>JACCIB010000318.1:0-187196 GCA_018906965.1 Philotrypesis tridentata
TGGGTACCCTTAATGTAAAAAAAACTCTTAATAACACTTATGCAGACAAAACCAAACTTTTATTAA
Organism: Philotrypesis tridentata; assembly: GCA_018906965.1. NCBI lineage: Eukaryota > Metazoa > Arthropoda > Insecta > Hymenoptera > Pteromalidae > Philotrypesis > Philotrypesis tridentata. The sequence continues at coordinate 67 of JACCIB010000318.1, forward strand.
CATTCATACAGACAAAATAAAAATTCTTAGAGCTTACTCTAAAATTCAACTTTAATTTTCAAACTTCGACAACTCTTATGTAGTCGAAATTATAAATGCTGTATTCTATACAGTTATTTAATTATGGAAATTAAAGATCTTGATAACACTTATATAGACAAAATACTAGTAGCTTTACTGCATACTCTTAAGACGTGTTGATATTATAATCGTCAGATCAACAAATAATATATCTTCTTTCCTCTTGTGAATAAGTGATCGAACACAAATACTGGAAGAATATGTGATACTTATAGATCAAGTTGGAAAACAAATAATTATGTTAGGATGAATGTCTTCTTTTACCTCTGCAATGAGTTAATCACAATCACTCAAATCATGATGCTTATACATTAAGCTAAAAAATCCGAAACTCTCATGTATGAAAATATGAACGTGTAACCATCTTCGCGTTAAGGGTCTGTTGGACAGATTACCATTTCTTTAGTGTCACTACTCCTTCGATTATCTATACCTTCGATTTGACATAAATTCTCATTTTAATTTTAAGAAAAGAAAGTTATGATATCAATAAATAAATTGGCAAGTTTTTTGCTATAAAAAATAATTGTTTTCAAATAAATAAATAACCGATTAAATTGAGGAAGGATTATAAATATATGTGTTCATATAAACACTCAATCCACTTGCAGCATGTGAAAAGGTGGATAGCCTGTGAAAAGGTACAGTCGGGTACAATTAAAACTTTGAATAATTGCGACTGCTGCCACGTTCTGTACATGTAATAGAATGGTATGATGTTCTTACATGACATTATCACATGACAAATGTGCCCATAATATGTAGTAATATCATGTTTGTCTAAAATTATTATGTAATTTAACAAGATTGTTTCGCATCATGAAAACTTTTCATTTATTTATGGAAGCTGAGAGCGGATGTACAATCTACTCTACTTAGTAATTCAGTAAATGTATTGCTATCCTTATTTCATTCAAAATCTATGTCCAGGACGATTATATACAATTATATATGAGATTTAAATTCTGTTGATTTACATACATTTAAAAAAAACAGGAACAAATTCTATCATGTAGAACGCAATTTTTTGACGGAAAAACTTGCCGCCCCGTCCTATCATAGATAACGATGTATACCATCTTTAAATTATGCAAGGTTAAACAAATTAACTTGTTAATGAAAGACCGTTAAAAAATCTCTGAATCGATTTTTCATTCTATATGTATTTATTACTGTCCTTGACGAATTGTTGAAGAATTCAAACTTAATCTTGCAATCATTCTAAGCTCATTTTTGGTTATTTGTATGTATGTTTTACAAACCTCTGTTAGTATTATCGGAAGATTGCAGGAAGTTGATTAAAAATAATTGTAACTATTATTACATATTAAAAAAATGTTATAAAATAAATTTCTATGACTCTAGTTGGAAAATAAATCAAGTTTAAAAGTTTTAAATTAATATTTATGTAGTTTACAGCTTTTAGTTTCATATCTTTACTTAATTAAAATCTTTACTTAATTAAAAAATTCCATTGTTTTTTATTATTTGAGGCCATTGGTCTCACAGTTTAATATAATGATTTGAGTATTACGCATTATAGGATAATAGGACGATAAATTAACTATATTAAAAATTTTATGATATTGATAATTACACTGACATTTAGTGGTTCATCGATTATCTATGATAGGACGGGGCGGCAAGTTTTTCCGTCAAAAAATTGCGTTCTACATGATAGAATTTGTTCCTGTTTTTTTTAAATGTATGTAAATCAACAGAATTTAAATCTCATATATAATTGTATATAATCGTCCTGGACATATTTCTTATCTTCTTATATATCCTTATTTCATTCATAGATTTTGAATGAAATAAGGATAGCAATACATTTACTGAATTACTAAGTAGAGTAGATTGTACATCCGCTCTCAGCTTCCATAAATAAATGAAAAAGTTTTCATGATGCGAAACAATCTTGTTAAATTACATAATAATTTTAGACAAACATGATATTACTACATATTATGGGCACATTTGTCATGTGATAATGTCATGTAAGAACATCATACCATTCTATTACATGTACAGAACGTGGCAGCAGTCGCAATTATTCAAAGTTTTAATTGTACCCGACTGTACCTTTTCACTGGCTATCCACCTTTTCACATGCTGCAATTGGATTGAGTGTTTATATGAACACATATATTTATAATCCTTCCTCAATTTAATCGGTTATTTATTTATTTGAAAACAATTATTTTTTATAGCAAAAAACTTGCCAATTTATTTATTGATATCATAACTTTCTTTTCTTAAAATTAAAATGAGAATTTATGTCAAATCGAAGGTATAGATAATCGAAGGAGAAGTGACACTAAAGAAATGGTAATCTGTCCAACAGACCCTTAACGCGAAGATGGTTACACGTTCATATTTTCATACATGAGAGTTTCGGATTTTTTAGCTTAATGTATATGCATCATGATTTGAGTGATTGTGATTAACTCATTGCAGAGGTAAAAGAAGACATTCATCCTAACATAATTATTTGTTTTCTAACTTGATCTATAAGTATCACATATTCTTCCAGTATTTGTGTTCGATCACTTATTCACAAGAGGAAAGAAGATATATTATTTGTTGATCTGACGATTATAATATCAACACGTCTTAAGAGTATGCAGTAAAGCTACTAGTATTTTGTCTATATAAGTGTTATCAAGATCTTTAATTTCCATAATTAAATAACTGTATAGAATACAGCATTTATAATTTCGACTACATAAGAGTTGTCGAAGTTTGAAAATTAAAGTTGAATTTTAGAGTAAGCTCTAAGAATTTTTATTTTGTCTGTATGAATGTTAATAAAAGTTTGGTTTTGTCTGCATAAGTGTTATTAAGAGTTTTTTTTACATTAAGGTTATCAAGAGTTGTAAAATTAATCTTTAATTTTTACATGAAGAAACGACCTTATACTTGCCAGCCTTTTACCTTGAAAAGGTTTGTTTGGGGGGGGGGGGAGAGATTTCACTACTTTTAAAAGGTATATAATATGTAAATTACAAAGAATAGTTAACATCAACTAAATAAGTAATAAATGTAAAATATTAATGTACATTTGCTCATGGATTATTGTAATAATAATAATAATTATTTTTTAGACACTATCTGTAGAGTAAATAGTTTTTTTAGATCATTATTATTTACCAAGAAATCTATCTTTTTCACACCACCCTCCAGGTAAATAGAATAGCGCGTTTTTTTCCTTTATTGACACTAAATTTTATGTTAAGTTCCATAATGATTTGTTTCGCAAATATACATCAAAGAAATCTGTAGGTCTAAAATTATTGCTAATTAATTAACTGATAACTGCTTTCTCGAAAGCATGTGTACGTTACGTATACTATTGTCATGCAGACCATGAGTGATATAGCATTTGAATATTTATACAAGTTTATATCGTATGCTTTACAATTGTTCAATCTATATTATGGAATAATGAAAATAATATTTAGAATAAAAAGAAGTATATGTAAGTTAATTTCGAATATCCCTATGATTCTTTATGATAGATGTAGTATCATTTTTAATGCAACCCACCTAATTCGGTAAACGTTTAGAAAACTGTAATCGAATTCAAACTTTATGAAAACCTGTAAAAAATAGTGTCAGTAAAGTTGTGGTATCCCCTGTATGACTTTCACATAAATACTTACACGGTTGACATCATAAATTTAGTGTCAATATTTAATAGTGTCATTTAGGAAACAAGTTATAGTTTATTAAATATATTCTAAATTGAGTTCTATTGAGTTCTATTGAGTTCTATTCTAAATTGAATTGAGTCATTTAGCAAACAAGTTATAGTTTATTAAATATATTCTAAATTTATAGCTTTTAAGATAAGATGTATTTAAAGCAATCAGCTACTAACGTAGTGTTTATTTATGAACTACAATATATACACTAGAGTGACCTAACCAGGCATGGCAAAAAAATTCCATTCCGTTATGATCTGTTGATTGTATATAGATAATATAAATTGTCAAGCCAGTCACTTAGAGGGATAATCTAAAAATTTTCCAGTTGATACGGCTCAGCAGTTTTGAATTATTCAATTTTGAAATTTCTATTCTCTGATTATCTCAATACTGCTAAACTATACCATCTTCAAAATTCTTATACTATCCCTCTAAGTAGTGGGCTTGAAAACTTGTATGATCTTTTTACCTTTTAGGAAAAGAGACGCTCAACCCACATTCTGGAAACTGCCTGAACTCTGGCATTCTGAAAATTAAAAATAACTATTTTTGAATTGAGCAAATCAATCAGAGGGATAGCATATGAAATTTAAAGTTAATCGTCTAGACCAATTTTTAGCTCTTCGATTTTGAATGCCTTATATGATGATTATTTTGAAATTGGTCTATATGGTAAACTTCAAATTTCTCATGATATCCCTCTGATTGGTATGTTTAACGAAAACTTAGTTATTTTTAATTTTCAGAGTGACCAAAATTCTTCTGAGTGATTCTACGTATAAACCTTTTAAGCCTTAAAAACAAGTGTTCAACTTGATCGATCATCAATATCGAAGACACAAACATTTGAAAAGATAGCTTAACTCATTATAAAAGAACCTGTGAAAGTCCCAGAATATCACAGGTCTTGGTTTCTCTGTGAGAAATAAATATAACAGCTCATTTGTTAAAAAGCACAAGTTCATTAAAAATGACTTGTTAAAAAAATGTAGGTAAAACAGTGAAATATTAGCGTAATCCAGAGAAATTTTGTTGAACGACATTATAAAAATACTATAGAATATCCGTATACATTCAGTTTTAACATTTACAATAATTAAAATAAACTAATCAAGATTTTATACTTTGAAAAGCGCACCCAGGTGCCATATACTCCATATGCAATAGTTTCAAGGATATTTGACTTATATAAAAGTCAATAAACCATTAAGGGGTTATGCCTGAGTTAGAATCTTGAAAAAATCGATTTTTTTTTATTGACTTTTTTTATAGGAAATTGTCCGTAGAATACGATGCTGAAGTCCCTTTTGTCCAAAAAAAATTTGGCTCAAAGCTACGGACCAAAAACGGAAAGCATGCAAATAGCTTTTTTTTAAAAAAACTGTAATTTCCACGTTTTTATTTTTTAGTGCTATATAAGTGAACATGATTTTTTCGCACTTTTAACGCTTCTAATATATGATATATATATGATATTTGTATGTAAAATACAATAAAAATATTTATTTTGCAATAAATAATGTTAAAAAGATATTGATAATAAAAAATTAAAAAATTAAAAAATTCTTGTATTTACTCTTTTTTGTTTATTTATATTGAACATTTATAAAAAAAAACATGTGCTTATATATCGTGCTTTGTAAAACATCAAAAAGGCACAAGTATTCACTAACAAATAAAGTTTTGAATATCGCGAATTTTGAATTTCGCGCTTACCGACCGGGCGGTATGATGCTTGTTCGAAAAGGTTATTCGTCTAGATATCTGTTTTACCATACAGTTCAGTAGCAATACCACTTGCTTTGAATGTATACTTTTTTCTGCTTTACTCAATATTATTAAATAATTAATTTTATAATATTGATAGCAAAAAAGTACAGGTAAAAGTGTAAAGTGGTGTTCAAAATGAATCCAGACAAGAGAAACAGAGTACCAGGATCATCAGATAAAAAAGGAAGATTTGGAAGAAGAAAGAGAAGAGCTCATGTTTTTCAACGCAAACAACAAAAGGAAGTTTCAGGATCAGGATCAGGATCAGGACCAACATCTTTACAACCAGGACGAGCCACAGCAACCACTTCAGGACCTACGCCTGATACGCATCCACCTTCAACATCCAGGGCACGGAGTCCAAGACCTGCTGCACAAGCTCTACCAGGTACTTCAGCACCATTTACACAGCCAGAAATTACTGTGTCTAGGTCTAGGCAAAAATTAAAATCTAAATATTTAGAACCTAGTGCGGTTCAAAATAGAATTTTCGACATTTCATTGCTTCTGCCAGGATTACAGCAATTTCTGGCCTGTAAAGCTTGTGGTGGATGCGTTAGATTTGCAGAACTTGATGTACGAGGTCTTGGTAGCAAACTATCCATCACCTGTACTTCATGTAATGCAGTTGCTTTCATCGACTCCTGCAGAGAAATAGGGAAACAGAGTAATGCTTACGAAGTGAACAGACGAGCAGTTCTAGCCATGAGAAGTCTTGGTCATGGACAGGCTGGTTTGAGCACTTTATGCGGAGTAATGGATTTTTCTACTCCAATCTCCCATAGTAATTTTGATAAAATCAATCAAGACTTGAACGATGCAAGCAAAAGTATAGCTCAGAAGTCGATGCGAGCAGCTATGCAGGAAGATTGCAGTGGTATAGATCAAGAAGATGACCACGAAACAGTGTCAGGCGATGGTAGTTGGTGGAAACGAGGCCACTCTTCCCTACAAGGTGTTTCAACATTGATACGCCATGGCAATGGAAAGGTGATCGATGTTGCTCCAAAGCAATCGTTTTGCCTGGCTTATGAAAAGCACCCAAAAGAGGATACAACAGAGTACGAGGAATGGTATGAAGCCCACCAAGGAAAATGTTCTGCCAATCACGAAGGAAGCTCTGGCAAGATGGAAGTGGATGGTGTAGTCGAGATGTTCAAGAGATCGGAGTCCATTCATGGGGTCAGATATAGAAATTACATTGGAGACGGAGATTCCAGGGTCCTCAAGGCACTTTCCGATGCTAAGCCCTATGAAGATTTTACCATCAACAAGAAAGAATGTGTGGGACACGTTCAGAAGAGGATGGGAACGAGACTCCGAAACTTGAAGAAAAGCTTGGCTAGACAGAAGCTCTCAGATGGCTTGGGCATCGGTGGAAGAAACCGTCTAACTGCTCAAAGGATTGATCAGTTGACGAAGTACTATGGCAATGCCATCAGAGGCCATAGTAATTCTGTTGAGGAAATGTCCAACGCTAACTGGGCAACATTTCATCATAAAAAATCAACAGATGAACACCCTACTCACCACCTTTGTCCACAGGGATCCAAATCTTGGTCTAAGTGGCAGAAAGCCAAGGCAAACAACAACTTGAAGAAATTTCATCATGGGGATAGCATTCCTGCTGCTGTCATGGATGCAATTGAACCCATTTATCAAGACTTGACGAAACTGGACTTGCTTGAGAGATGCATTGGAGGTTTCACGCAAAACTCCAATGAAAGTTTCAATCACTCGATTTGGAAACTCATCCCCAAGCACAGTTTCAGTGGTCTGATAGTCCTTGAAATTGGTGTTTATATTGCAGTCACCATCTTCAATGACGGCAAAGCAGGAATGCTTGAGGTAATGAAGCCTTGCACCAGGATCCTCTGCAGTCAACTGGGCCAAGACTCAAGATGAGGAGAGGCTTCAATTGTCCAGCAAACGAGAGTTGGAGTCCACCCTAGAAGCACGTCAAGCCAGAAGGAGAAGAAGCCATCAGGATGAAGACTTCTACAGAGCTGGAGCATATTGAATGCATCTACACATTACACAAAAAAACTCACACACCATACACAACCTCACATATAAACATAAATGCATTTGACTCCAAAACACTCGAAACAAAATCACAATTTTTTCCTTTCTTCTCATTTTTTTTCATGTTTTTTTTCATCTTTTTTTATTGTTTTTTAAATTTTAAATTCAAACACTTTTGACATACACAAACAGCTTCAGCTTTGTAGCAGTCTGTAGCTGAATGGAATGTAGGTCACAGAATGCAAGCTAAACAGCTGATTAGAGCTGTCTGCTTGCTTTCTGCTTCCTTACCATCAGGCTCATCTGGATTTTTTCTAACCTGAATCTTGCTATACAATGGTAGTGCTGCTCTTTTTTTCATAAGATGTAAGTATATAAACTTATTTTTTAACAATAAAAACATTTTTATAGGTTAATTATAAAAATGTTTGAAAATGAGAAAAATTACTTTTTATTTTAATTTTTCATTTTGCCTTTTTCAGGGGACTGGACACGAGTACAATTTTTGGATCATGCCCAAACCGTACAAAGATGACCAGGACATCCCTATTATTCATTTAAAAAAGGTCCAGGTGTGGAAAAAAATTGTAAGTACATTTTATATAATTAAATGTTACGTAAAACTTTAAGGGGTTATGACAGTGTTAAATCCTGAAAAAAAAACAAAATTATTAGTATCATAAAAAATTAATATATATGTAAGTGCTCCAAAAATTATATTTTTCCTTCAAAATATAAGTATTATACACCACTTTTATGCACTAGAAATTTGCATTAAGTGAGTGTAATACTTGATAACAATTAAAGGTATTTACTTACCAAAAAACATGATTTTCATCATTTTTCTGGACTTGCCGCAACCTTCTGGATGAACCGTACCATCAATCTTGATGAAACAAAGTGGAAAATGTTCCTTATGAGTGTCCTCACAAACTGAGTGGAACAGATTTCTAAAAAACACAAAATTAATACAATTAGTTATACTTATATTGATAATATTAGTAATTATAGTGAATGTTACATATGTAACCATACGTAACATTCACTTTTGACTTATCTTTGATAATTCTGCTCCACTCAGTTTGTGGAGAAACCTATTCCAAAGGTTTCTCCAAAATTTGAGCCCAATTGGTTGACCCGTTCCTGAGAAAACCTGCGGTAAGTGAAAAAAAGTCATGAAAAAACTAATTTTGAGTAAAAGGCATTTAAAGTTTTACTTAATATTTAATAAAATAAAATGTACTTACAAATAGTTTTCAGCGTCTAGACCTAATATTATCCAAAAGTAGTCATCTGAGGATGGTGTCTGGAGAGTAGGTCCTTACAAAAAGCTTCTTTATGGAAGCTTATGTCTGCTGAAACAAAAATTGAAAATAGGTTAAAAAATTAAATTTACACATTTTTAAATGTTTCTATAATTCAAACTCAAAGTATGGAAAATTTATGTAAAAAATTATTTAACATACTTTGAGTTGAAGTATTTTTAAACTGTTTTTAAAAAAAAAATTCATAAACATGAAAATATACTCACAAATGCCATTGCTCATCCATGTAGTGATGTAGTAAAAAGAGCAGAAGAAATGCACACTAGAAGCTAGAAGGATATTTGTCCAGATGTGATTTGTGAAAAGTAGGTCAGAGAACAGCTGATCAGTTGTTGAGCTAGCAGCAGACTAAATTAGACTTAGATGCTCATGTGCATGTGCAAAAAATGCACATAAAAAAAACTACAAAAGCTGCTAGCTACTCTCTGAACAAATTTTCAGCAGATTTTGTGCAATGTGAGTGTATGTGTTGTTGAAGTGATGTGAAGCTTGTAGTGTTCATGCTAGTTTCAGTGTTTGGTTAGGAGTGTTGTATAGGGTATGTGTGAAAATGTTTGTTTGTGAAATCAGTGTGCTCCAGCTGAGTAGGAATCATCATCTGGATTATTTCTCCTTCTTTTCGAGCTTCTAGAGTGGATTCCAGTGCTCTCTTATCTGACCAAAAGAGACGCTGTTCATCAGCACTCTTTGCCCAGTCTACTGCAGAAAGTCCTGGATTAACGTTAAAGCCCTTCATCACCTCAAGTATTCCTGCTTTTCCATCGTTGAAGGAAGCAACTGCGATGTAAATGCCAATCTCCAAGACTGCGAGGCCACTGAAACTTTCCTTGGGCACGAGCTTCCAAATGGATTGATTGAAGCTTTCATTGCTGTTCTGTGTGAAGCCTCCAACGCATCTCTCCAGTAAATCAGCTTGTGTCAAGTCCTGGTAAATTGGCTTGATTGCATCCATGATGGCCCCAGGAATACTATCTCGGTGGTGAAAAGTTTTAAGTTTCTTTTTGGCTTTGGCTACTTGCCATTTACACCAACTGTCTGGTCCTGGCGGGCAAAGGTGATGTCTTGGCTCCTTGTCTGTTGATCCTTTATGGTAAAATGTCGCCCAGATGGCATTGGACATTTCTTCAACAGAACGATGATGGCCTCTGATGGCATTGCCATAATACTGAGTCAGCTGGTCGACTCTTTGAGCTGTAAGACGGTTCTTCCCACCAATGCCTAGACCATCAGATAGTTTTTGGCCAGCCAAACTCTTCTTCAGATTTCTCAATCTCGTCCCCATCCTCTTCTGTACATGGCCAACACATTCCTTCTTCTTGATGACAAAATCTTCTCCATAAGGCTTGGCATCGCAGAGAGCCTTGAATACTTTCGAGTCACCATCTCCTATGTAGTTCTTATACTTGATTCCATGGTTTGCCTCTGATCTTCTGAACATTTCCACGATGCCATCTACTTCCATTTTTCCAGAACTTCCTTGATGATTGGCCGAGCACTGGTCTTGATGTGCTTCAAACCACTCTCTGTACTCTTCAGTGTCCTTCTCTTGATGCGCATCACAAGCCTTGCAAAATGATTGCTTCGGTGCAACATCAATCACTTTGCCAGTATCGTTGCGGATCAATGCTGATACTCCTTGAAGGGAAGAAAATCCTCGCTTCCTCCAAGATCCGTCACCAGATACAGTGTCACAGCCATTCTCTTGAGTCTCACCTGTGCTACTACTGCAACCTTCTTGCGCAGCTGCTTTCATAGACTCAATAGCTACTTTTTTACTCGAAATTTTCAATTCATGATTGATGTTTCCAAAATAACTATGAGCAACTGGTGGTAAAAAATCCATGATTCCACAAAAGGTTTTTAAACCAGTGTGTCCATGACCAAGAGCTCGCATTCCTAACACTACTCTTTTATTTATTTCAAAGGCATTTTGTTTAGTGCCAATTTGTCTACTCGAGTCTATGAATGCAACTTTATAGCAGTTGGTGCAAGTAATAGATAGCTTGCTACCAAGGCCTCTGATATTAACTTCATTGAAAGTAATATCACCGCCACAATTTTTGCAAGCCAGGAATTCCTGTAATCCTGGTAAAAGTAACGAAGTGTCAAATATTCTATACTGAATAGGACCAGCTTGTACATAACTTGATTTTAATTTTTGTCTTGATCTCGAAACAGGAATTTCTGGCTGTGCAATTTCTGGTTGCGTAGCTGCTGTACCTGATGTTGATGGTTCCGGAGAGATTCTGTTTGGAGGTCTTGTAGCAGATGTTGAAGGAAGCGTTTCTCTCTCTGGTGGGGCTTCTGCAGTAGATGTTGAAGGAACTGCTTCAGGCGATGCTTCATTTCTTGAAGGGATGGAGGTTGACGATGGTTGATCTCCAAAAAATCTCTGTTGCCTCCTCTTCTTTCTTCCAAACCTGCGCTTTCCATGTGCAGATGAGCCTGGATTTCTATTTCTTGAACCACTCATCTTGTTTTTTTTAACAAATCTTGAATTTTCACTAGTACACTTCACGTGCAAAAAACTTGATTTTAAACTAAATAAAATACTAGAGCAATTTTCAGTTAAAATTATTAGGTTATAACTAAAATCTTAACTGAAAAACCGATCTCAATATTATTTAGTTAAACTCAAATAAAGTCACTGTTTATTATTAAATAAAAACTTCAATAACCTGCAAGTAGAATGGTAAAACAGGATTCTGGCTAAAGTACCATTCACTGTGTATAGGCATTCACCTCCGTCGATAACCGCCAAATTTAAAATTTTCAGAATGCGTCGTACATTGGAATACACATTCCAATGTGTCTTCCTCTTTTAGAAACGTGATGATATATATTAAATATTATATACTTTTTCAATAAAAACACTTTCAAAGCATAAAAATTGTATTTATCGAAAAATATGCAATTTTGGAAAATCATGAATTTTTTTTTTTAGTATTATGCCTATAATTTTTAAAAAAAATTTTGTATCCAAAAACGGCTTTCGGGAGCATATTCTATGTTAAATTTGCTACAAAAAAAGCAAATAAAAAAAAAATCGATTTTTTGGAAATTTTAACACTGTCATAACCCCTTAAATGCTGTTTTCTCAAATTTTGAATTTTTATGATTTTAGGTCAGTTACCGCAGGATTTCTCAGGATCCATAAATCCAATTAGGCTGAAATTTTTTATACAGCTCCAGGAAACCCTTCTTCACAGCCTAAGCGGAGCCAAATTGGCCAAGATAAGTTAAAAGTGAATGTTATGTATGTAAACATACGTAACATTCACTATAATTACTTATATTATAACTTATTTGTTACTAATTATTGAAAATTTGTATTTTTCAGAAAAGTCTTCCGCTCATGCTGAGGAGAGGCACATTTAAAAGAAATTCCATCCAGTTTGGCTTGGATTCATCACCCGGATGATGAGAAATCATGCGGTAAAGGAGAAAAAGTACTGAAATTTAGTTCTTCACACATGGGATTGTTTAAGCAGTAAGTATAGATATATCATATTCTAAAAATATGCAAAATTACAATAAATATGTATATTTGAACTACCAAAAAGATATTTTACGATACTACTTATGTATAATTTTTTATTGCCTATTAACTGATTATTTATTTTTTTCAGGTTTAACTCAGGCATAACCCCTTAATTATAATCAATACATCCATGCTCATTAATCATTTTTATTTAGTTTCATTTAAAAATAAATTTTAAAAAATATTTCCATCTCTCTCTAATAAATGCATAAATGTACCAAAATTAGACTTTGGAACAATTTAAAAAATTTTTAGAAAATATTGACGGTAATTGAAAAACAAAATAAAACACTTTCTCTAGCTATTCATAAGAATCCCTTTCGACGAACAGCCTGAGAGTCTACCTCCCAGGAGACGATAGGAAAAGTTATAAACTATTCATATATACTTAAACAACTTAGAAACTTTCATGCATGAGCGATGCATATTCTTGACACTTCACTAGCTTCTCACAATAGAAAATAATTTTTTCCTTTTATAAACTGAATATTCTCTGAACCAAGAAAATAAAACACTTTTACTATCTATTCATAAGAATTCTTTTTGATGTACAGCCTCAGAGTCTATCTCCCAGGAGACGATAGGAAAAGTTAACATAAACATTTCCACAATTGTAGAAACTTTCTTGCGTGGAGGATTGAATATAATCGTAACAATCAACCAACTTGTCACATCACAAGAAAATTATATAAACAGGAAATTCTGTATAAATTTTCTTTGATTCTTGAACCATAAAAATACAACACTTTCACTAGCTTCTCATCAGGATCCCTTTCCAGGAATAGCCTGAGAGTCTACCTCCCAGGAGACGATAGGAAAAGTTATGAATTATTCATATACACTTAAACAACTTAGAAACTTTCATGCATGAGCGATGCATATTCTTGACACTTCACTAGCTTCTCATAATACAAGACAATTTTTTCCTTATACTGAATATTCTCTATGTTAAAACTTTCTTCGATTCTTGAACCAAGACAATAAAACACACTAGCTATTTGTAAGGATCCCTTTCGATGTATAGCCTGAGAGTCTATCTCCCAGGAGACGATAGGAACATTTAATAATTGTTCATAAGCACTTCCACAATTGTAGAAACTTTCTTGCGTGGAAGATTGAATATAATCCTAACACTTAACCAACTTGTCACATCACAAGAATTATATAAACTGGAAATTCTGTATAAATTTTCTTTGATTCTTGGATGATGAAAATACAACACTGTCACTAGCTTCTCATCAGGATCCCTTTCGACGAATAGCCTGAGAGTCTACCTCCCTGGAGACGATAGAAAAAATTACACATCCACTTCAAGAATGTAGAAACTTGCTTGAAAGGTGAACCCAGGAGACGATAGAAAAAGTTACATATTCACGTCAACAACGTAAACTTTCTTGAAAGATGAATTCTTAACACTTTACTAGCTGCCACATCACAGAATAGTTATTTCTTTATATAATCTAATAGTAAAAAAACCTGAAAAATAAAAGGATATATTTTAACAAAGAATCAGTTCATGAATCTTTCATGTATTGTATATTTAAAAAAAAAGTACAACTAAATACTTATCTAATTTGAGGCTATTAGTCTTGTTTGTGAAATTTTTTCATAATTATGTCTGTCAGTTTTTAAATATTTCATCAAACCCAGCTTTATAAATTACATATTATGTTGAAAATAAAATCACTTTGGTACTTTATTTTGTACAATACTTATTTTTCTTTAACACTGCATATGTGTTATTGTATTGAAAAATCAAAAAATGTGAATACACTATCGTCTGCTCTTCTGTACACTTGATGAACTGTATAGATGCAAGCAATAGTATACGTAGAGCTGACGTCACGAACTATGACGTACTTCCGGGGAGAACATTTTTCGCCACGGGAGAAGAATTTTCGCGTTGAAGAATTCGTGACCCCGAACCTTCATTTCATAATATCTTTTGATAGAAGCCATTTCACAATATATGATCCTGAAGTGATTTTGCTAGTTTTATTCCAAGCTTTCATTTGAGTGCTCATAAGTGAGAAACAAAGCTCTTAATGCGAAGAAAACCGAATGTCACATCTCCAACAGGGCCTATGAGACGTATATAGGGTCTCGCTATAGCGCCCGACGGCGGCGTATGTACTGACGTACCTTATACTTGCCATCGAGGCGCTACCGCGCCCCTTGATGATGAATACATATATATTTATAGTCCTTCTCCGATTTAAACAATTATCACCGGCACACAAAAAAAAATGTCTCAGTCGTTTTGACCGGACCCATATATTCTTATGTATTTTGACGCGCTGAATCCGAATCTGATATCAGTTTTGTCCATACACCCCCAAAATTTTGAGTAAATTGCGAAAAACCGTTAAAAATCAGTAAAAATCGTGAAAAATCGCACTTTTAGACGTTGGTAAACGTTGGACAATTTTTTTATGAGTGTGTTATACATGACTTTAGTGTATATCTACCCGCTGAACCCAAATCTTGTACCAGTTTTGGCCGTACACCCCAAAAATTTTGAATAAATTGAAAAAAACCATGAAAAATCGTGAAAAAACGGTAAAAATCGTGAAAAATCACATTTTTAGATGTTGGTAGATGTTAGAAAAATTTTCTTGTAGTCTATTATACATGATTTTCGTGTATTTTTACGCGTAGAATCTGAATACGACGTTTGTTTTACTCTAGCACTCCAAAATTTTGAATAAATTGCGAAAAACGGGAAAAATCGTGAAAAATCGTAAAAAAACCCCATTTTTAGACGTTTGTAGATGTTAGATTCTTTTTTAGTAGCGTATTATATATGATTTTAGTGTATTTTTGCGCGTAGAATCTAAATACGATGTTTGTTTTACTCTAGCACCCCAAACATTTTGAGTAAATTGCAAAAAAACGGGAAAAATTAGTAGAAATCGTGAAAAATTGGTAGAAATCGTGAAAAATTTGTAGAAATCGTAAAAAATCGTATTATTAGATGATTGTAGGTGTTAGAAAGTTTTCATATTAGTGTGTTATTATACATGATTTGTGATGTACAGTGTATTTCGATGAACTAGAAATATATAAGAAATTCTGCTTTTACACAGTTCTTCTTTTGTAGCGGACTCGTTTTTCATCAAATGACCTGTGTAATGGATTTCTCTTTCTCTTTCTGCTGTCCTCTCTTCTGTCTCTTTAACATCCAGCAAAAATCAGCCATCATATTTATATCCCATCTTCCTTGATATCGAATCTCCATTTCACTTGTCTTGATGGAATCGTTCACCTTGCTCTTCACTATAATCTCCTGAATTTGCGGGAAAGTAGTCGATGTGGGAGTGTAAGAAGTGTAATTTTAGGTTCATCAAACAACTCAAGTTTTTGTAATTTTTTAGTAACTCTTCGACTATCTTCTTGTAATCCTTACTTTTTATATTTCCTAAAAAGTTTTGAGAAACATTTTTAAAACTTTGCCAGGCTGCTTTCTCAGTGTCGTCCATGGTTGTAATAAAATGGTCATCTTCAAAAAGTCGACGAATTTGTGGACCATCAAAAATACCCTCTTTTAACTTGGCATCACTTATTCCAGGAAACTTTTCTTGTAAGTAATGAAAGCAGTCTTGTTCTTTGTTCAAAGCTTTAACATACTGTTTCATAAGACCTAATTTAATATGCATCGGTGGTAGCAGATACTTTGAAGGTTCTATTAATGGCGTGCATACAATGTTCTTTGATCCTGGAATTAAGTTAGTTCTCTTTTCCCATTCTCTTTTAACGTAGTAATTTACTCTGTCTCTACTGTCCCACAAGCATAAAAAACAGGGATATTTTGTAAAACCAGATTGCTGACCTAAGAGTATAGTATCAATTTTCAGATCGCCACAGATTTGCCATTGATGTTGTGAGTACTTTGTATTATCCAATACTATCTTCAAGTTTTCATAAGTTTCTTTTAGCTTTGTTGAGTGAGCTATTGGAATTGGTGCGAATGTATTACCATTGTGGAGAAGAACGGCTTTCAGAATTCGTTTCGATGAATCAACAAAGAGTCTCCATTCTTCATCTTTGTATATGTTTGGTTTTAATTCATCCACCAATCCTTTAACATCCGAACAGTGTGTCAGTGAATTTTCTGTATCTTTTGTAAAAAATTTCCTAAACTTCTTCTCCCTATCTTTGTCAGTGAAGACTCTGCGAGATTTTGATAGGTTTTATCTGTGGCGAATTTGAAGTGGCAAAATCTCGCAAAGTCTTCACTGACAAATTGAAATTGATTTATACTAAATGCTTTGATATAAGCGTTACACATCAAGACGAAGGCTATATACCAAACAAAGTTTGTGGTCGTTGCGATAAAATGTTACGTAAGTGGGAAAACACCAAAGAAACCAAGCATTTACTTTTTACGAAACCTATGATCTGGTCTACACCATCCTCTGGAGATGATTGTTACTTTTGTATGACGGATACCGCCGGTTTCACATCTGCGACTAAAGCTAAAATTTCGTATGCCAACGTTTCTTCGGTCGTACGACCAATAAAAGGGATACTATTAGGTAAGGCAGTACATTCTACAGCCATGGATGTGGACTTTTATATTGAGGAAAAAATGATGGAAGTTGATGAATCCTCGGATAACGAAAATACTGATGAAGATGAATACCTGCTGCTGATCAGATAAAAGCTCCTCAATCCTTTACTCAAGAAGAATTGAATGATCTTATAAGAGATCTGGGTTTACCTAAAGACGGAGCAGAATATTTAGCGGCAACACTCAAGAAGAAAAACTTGTTGGCAAAAGGAACAACTTCTTACTTTTATCGTGATAGGGAGAAGAAGTTTAGGAAATTTTTTACAAAAGATACAGAAAATTCACTGACACACTGTTCGGATGTTAAAGGATTGGTGGATGAATTAACACCAAACATATACAAAGATGAAGAATGGAGACTCTTTGTTGATTCATCGAAACGAATTCTGAAAGCCGTTCTTCTCCACAATGGTAATACATTCGCACCAATTCCAATAGCTCACTCAACAAAGCTAAAAGAAACTTATGAAAACTTGAAGATAGTATTGGATAATATAAAGTACTCACAACATCAATGGCAAATCTGTGGCGATCTGAAAATTGCTACTATACTCTTAGGTCAGCAATCTGGTTTTACAAAATATCCCTGTTTTTTATGCTTGTGGGACAGTAGAGACAGAGTAAATCACTACGTTAAGAGAGAATGGGAAAAGAGAACTAACTTAATTCCAGGACCAAAGAACATTGTATGCACGCCATTAATAGAACCTTCAAAGTATCTGCTACCACCGATGCATATTAAATTAGGTCTTATGAAACAGTATGTTAAAGCTTTGAACAAAGAACAAGACTGCTTTCATTACTTACAAGAAAAGTTTCCTGGAATAAGTGATGCCAAGTTAAAAGAGGGTATTTTTGATGGTCCACAAATTCGTCGACTTTTTGAAGATGACCATTTTATTACAACCATGGACGACACTGAGAAAGCAGCCTGGCAAAGTTTTAAAAATGTTTCTCAAAACTTTTTAGGAAATATAAAAAGTAAGGATTACAAGAAGATAGTCGAAGAGTTACTAAAAAATTACAAAAACTTGGGTTGTTTGATGAACCTAAAATTACACTTCTTACACTCTCACATCGACTACTTTCCCGCAAATTTAGGAGATTATAGTGAAGAGCAAGGTGAACGATTCCATCAAGACAAGTGAAATGGAGATTCGATATCAAGGAAGATGGGATATAAATATGATGGCTGATTTTTGCTGGATGTTAAAGAGACAGAAGAGAGGACAGCAGAAAGAGAAAGAGAAATCCATTACACAGGTCATTTGATGAAAAACGAGTCCGCTACAAAAGAAGAACTGTGTAAAAGCAGAATTTCTTATATATTTCTAGTTCATCGAAATACACTGTACATCACAAATCATGTATAATAACACACTAATATGAAAACTTTCTAACACCTACAATCATCTAATAATACGATTTTTTACGATTTCTACAAATTTTTCACGATTTCTACCAATTTTTCACGATTTCTACTAATTTTTCCCGTTTTTTTGCAATTTACTCAAAATGTTTGGGGTGCTAGAGTAAAACAAACATCGTATTCAGATTCTACGCGCAAAAATACACTAAAATCATATATAATACGCTACTAAAAAAGATTTCTAACATCTACAAACGTCTAAAAATGGGGTTTTTTTACGATTTTTCACGATTTTTCCCGTTTTTCGCAATTTATTCAAAATTTTGGAGTGCTAGAGTAAAACAAACGTCGTATTCAGATTCTACGCGTAAAAATACACGAAAATCATGTATAATAGACTACAAGAAAATTTTTCTAACATCTACCAACATCTAAAAATGTGATTTTTCACGATTTTTACCGTTTTTTCACGATTTTTCATGGTTTTTTTCAATTTATTCAAAATTTTTGGGGTGTACGGCCAAAACTGGTACAAGATTTGGGTTCAGCGGGTAGATATACACTAAAGTCATGTATAACACACTCATAAAAAAATTTTCAACGTTTACCAACGTCTAAAAGTGCGATTTTTCACGATTTTTACTGATTTTTAACGGTTTTTCGCAATTTACTCAAAATTTTGGGGGTGTATGGACAAAACTGATATCAGATTCGGATTCAGCGCGTCAAAATACATAAGAATATATGGGTCCGGTCAAAACGACTGAGACATTTTTTCTTGCGTGCCGGATTATTTATTTATATCAACTCAATTGCTTCTTATAACAAAAACTTGCCAATTTCTTTATTGATATGATAACTTTCTTTTGCTATATTAAAATTGAAATTTATGTAAAATCGAAGGTATAGAGAAGAAACACTAAAGAAATGGTAGTCTGTCCAACACATCCTTCAAGCAAAGATGTTTACGCATTCATGTATAAGTATCATGTTCTTTCAGTGTCTGTGATTCACTCATTTACGAGGTAAAAGAAGGCACATATATTAACATAATTATTTGTTGAACTAATTAGAAATACCTTTTTAATCATTGCATTATAATCATATTTCATATCAACCTTTACTAAGGGAAAAGTAATAAACGTACACAATAAACCTGCTAGAATATTATTTACATTATTATTGAAAGTTTGACTTTAATTTACATAATGAAAATAGACTTTTAGAATAAGCACTTTGAATTTTCACCGCATGAGGGATATCGAGAGTTGAACTTCAATACTTCATATGCATTACTTAATGAGCACTGCACTTTAAAATGATGAGGGAATTGCTTCATATTTAACGACATAAGGGGCGGGCGACACACATTAATATCACCTTAGACAAATTACAGAGTACATTGAAAGATACGCTTTTATTATTTATTCAAAAAATACAAAATCTAAATGTTGCCTTCAGTTTATCCCAAACTGTTTAATTTAACTGAAAAAAATGGTTCTGCTTGATGCATACTTGAATATTTTGACTTAATGGTAATAGTAACAAAAAAAGATAAAGAAGATTAATTCAATAAATCAATGATACTGCGTAGAATTCAGCGAACCTGACCTCGACCATAAACTCTCTACGTGGACATGATATAGTAAACAGATACATGCACGCTCGGGCTAATGCTACCTCTTAATACGATATGAATACAGGCGAGCAAAATTTTATTGAAACATTCGACGCTTACATCCCGCTGATGTAACGCACCGTAAGCAGCGTATGACTTTCTGTGTGCCGAAATATTGAGAGAGAGAGAGAAAGAGAGAGAAAGAAAGCGAAAGACCCCACATGCGCCCGCCAGCGTGCTTCCTGCACTGAAGGCCCCCTCCTCCTTAACAAAAATTTTTGTAACAGTTCCTCTTGCTATGGCGCATCGAAACATTTACTTCCCAGTATTGGGAGGTTTATTTGGGTGCAGCATAGTGAGGGGATAACTACCAGTGTACTCTAAGTTTATGTCCGTGAAAAAATTCGAAGTATTACAGTACAATATACAATACAGTATTTATGATGAAAAAAGGAAAATTCGCTTTATCTTTTTTCGGATTTTAGCCTGAACTTCTTTTTTGCATAGTTTTTTACTATTTACATAAAATTTTATTGTTTGAAATGATGTACTTGAGGAAACCAGCATGATGCGATAGGTGTACCCTCAAAAATAAAAAACTTCAACTTTTGGCCGTAGTGAACTCGACTTTTTCGTGGATTCACTTATATACTGTAACGTGGAATTTTCCCGCCCGCACGGGAATTCCAGTTATGTACAATTATTTATAAATTTTGCGGCTGACTCTTATCTCTCGGCTCGTGGAAACCTGCAATGGTAGAAACGGGAGTGTGTGGTGGCAATCAGGTTGAAAAATGTCAAAACATCAATATATGTTTAAAAACAAATCACGAATATATTCTGTTTCTTTCTACACAATTATTCGGTTAACAAACAGATTTGGAATGACTCGACATAAATTCATGGGCACGCGGCCAAATTACTAATTCCAGGGCTGGTCAGGAACACTGAAAAGGGCCGCGAAATAAACCTCTACGCTGATTCTAATTTATGTTGGAAAAACAAGAGGGAGGTCACGAGTTCAAACCTGAAACGCGAAATTTTCTCTACGCGTCACCCTCGCCTCAATCCTCTATAGAAACTCTCTCCACCACAAATATTTATTTAACACCAAAAATGTACTAAAAATATTACCAATTTCCTCTATGATCTACTCCACCAGAATTCCTCTGCCGCCAATTTCCTCCACAATAGTTTTCCAACGGAAAAACCCCTTTCAAGCTTCCTCGACAAAATCCACAACACCAAGATGGCTTCCCAAAAGAAAGAGAGGAGCAAAGGAAAAAAAACAATGACTGCTGAAAAACGACTTGCCAGTACAATTGCCAGTGACGGAGTGGCCGAGGCCGACGCTCCGATCGAGGAAAGATGCCGCGTTTTCCCACTCGACCTCCTTCTTCACGGAAGCGCAAGCCCGGCCTCCAAAATTACATAATTGGTCCTCTTTCCTAGAAAAATCCCCTATTGGTTTGCCAGAACTACCACCGATCTATTCCTTTATCAGTGAGTTTCCTCCAGCGCCCTCTTTTCCAAATCCTAATTTATTCATTGGTTGGAAAACAATTATCGCCCTCTATATCCTTTACTACTCTTGTAATTCGCGCCCCCTTTACTGATAAAAATAAATCAATCGATATCGATCCCCATCCAGTGGCTCCCCCTATAGATAACGAAACCAGCCGCGCGAGATTCGAATTCCATCGATCCATCTTTGAGCTTCACTGCATACAAGATCCCCGCCATGTTCCTCTGTGCTAGAAAAAGAAAGCCTCTATTACCATATGATGTACTGTACAATTCCCCTGTACAGTACATCGCATCTATGTCGCCAATTCATAGTCCGATAGCAGGCGCCCTCTCACTCTTGCTCGATCACGGTCGATAACCGAGAGCGCTCGCTCTCGCCCCTCTATCACACGCCACATGCTCTCTCTCACTCTCGCCAACTCCTCTCCCTCCCGCGCGCGCCGATTCTCTCTCCCTCTCACGCGCGCCAACTCTCTCTCTCTCTCTCTCTTTCACATACAGACGCGCTCCCCTCTACACACAGCGGCGTGCATGTAACCACGCGTGTGCGACCGCCGTCTCGCTTCCTGCCGTGCCCCCTCCCGAGCGCCAACGTGCTGCGCAGGTGTGACTCGGGAGCTCACATCCTGCGCTCCGCACGCGGTCGGTTAGAGGCAACTCCTGCGAGCGCCACCGAGCGCTGGCTCCGCTCCAGGAGCTGTCATTTCACCGAGAGTGAGTCAGCTGGCGATATACAAATATTCACGACGCAGCAATAATTATTGTTACGTCGCAATACACAGTGCGTAAGCGTAATGATAATCATATTTTTATGTTAAAATTTATGTGTATTAACGGTTAGTAAGAAAACTCGTAAAATTTGAGAAAAAATCGACATTTATAGGCATTTGTATTGATTTTACAATGATTTAATTAACAGAGCAAGACAGTTGAGAAAAAAACGCATTAAATGAATAAAAAGCATTGCAGTAGCTGTATTAGTTGCCGGGAAAATGAATTTATAACTTAGGTTTACGAAATCCTGCCTACACTGCAGTAGTACTCCCCCGATCACTACGCCGCTCGGCCGGATGAGCCGCCCGCGCTTATTTCACCTTTTTCATCCATCGTTTTATCCAAACCAAGGAATATATAGCTATGCGGACAAATATAATCTTTTAATTGATTCTTCAATAAGCACGCTACAAATTTCAACTAAAATTAATCAATAGTTTCGGCCTATTTGTCGATCGAAAAAGATATGTGTAACACGGCAGGACGGAGAACGCGAGAGGGGAAAATCGCGCGACCACGGCGATGACGGCGCGAGCGGGGAATCCGCGGCATACGGTAGTGATCGGCTCGCTGCGTTCGCTCTCTGGGTGGTGGTGTGCTGTGTGGCGTGGTGTTAAGGGCATCTTCACGTGTCGCGGATACCTCGAAAAAGTCTTCAGGCCTCGGCCGACACCCCTAATCGTCAGGGCCGCTTGAACCGCGGATATAGTAACGGATTGAACACGTATGAATTTGCGGATTAACAGTAGTTGATTTATTATGCGGATTAGATTCGTATTATACACTCTCGTTCTGCACGTTACTTATACGCAAGCACGGCGACGGCTTCGGCGGATATACGGCACTCGCGGATTAATAGCCACTTTTTTTACTTTTTCCTCTCTCTCTCCTCCTCTCGTTCCCTGTAAATGCACAAATACAGCGGCTACGCGGGTGGATGGCGGTTGAAAAGGTTACAGGTAGTTACTCGATGGCTCTCAGAAAAACTCACAGAAAAACTTGCTCTATATTGCTCAGTGCTCTATATCGCTCAGTGGCTCTTTGGGTACTGACTTTCCGGCATAACGTCTCGGTTCTCGCTCGCGGCGGTTAGTCACGTGTAATGTGGAATTTAGCTCGCCCGCACGAGAATTCCCGCTAGTGTACAAAGTGTTTATGTTGCGCGGCTCACTCCATTTCTCCGGCTCGTGATGTTCCTACAAGTGGTAAAAAGTGGGATAGTGGTGGCAATTAGGTTAAACAAATATGAAACACCAATAATTAATGTTAAAAGAACACAAATATATTATCGTATTATGGTACACGATCAATTGTTCAACAATAGATTGAATTGAAATAACAGCATGGGCACACGGCCATATAACTAACTCCAGGATTGACCAATGGTTGCTAAGGAAGGGCCGCGAATTTTCCTCTACGATTGATTTTACTTTAAATCGAATATCAAAAGCGAAGACTGCCATCCGCTGAGACGCGCGAAAGTAACCACCATATTCCACGACACGTGTTTCTCCGCCTCGTAAACTATTCCTCTATCAGTAAAATATTAAGAATAATACTCCAAGATTCTCACCAAAATTCCTCTATAGTGGTCCAAAAATCCTCCAATATCCTTACTCCTCAAATAATAAAACTGCTCGAAAAGAAATAATAAAGAAGGCGAGTGGACTCTCTGCAAGCTTCTCAAAAATCAAACAACTATACCAAAATGGCGACCCGGGAAAAATAACTGATTACTGCTGAAATCGTGCCACTATATCCCTCTCTTTTTTACTCAAGCGCATGCTCTCTCTCTCTCTCTCTCTCTCTCCCTCTCTCTCACTAACACGCTCGGCTCCCACTCTCGCTATACCACCTCTCTCCCGCGCGCGCCGACTCTCTCTCTCACTCTCTATTGCGCGCGCCAACTCCCTTTTTTTCTTTCACTCACGCTCGCATACTCTCGCGCTGCCCTCTATACATGCCTATATGCATGTGACCCCGTGTGCGCCGCTACTGTATCCCCTCCTGCCGCTCTCTCTTTCCCGAACGCCAGCAGGTTGCGCAGGTGTGACTTGGTACGTCACGTCCTGCACTCCGTACGCGGTCAGTCAGAGGCATCTCATGCGTGCGTCACCGAGCGCTGGCTCCGCTCCAGGAGCTGTCAACCGGCCGAGAGTGAGTCAGCTGGCTGTACAATAATTTATACGACGCAGCAATAATTATTGCTACGTCGCACACGTAACAGCCTCACATAGCACAGTTTCCGCGGCATACTTTGAATACTTTCTTCACTCTTCTCAATCACACTCACTCCCTTGGCTACGGCGTACATTATTATCTTATTAACTAATCTCACATTTATTCGACAACAATAATTTTTCACGGGGGTTATTTACATTTGTTTATTCTTATTTCCTCTCGCAGCATACGGTGTTTATTCGCCTCTCATTCGTTCATCCTTCTCTCAGCTTCGGTAAAGACATATAATCCTATTTACAAACATCGTTACGCTGCCGCCTCCACTTCGACCCAATAGTCCTCCACGCTTATACCGTAGGGCTCGAAGTCCTCCACTCGGCGATTCTCAGTCTCTATATGTCTTTCACATTCTCTCGGCTCCGCCACTCGCCGCGCCGCTCGTTATAGCGCTGTACGCTCGCTATGCTCGCCGTCGCCTCGTGCATCTCGGTGATGTCATAGCGGTGGCTATGGCCCGTCGGTGCGCCTGCTGGCTCCGTGCGCCGCGCGCGGTCGCGTGTGGTAGCTGGCAGTGCTCCTACTCCTCGTGCGCTCTCTCGTAGCTCAGCGGCCGTGATGTCACAGCGGCGATTCGGCCGACTGCTATTCTCCTAGCGCGTTCTATCTATCTCCAGCTTGCCTACAGCGCGGACTTCGGCTAGCACTCGGCAAACTCCGGCGGGTCCGCTCCTGTAAGCACCCGAGATTTTAGCGCTTTTCTTTTTGCACATCTCGGTGTCAGGTGTCTGCAGGAGAGTCTATAACTCTTTTACGACGGATTCTCCATCGCATTCCCCCTTCCAAACCTACAATGCCCTGCATTGTTAGGTTTTTATTCTATTGGAGTTCGAACGTTCCCTTGCAGGGACCCTCTCCGATTGGTAGTTAGTACGGTTAGTGCGTAAATTTGCCTTGCACTCGAACTCCTTGTGGCCGTCCGCTGAAACAAACTAAATTCGAGTACAACTTTTCTCCTACTTCCCCCTTCCAGCGTTGATCTCTCTTTCCGTGTTTTTCTTCTCCATAGTCTTGCGCTATTTTGAGAGAGATATACACAATGTTGCAACTTACATTTATTTCTTTTTTTCCTCTCTTACATCGCTGAAGCTAAGCTCAAGGGCCAGAAAATCCTCGAGGTTTCTCAGAGTTTCTGCGCCATATGCTCTCGCTCTCTCCTCGAACGACGGAGAATTCCATCGGGGTGGCCGGAGCCACGGCTTCTTCGGGCTTTGGCGGCCTCAGGGATTGCCTCCTGCTGTTGGGCGGTTCGGCGAGCGGTAGTTTGGTGGGTGTTCTTCCCTCACACTCCGCTCCTCTTTCGGAGCTCCGTCACAGGCAACGCTTTTTTTGAATTGTAATTACTCGTTCCGAAACAAATCTAATTTTAGTAATGACTCACGGATATTTTTAGGACAATACAGATTTCCCATTACTATTTACTTACATGCACAATGTTATACAGGTTTGGCACTCACGGCACCTACTAACAGTACTTCTCAGGGGCGTTAGGAGGGTTTATCTCCCGGGCGGCTGTACGACTAAGGCGTGGCGGGACATACTTGCGTAAGTCGCTGATGTGGACCTTTGCTATCTTCCGCCCTTTCTGTCCCTCTATCTCTAACGCATACACTAGGGGTAAAGTCTTGGTTATTATCTTAAACGGCCCTTCGTACTTTGCAACTAACTTGGCGGCAGAATGCGCGGCAGTGTTTGATAATGAATGTACTTTTCTTACCACCAGCTTTCTCTACATAAAATCTAGGTAATCTCTCCCCTGGTTATACGCACAACTCTGATTCTTGCTGATTTAGACTTCTCTCGGGCGCTGGCTTCCTCTGTCGAGGGCCTCTCTCCCTCCACCTTTGCTTGGGGGCTGCTCGGTTACGCCTCATCGGACGCATTGGCTTGGCTCATTGTGGTGTGGCGGCACCTTCCCTCGGTCAAACACCAGCTTGCGGATAACTCTGATAGACCCCGTTTTCTCGACACATCATTGGTGAACATTGTATTTTGTATATATACTAGACAATAGCTGGAATATCTTAAGTTTAGACCAGCAAAAAGGAGGTTCCGATGACGAAGTGAAATTAGTGAAGTGGAAAAATATTTTGAATCAAGAATCATTTCTAAGAAATGCCGGAAGAACTCAATTGACAAGAATAATAAATGTATCCATACAATAATGGATGAAGAAACATATGAACTTTCTCAACTTTTATCCAGCGTAATTAAATTTCATGTTTAAAGTGTTTCTGATGTAACATTTATTATGGTTACGTATTCATAAATTATTTATACGAATTACCGGAAGAACTCAATTTACAAGAATAATGAACATTATACTTACGAAATGAAATTAGTGAAGTGGAAAGATATTTTGAATCAATAATCGATTCTAAGAAATTCCGGAAGAACTCAAGTGACAAGAATAATAATTCTATAGATTTAATAATGGATCACTAAATATATGAACTTTAACAACTTTTATCCTGTATAACCAAATTTCATGTTAAAAAGTATTTCTGTCGTAACATTTATTATGGTTACGTATTATAAAATTACAAAATTATTAAGATTAGGTGCTTAAAATGTGCTTAAGATGTGTATTCTTTTAAATACATTGTTATTTAAATCCCTAGAAGGTCATTACATTGAAGAATCAACATACAATTCTACTAATGTAGTTTATAATATTAAATGCAGTCACCAAAAATAGACCTTTCTGTTAGCATCTGCAGATATTTCGTGCATAGGTGAATCACAAAAGATTAAGCAACATGATGCACTTATGGAAAAACTTGCCGTCCTGTCCTATTATATACAACGATGGATATCATCTTGAAATGAGGTCTCTTCTTAACCAAAGTAAATAATCAATATCTGAATGCAAATATAAAAAATTTCGTGATATTTGTAAGCTCAATTTTTAAAAAATTAATGAAGTTGAAAAATATTGAATTAATATTTTTTTAGTTTTCAGATGTAGTTTTAATTTTATACATAACTCAAAAATATTCTAATTATCATTTGAGGTCATTGCTTTCATAATTTAATAGGTATTTGAAATAGTATACGAATAATATAGGATAATAGGAAGATAAATTGACTGATATTGGATATTTTATGATAATATTGATGATTACAATGACATTTAGTAATTCATCGATTATTTATGATAGGACGGGATGGCAAGTTTTTCTATAAAAAAATTTCAACACGATTTCACTGCATGATATTGTTTAATCTTTTCCGATTCACTTATCCACGAAGTGGAAGGCAATCCTAACAGAAAAATCTATTTGATGATGACTATATTTAATATTATTTAAACTGCGTAAGTATTACTTCAATATTTTAATGCTTTTGTGTCCTCAATGTAATCGCCTTCTAGGGATGAAAATAACATCTAGAGTTATCTCGAGTTATCTAGAGTTATCTCGGTTCAGGAAAACTACCTGAACCGAGTCACACCACTCAAGTCTGAAACGCCGTCTACCAAGCCGACAGCCACAGATCGCCTGACTTGGGCTGAGGACTCAGAGGAAATCAGAAGTGGCACCAGAGTAGAGGAAGAAACAGTTCAACCACTGAGCCAACCGAAGAAGATATCGATCTGTGACAACTTCAATGACGACTTTGATATGGGCTAACTAGAATTAATTGAAGCCGCGACGTGGCTTCGGGACGAGGAAGAGGCAGAAATTGCCGAGATGAAGAAGGATTATCATGCCGTGCAATGTCTCGGAAAACAGGAGGGAGGTCGAGCCAGGGGAACAAATCGGAGGATATAACTGGACACCCAAGGAGGAGATAACAACCATGCCTGTTGAATATCTGTGTGATAAAGAGGGAACCGATAGCCCTCCAGACCGAGAAGACGAGCCAGAGGTGGTCGAGGTCAGAGTTGTACGCAAACTGGCGTTTGACCGAGGGAAGGTGCTGCCGAAACTCAACCAGCTAATGCGTCTGAACAGGAGTAACCGAGCAGCCCTCAAGCAAAGGTCGAGGAAGAGAGGCCCTCGATAGTAAAAGCTAGCGCCCAAGAGAAGTCTACATCAGCAAGAAACAGAGTCGTGCGGTTAACCAGGGGAAAGATTACCTACATTTCACGTGGGGAATGCTGGAGCTAAGAAAAGTACATTCATTATCAAACGATGCCGCAGACTCTACCGCCAAGTTAGTTGCAAAGTACGAAGGGCCGTTTAAGATAACAACCAAGATTTTACCACATCAGCGACTTACACAAGTATGTCCCGCCACGCCAGAGCCGTACAGCCATCCGGGATATAAACCCATCTAACTCGCCTCAGAATTAGTATTAGTAGGTGCCGTGAGTACCAAAACTTTGTAACATGGTGCATGTAAGTAAATGGTAATGGAAAACTGTGTTGTCCTAAAAATATTCGTGAGTCAGTACTAAAATAAGATTGGTTTCAGAACGAGTAATTACAATCCAAAAAAAAGCGCTACCTGCGACGGAGCTCTGAAAGAGGAGCGGAGTTTGAGGGAGGAACACCTCACCAAACTACCGCTCGCCGAGCTGCCCAACAGGAGGAAGCAGTCCCTAAGGCCGCCAAAGCCCGAAGGAGCCACGGCGCGGATTTAAGAGGCCGAGCTCCGCCGCCCCAATGGAATTCTCCGTCGTTCGAGGAGAAGCGAGAGCATATGGCGCAGAAACTCTGAGAAACCTCGAGGATTTTCCGGCCCTTGAGCTTAGCTTCAGCGATGTAAGAGAGGAAAAAAAGAAATAAATGTAAGTTGCAACATTGTGTATATCTCTCTCAAAATAGCGCAAGACTATGGAGAAGAAAAACACGGAAAGAGAGATCAACGCTGGAAGGGGGAAGTAGGAGAAAAGTCGTACTCGAATTTAGTTTGTTTCAGCGGACGGCCACAAGGAGTTCGAGTGCAAGGCAAATTTACGCACTAACCGTACTAACTACCAATCGGAGAGGATCCCTGCAAGGGAGCGTTCGAACTCCAATAGAATAAAAACCTAACAATGCAGGGCATTGAAGGTATGGAAGGGAGAATACGACGGAGATTTCGTCATAAAAGAGTTATAGACTCTCCTGCAAACACCTGAGACCGAGATGTGCAAAAAGAAAAGCGCTAAAATCTCGGGTGCTTACAGGAGCGGACCCGCCGGAGTTTGCCGAGTGCTAGCCGAAGTCCGCGCTGTAGGCAAGCTGGAGATAGATAGAACGCGCTAGGAGAACAGCAGTCGGCCGAATCGCCGCTGTGACATCACGGCCGCTGAGCTACGAGAGAGCGCACGAGGAGTAGGAGCACTGCCAGCTACACACGCAGCCGCGCGCGGCGCGCGGAGCCAGCAGGAGCACCGACGGGCCACAGCCGCGGCCATGACACCACCGAGAAGCACGAGGCGACGGCGAGCGTAGCGAGCGTACAGCGCTATAACGAGCGGCGCGGCGAGCGGCGAAGCCGCGTATGTATGAGTATACGAGCGAGCGTGCATGCGTGCGCAGCCGAGAGAATGAGAAGAGAGATAGAGAAACTGCGAATCGCCGAGTGGAGGACTTCGAGCCCTACGGTAGCCCTACGGTATGAGCGTGGAGGATTATTGGGTCGAAGTGGAGGCTCAAGCGTCGTCCACAACGACGAATATAAATAGGATTATATGTATTTACCGAAGCCGAGAGAAGGATGAACGAGTGAGAGGTGAATAAACACCGTATGCTGCGAGAGGAAATAAGAATAAGCAAATGTAAATAACATTGAACATTGACAACGAAAAATTATTGTTGTCGAATAAATGTGAGATTAGTTAATAAGATAATAATATACACCGTTGCCAAGGGAGTGAGTGTGATTGAGAAGAGTGAAAGGAGTATTCAAGTTATATCGCGGAAACTGTGCTATATGAGGTTGACACGTGACTAACCGCCGCAAGCGAGAATCAAGACGCCATGCAGGGCAGTCAGTACCCAGTGAGCAATATAGAGTACTGAGCAATAGAGTAAGTTATTCTGTGAGTTTTTCTGAGAGCCATGGTATAACCACCTGTAACCTTTTCAACCGTCATCTACCCGCGTAGCGGGAGTATTCGTGCGTTTACAGGGAATGAGATTTCGGCCGAACGAGACGAAGAACGAGAGTATAGAGAGAGGAAAAGGTAAGAAAAGTGGCTATTAATCCGCGAGTGCCGTATATCCGCCGATGCCGTCGCCGTGCTTGCGTATAAGCAAGGTGCAGAACGAGAGTGTATAATACGAATCTAATCCGCATAATAAATCAACTACTGTTAATCCGCGAATCCAGACCTGCTCAATCCGTTACTATATCCGCGGCTCAAGCGGTCCTGCCGATTAGGAGTGTCAGCCGGGGCTTGAAGGTATAAGGTATAAGGTATAAGCCTGAGGTATCCGTGACGCGTCAAGGCGCCCTTAACCAGAAAACAGACGTGACGTGAAGCATCGAGGAACACGAGAGGAGGAGAGCACGACGAGGAAAACGACGCGTTACACACCACTCCACACCACCACCCAGAGAGCGAATGCAGCGAGCCGATCACTACCGTGCGCCGCGGATTCTCTGCTCGCGCCATCATCGCCGTGGTCGCGCGATCCCCCCCCCCCCCCCCCGCCACTCGCGTTCCCCGTCCTACCGTGTCACATATGTTATCTCGGCTCCTATTTATCCGATCTGAATAAAATTTATATGAAAATTCGTGGTATAAAATGTAATTTATGATGCATTTTACTGTGTTACTGTATTTTTAAAATTGTCTTAGATAAAAACGTAGAATTGGATATGTGTTAAATTTTGATTCGACGATATATTATTTTCAATGTAAGCGATTATGACAGTGTCAAAGTTATGAAAATATCGATTCTTGTCTTATAAATGTAGGCAATAAACTGACGTTCGTGAACTCGATAAGAGAGGAAGTCGTCGACATTACTCTTATTACGAGGTCTTTCTGTATAAACATAGAGGGTTGGAAGGTTTCGGATGACGTCTCGATGTCGGATCTTAATCAGATTGTTTTTTCCATTGGGCGAAATCCAAAGAAAACCAAATGGAACGGCTGTAGCAAAAGTCTGGCGGTGAATATCAATACGGATTGGTGGAGGACATCCAGTATTGTTTTCATCGTGAACTTATACGAAGAGAGCTGCAAACTCCGGAGAACGATGAAACCTAAGGGAGCCTTTTGTTGGAATAGGTCCTTAGAATGGCTTCGCAAGAGAGTCAGAAGGCTCAACAATAGGCCCAAGCGCACTAGGACGGGGATGGATAAGCTTTAGGGAAGCACAAAGGGTCTACAAAATGATAATTAAGGATGATAGGATCGAAGGATGGAGACGAACCTATGGGAGAGGGATAGTTCAACATTCTAAGGGTATCTTGGTTAACACAGTCAAGGTAGGGAACGATTGAGCGAAAAGTGCGCAGGTAGCCCTATTAGGGCTACTCAACAAACATTTTCCAGATCAACAGGCGTTGGAGAATTCCCTCTGCTGGTTAAGGGTCTAAGGGCTTCTGTCTTCAAAGCATGTAATAGACTCTCTGGAACCAAGACGGGTGACTGGTTAATGGACCGGGATGGGAGGGTATAGATTATATATTGGATGGAGTTTGACAGAACGTGTCGGTGAATTCTGTTCTCTAAACCGTATAAGATATTCATAGCGCAGAGAGCGTAATGGACTGGAGATAAACAAAATCTACTCAAGGTAGGCGAGGTGTGGTTTATAGACGGATGAAAGTCCGATCAGGGTGTAGGGTCAGAAGCATGGAAGCAGGGTAGCATTAAAGAATTTGTGTGCACCCTAGGCTGTTACACGACCGTTATTCAGACGGAAATCAGAGCCATAAGGGAATGCTCTGATTTCATGAGGGACAGGGGGGTCAACCATAAGTTGACTACTATATGCTCGGACAGCAAGGTAGTGCTACTAGCACTGGACACAATCGGCATCGACTCGAAAGGGGATGGGGTGTTGTCAGTCTCTGGTAGAGTTGGAGCCTACCAAAAGGCGGACCATTTGGTATGTAGTGGGTCCCGCTTTGTTAGAGCTGAACTTTGCAAGGTGGCAGCATCTACTTGCGAGGTCGACGGGGCAGTCAAGCGCTGGCTCAGTCAAGAGTTATTAGAAATAGAGGGTATCACCAGGGCTCAGGCAAGCAAAATGCCTGCTAGGGGATGAACCACCACGAGAATGGTTAGACACAATGAGCAAATCAGATATGATCAGACTGATAGCGGTGGAGCACGTGCGGGTACTATCTGTACAAGATAGGACTAAGAGAGGCCTTGGCATATGCAGATGCGTGTCGAGGGAAAAGACGACGCTGTATCTTATGTGCAGGTGCCCGACGTTTGTGAGCACGAGACACAAGGAGTCGGGGTACCCTTTGTATAACCGAAGTTCATGTGGACGCAGGAGTTTAGTGGAGTGTTCTGAGAGATGTCAGATAGTAAATGATGAAGGAAAAAGAGGAATGGCTTAATGGGCTTAACTTGAGTGCCCCATGTGGTACGTCCCCGGTCAGGGGTTACCGGTATCTTCTCCAGGAACATACTGATTCTGATGTACTTACATTAATCATAATAATATACGTAAATAAACATGTTTTTCACATATATTTCTTCAAACATGAAAATATTTAAGCAAATTGAACTCTTACCAGCATCATTTGAATATTCAAATATCATCATTACTACAGCAGAAATTGATTGACTAGCATAATTTTCTAATTCATCTTCTGTCTCTCTTCCTAATATTAAAAAAATGTGTATTCTTGTAAAATCTATTTTTTATATTTGTTCAAAATTAACTTACCAATAGTAAACGGTAATATATAGAAGCATAAATAATTTATAACTTCTTGGTGCAACTCTTCTGGCAGAACTGAAATTGTGCTTGCAGTCAAGTATGGAAGATTGTCGATTAAATCGTGATCCAAAAATGGCAATAAACATGCTAAACATTGTAGCATACTTTGACCAAATCCTAGAATTAATTTATACAGCATAATTTATACATTTAATATAAATGCAGATTCCACTTTATTATTGTGAATAATCCCCGCATTGTTTATAATGAAAAATCTTGTTAATCATATGTACGAGGTAATTATTTGTTATTTACCGAGGGCTGCCTTCCACATTTGCTTATCAAGATTCTTCAGAGATTCCATTTTATACAATGTTTTATACCCATTGAACATATTTTACATCATTGAAAGCGGAACATCGTTATTTTTCATATAACTAAACAAGAAATTAAAAGCCTAATGCTCGTATGTATCTGCAAGAGTAACGTCGAATAACTTATCACAGCCCAACATCTCAACCCACAGCCGGAGTTATACACTCACTACTGGCGATATAGGACTCAGCTATCATGATATCACTGTAGACCCGAGCGCTAGACCCAGTCTGTGCAAACCAAATTAGCTAGCCACGAAAGACGTGCGGTGCTGCCTATCCACTGTCGCGTCAATAAAGTGCTACGGCTACCATGACGTTTCAGCGACCATTCAGGCTGCCAGGCGACAGGCAGTCATCAGCTTTAAGGGGTTATGACAGAGTTAAAATTATGAAAATATAGACTTTTTTCTTTACTTTTTTCATAGTTAATAGTCCGTAGAATATGGTCCTGAAGGCTGTTTATTGATAAAAAAAATTTGCCTTGAAGACCGTTTGACAAACAGTTTCTTTCTCAAAAGTTATGAATCTTTTACCGTAAAACATTAATTTTTCTATGTGTGATTTTATATTATTGTTAAACTTAATCCGTTAAATAAAAAGCATTGAAGAAATTTGAATTTGCGCCTCACAGTATTGGGTCGAGAATAAAGATTACTGTATGATCGGTATAATTGAATTTTCTGTGAACCAGCCAAATAGCTGTTTTTCATCCAAACCTTCAAGACACTATAGATCAGTGCAGTTGTCTGCTAGCTGCTGTAACAGTACTTATAACTTCAATGGCGTTTTTAAGTATAAGAGCTTCTACAGAGTACAGCAATTATTCAGATAATCAGTAAAGAGCTTTTTCTTTGTGTCTTTATTTTTTGCTTTTAGGTGAAAGGGTCCAAGACAGCAAGATGGGCCTGTTATTCTAACTATCTGGAGTATTATTTTGCATGCTTTCTAAAAACTTGAAGTGTTTTTAATAATGGTAGATACTGCATGTAATTGTAATCATTAGTATAACTTGATTATGAATAGATAACGATAACTTTTATTTTATTTTCAGCTTCTATATACTATTATAACACAGCATGATGTGCACGTACCACCAAATTTGCTTTATTGCATGTATATTTGAGTATCAAACACAATTAAGGTATGCTGAATAGTTTCTATAAGTATAGCTAAATTTATTTGTATAATCTACATCAAAAACTTTTACTCAGATTTAGATTTTTCATGATTTTTGTGTAGTTGCCGCAGCTCTCTAAAGGAACCGTACTATCAATCCTGATGAACCAGTATGGAAAATCTTTCTTATGAGTCTGCTCATAAACTAAATGAAGCAGAATTGGCAAAAGTAAGTTAAAAGTGAATGCTACGTATGTTTACATATGTAACATTCACTATAATTACTAATATTGTCAATATATGCATGATGCATTGTGTTAATTTTGTGCTTTTTAGGAATCCGCTCTACTTGTTTATGGCCAGACTTATAGGGAAGATTTCCCACTTTGGTTCATCAGGATTAATGGTACGGTTCCTTCAGAAAGATGCGGCAAGTACACAAAAATGATGAAAATCATGATTTTTGGTAAGTAAATACCTTTAATTGTTTTGAAATATTATACTCACTTAATGCACATTCCTAATGCATAAAAGTGATGTATAATACTTATATTTTAAAGGAAAAATATAGTTTTGGGAGAACTTACATATATATTAATTTTTTATAACACTAATAAATTTTTTTTCAGATTTTAATCCTTCCATAACCTCTTAAGGGGATTAAGAACGTTTCAAAAATCTCGAAGCTATGCGTTGATGATT
This sequence comes from Philotrypesis tridentata, assembly GCA_018906965.1. Taxonomy (NCBI): domain Eukaryota; kingdom Metazoa; phylum Arthropoda; class Insecta; order Hymenoptera; family Pteromalidae; genus Philotrypesis; species Philotrypesis tridentata. The sequence continues at coordinate 35,593 of JACCIB010000318.1, forward strand.
TAAAATTACAGTTTTCTCTGTAACTATTGTTCTTTAATAGTTTAATGAATTTCGTAAACGTAAACGTATATAAAAAAAACCTAATTTATCTTCGAGCATCGATATAAGTTTCAAAATATTAATTCATTTTAATATTTTTGTTTTTTTTTTGGAAGGATTTTTTTGTATTCTCCTACTAGCTTCGGTAGCAATGCCTGACAGGCCAACATGTGGTCACCACCTTTTTCTGAGAAAGTAGCACAGTTTATGAACGTAGCGATGCAGTGGCTACGTGCGTGTGTCCCCGGTGAAACAGCATAAAAAATACGGTGGAAAAATAGGTATAAATTGTAACGGGGTGAGCCGTACTCATTGACAATCGCACAAAAGTTAAGCGACGTGGGGACTTGAACCCACGACCTCGAGATCTCCAGGCACGCGCTCTAACCACGGAGCCAGCGTCGCACTGCGAAACGCTAATATGCCGACCAGCTTTGACGTGCTCAGACACCGTCACAAAGTGTTTGCGAAAATTCTATGGGGGTGAACGGTGATCTCAGGGGCTGAGTGTGAGCAACCCATATACATAAAATGCTGCATTCAAATAATTTAAAATTTACAAAATAAATACTGTATGCACAGATAAGTATGTGGTTTTACAGAGAAGACTGATTCTTGGCTAGAGCGTACTAATTATAGGACAAGTAATAGAGTAAAATAAAGGCCAATTCTGTACATGAAAAATTACAGGTAAGGAAGAATACCAATCAATAGGTAATGAAGTATAGATAATAACAAATCAATTTGAGTCAAAAAATTTTCAAGATCTAATTTTATTTATAATAAAAACTGCAACTTTTGTTTTGTTTTTTGTTTGTAATTAAAAAAGTAATAGATTTATATGAATTGTACTAATAGTAAAATTGTAGGTGAGAAAACTCTACAGATTTCAAGATGCCAAACGTCTCGATAAGACTATTAGGAACTGAGAAAACTCAGAAAAATCAGAAAATTCGACGAATTTCAGAATTTCGGATCTTAAATTTGAAAAACTGTCGACTTTTTATCGTTTTTCCGAGTTTTCTCGATTCCCAATAGTCCTATCGAGACGTTTAACAACTCAAATTCTGTAGAATTTTCTCATCTACAATTTGGCCGTGGATACTATTAACATAAATCTATTACTTTTTTTAATTATAAAGATAAAAATTAAAAAAATTTTTTGCAGTTTTTGTTATAAATAAAATTAGTTCTGGGAAATTTTTTGACCAAAACTGATTTTTTATTGATTATACTTCATTATCTATCGATTAGTATCGTTGCTTATCAATAATTTTTCATGTACAAAAGTAATCTCTATTGCTTGGCCTATGAAGATCACATTAACCACATTTTTCCTAAACATTTTTCAATTTTTCATTGTTATGGATTTTTGTATAAATTATTAATCATGTTAAAAGTTTACATAGAACAGCAAAACTGAGAGCAAAACTTAAATTGTGAAATTCTAGTGAAGTGTTGCAACGTACATGAACCCTATCCCCTATTAAACTAATTATATATTAATAAAAATTTTAATTTAAAACATTTGACAGTTATATGCATGGAATTAACATGCATAGAGTCATGTGTGTAACATTATTTCTTAATTTATTAATTTATTTATATTTTTATTCACGTTACAAGTTGTCATGATGCGCGTTCGTATTAGACATATGGGTAAAAGCTCCAACTTGCAACATTCATATCAATTATTTAACGAATAAATTTATGAAAATAAATGCTCGTATGAGATTCTTTGATTAAAAAACTATGTAAAACACAAAAAACCCGGTTGCGATTCGTTAATTGTAATCCCAAAAACATCGTTGCAAGATTGAAAAAAAACACAGCGTGCGCGCGAGAATCGAGTCGACAGACACGGCTAAGCTTCTCAAATATGTGCGAAATAGACAATTCACATGCCGAATATTATTTTCTGAGGCACTTTTGCCATATAAATTTATAACGTACACGATCGTTAGTTCATCAGCTTTCGACTCATATATAGCTTTTAGGATGAATCGTTAATTAACATTGTAAAAATAGCAACAAAAGCGTTAAAGTCTCGCGACCAGCATATTTGTATGCGAATTAATTCGTTTCGTGGAGCTTGTCAGTAGCAACAAATCATTATTCATTGTTAATTAAGCATCGATAAACATTCGTATGTTATTAGTATTGCGAGAATTAATTGTTTATGGCGACAAAACATGTAAATTAAGTTTTCACGTACATTAGTATATCTATAGCCATACTGGCGCTCGGAGCAGTGGAGGGGTTAACTCTCGGCTTCAGCATCGGAACAGTTCCGCTCACCTGTATAAAAGAACGCGTCATTCCGGGAAGAGCATTCATTCTTCCTCTGAATCTGGAGCTAGAATGAGCAATAAGTCTCCTAGCTAACGGAGGCATACAGGGAAACGCTGGCTCTCCGGAGAGGGAATCCGATTAAATGCAATACAACAGCGAACAGTCTTCTGCCATGTATCAGGTTATGATTTAATTTTTCAAAATAAAAATCAAAGTCTTTTAAAAAATTCTTTTAAAAAAGTTTTTTCCTAAGTCCCTTCACATGGCGAGACGCAAAAGTCCTGCACTAAGTCAGACTGAGCGCTTGCATATCCCTTATTATGCGCTGGACTACCCTTAGAATCAATACGTGGCCTAAGAGGGAAAAGGCGATTCTTAAAATAAGAATAATAATTAAGAAATTAAATAAATTCTAGTGAGACGCAAGCACATAGCATTGCGTCTATGTTCAGCGCACACGCCTTTTTTGCTTCCTGAATACGTCGAGATCCAGTGTATGATCTCGGGTGGAAAGGGATTTAAAATCAAAAATAAATTTTGTTTTCTCGATTGTTCTTTACCAGGCATTGCGTCTTGCTACAGAACAATCTTCAGTACGTGAGGATCAAGTAGCCGTCCAAAGCTAAAGTCTTCATCTACTAAAAAACGCATTACGTCGTTTTATGAGTAGAGAAGCAACGTGCATTACGTCACGAACTCACGAATATAATTCATGTTTGTTGCTGAATGTGTACAATGCAATATGTCATTGTACATATAAGTAACTAATTAATGTAATTCAATTTTAATCTATCCACCACCTTCAATGAATTATTCGCCCGGTATCCTGGACCATGTAGAATTTAAATAATTTTTTAAATAATTCTCTTTTCTAATTCCCGTCTCTTTTTATTCTCCATTGCGCAGAGGCGGGAGCGTTTCAGTGTTTGTAAAAATCATCCGATTTTCATGATTTATGTTTTGCTTTTCTCAATAAACTTTAAACATGATTAATAATTTATACATAAATCCATAACAATGAAAAATTGAAAATTGTTACGGAAAAATTGTGTTTAAGAAGGTTGTCATCTTCGGCATGATCCTCATTAGAGCGCTCTAGCCAAGGGTCTGTCCACTCGTGTCATAAAAGGCTAAGTTCTCTGTACGGGTACTCATATAAGACAACATTAGAAAAAAATTCTACGCTCAATTTTCAAATAAACAATCTTTAATCAAAGGTAATTTTTGGCGTACGGCAGTTCATGCGTAATGAATACTTAGAGTTGCAAAACTTGAATCAAATCGGAGCATTTTCATTGTTATCAATTCACAGTCCTGTAAGTGAAGATTATCAAACTAGTCTGATAATCTCAGGTAGTTACCATTCGATTTTTATCATTCCAATTCTGCTGAAATAAGCCTTTTCTGTAGAATTACATATCTGTTCATAAAGTATTTATTTTGCAAATTTTGAATTAATACGAATTGTTCACGTTTAGCCTCCGAGATAACCCTTTACCCTCATAAAATTTTCGGAAACGCTACCCATTTTTTCATCGTAGTTTTTGATGCCCAATTTTTTTCTGCCCACACTCTCAGCATCGCGTGTTTCGTCGGGGACATGCGCAGCCACTGCATAGTAAGCTGTGCTGCATTCTCAGAAGGTGGTGAACACATGTTGGACTGCTTCGTGTTCCTACCGTTGGTGTGCGTTGATCAGCCCGGACTAGTAGGAGAATACAAAAAAAATCTTCAGCTAATGAAAGATATAAGATGGCACCACTCGTTTATGCTAATTATTAAAATAAACTAATATTCTGGAAAACTTTCATCCATGCTCGAAAATAAATTTTGTTTTTTTTATGTACAATTACATTTACGAAATTCGTCTAACTTTAAAAGAACAATCGTTACAGAGGAAACTGTAAGTTTAAGTTATCGACACATAGCTTCAAGATTTTTAAACGTTCTTGATCCCCTTAAGTAGGCACAACAGTAAAAAAGTGTGTTTTTGCCACATGAAAGCCGTCATCTCTACGTCCGCCCTTAGAGTGGGAGTATGCATAAATGTAACAGCCGAGTGTACTAGATTGTGCGCGAGTCGTAAATGGAAATAAATATATTTCACAATTTATTTACACCAAATCACAATGAATTCTTTATTTTAAACGACCATTTACTTTTGATAAAATAGCTCCATTGTTAAGAATAACGACATCTAATTAATAAGGTTATTTTACAGCGTTAAGGGGACCAGCCTAGGTTACATTCAGAAAAACAGTACGCCCAGTCTATTAGCTGTAAAAAATGTTATCTGAATCTTTGAATTGCAACTTTTTATACCTGTAATATAGGCACTAGCCAGATTTTTATCATGATTCTCAAGAATTTAATGACAGTTTTATTTGTAGACATTTTATTACTAACTTTAAAAAATATGCTGTAACGATTCGATTGCCGTTCTCTCACAATTGGTCCTGTACAACCGTGGCCAGGATGGCCACGTTTATTAGAATTCTCGTTGCTGTCTCCTTCGTGGTAAACACAGCTCGGCTGGCTCGGTGATATCCGTGCGTATGCACGGCACGAAGGCGGCAGGGGACGGGGTAATGAATAATCAAGTACGCGTGAGATAAATGAGAACTAAATTATATATATTGCGTTGAAAATAATTTACCTCGATCACACGAGCGTGTGTGCACCATCGCACACTGCAAAAGAGAGAGAGAGAGAGAGAGAGAGAGAGAGAGAGAGAGAGAGAGAGACGGGGCTCAATCGGCCGAATACCGAGAGCGAGAGAGAGTCAGTACTTACATTTGTACGTCGGTACCGAGGGGACGCACGGTCGGCTCTCGGACGTTGTAGTCATCCTGGCTGTCGCAAGGGATTCCGGAGATGATCAGGCTCTGCGGCAGTCGGGCGGTCAGCGTAAGCTTCGGTCGCACGAGATAAGGAGATGGTGCTCGGAGGCACAAGTAAATATACCGGCGTAGGGGGTGACCGATCAGGTCGGGCGCTCTCTCTCTCTCTCTCTCTCTCTCTCTCTCTCTCTCTCTCTCTCTCTCTCTCTTAATATAAGTCTACTATCGGTTCGAATGACGTAGTCACTTGTGTTTCGAACCGTACAACTTAGTAAAAAAAATCGCATTAAAAATAGAAATAGGAGGTGTGATGGCAAATTTAATTGTGCGCCGATTCGTATAAGTTTCATTACATAAAGTTAATTAGGCGATGAACAGTAGAGAATAGAAGCAAAAAAATGCATATTTTAGGCCACTTTCCACGAAGGTCAACTTTGCAGGCCTACCATTTGCTCAAAAATGAAGCCAATGCACAGCAAAAAATCAGGCATATAGCCCAAAGGTTCGAGAACACATACGCCCAAAAATTTTTCAAAAATGTTAATTAGTATTGCTAAAACATTAGCAAATGTAAAAAAAGTGTATCTCGGAGATGAAAAGTCGTATCAAGACGAGAGTGGGCTCAAAAAATCGGAAAAAATTACAGCGTTTTAGAAATATTAAAATATATTTAGCAAAATTGTAAACTTTCGTGTGAGAGCTGTCGAAAGTTAAGAAATTTTTTTGGGCCAGAGCCGTATGAAAAAAGTGTGAAAATCGTCATAAAATTCCAGATATGCGTTCTGAGAAGTAGCCGGCGTGGTCCGGAGAGAGTCTGGAGGAAAAGTGAAGTACATCGACGACGGAGGACGAGGTATACGTGACAAGTTGGTTTGAGGACTAGGACACAGACAAATCCATTTTTACATTTTTCGCTTATATTCGTGATTTCGCAATTGATTTTAATTTATTTCCTAATTTGTAATAAGATATATGATAACTCAAATCAGAAACTAATATTATTGTTTGTTATTAGAAAATAGCTTACCCCTAGAAAGTAAGAGAGAGAGAGAGACAGAGTAATACAAGTGTTGTTGTATATATTGTTACTTAAAATAATCAGAAAATTACCATTCAAACTGCATTTTAATTGTTGAAAAATGGCTGTTTACATGAATCTAAAAAATGTTCGTATATGTGCATATCTGATAATTTTTTAATTTTGTTTGCGCGAAATCTGACCGTCATAAAAAGATTAGCTCGGAGGGTCTCGTCTCGGCAGCAGTCAGGTAAGAGAGGGTGGGTCTCATTGTCGAGACATCCGGGCAATAAAAACGGTTCCGAAGCTCGCTTTGCAGTTTTCCTCGGCAGACGTTGCAGTGCTCCACTTGGACCATACATATGTGTGTGTGTGTGTGTATGTGTGTGTGTGTGTGTGTGTAGAGAGAGAGAGAGAGAGAGAGAGAGAGACTTTCACAAGTTTTGTATATCTAGTTATTACTTTAGTTTTTAGGAAACTGTAGATTTTTACGCAATATGTAATACGTACTCTGATGAGTTCAACATTGTATAGATAATAATAATAAACATATTTTAATTAATCGTTTTTCTTTAAAGTTAAAAACCATGTTTTTGCTATTTTCTAATAACAAACAATAATATTAGTTTCTGATTTGAGTTATCATATATCTTATTACAAATTAGGAAATAAATTAAAATCAATTGCGAAATCACGAATATAAGCGAAAAATGTAAAAATGGATTTGTCTGTTTCCTAGTCCTCAAACGAACATGTCACGTATACCTCGTCCTCCGTCGTTGATGTACTTCACTTTTCCTCCAGACTGTCTCTGGACCACACCGGCTACTTCTCAAAACGCATATCTGGAATTTTATGAAGATTTTCACACTTTTTTCATACGGCTCTGGCCCAAAAAAATTTCTTAACTTTCGACAGCTCTCACACGAAAGTTTACAATTTTGCTAAATATATTTTAATATTTCTAAAAAGCTGTAATTTTTTCCGATTTTTTGAGCCCACTCTCGTCTTGATACGACTTTTCATCTCCGAGATACACTTTTTTTACATTTGCTAATGTTTTAGCAATACTAATTAACATTTTTGTCGCAATAGTCACTCAGATTCACCCAGGACGTTCATTCCGTTCGTCACTGAAGAGCGGACGTAGGTGGTGAACTGGTGGTGAACTCCGCTCGTCGCGTTGTCGCTCAGAAAGAAACAAACGCCATTACCACATGCACTCGATACTCATTCATACGGCCTTGAGACGCTCTACCCCGGGAGCTCGGAACCCGATCAAACGTGGCGACATTTTGCCTTTTATTTATATATATATATATATATATATATAAATAAAAGATATTTCTAAAAAAAATTGTAAATTATATCCTCCTTTAACCAATTCCTATATTTTCCGAAAGCGTAGTTGCATATCTAAAGCCCTGCAGTATTTTTATTAGCAACGTTCTGCTTGGCGACATGTTACGGAAGTGACACTTTGGCTATATTTACTGCAACCATTAATAAAGTGACTTAAATGCATAACCGCACTTTTAAAGCAAATTTAATAGAAGATGCCACTTTTCTGCAAATCACTCATATATTGCTGTTCATAAATAAATTATACGTAAACAGCCGAAACGTTTTAAATATACATCCTACCTTATAAGCTATGAATCTATGATATATTTAGTAGATATTAACTTTATAACTTATTTGTTAAATGTATTGCACTCCTTTAAAAAGTAGTGAAATCTCCTCCCTCCCCCCAAAAAAACCTTTTCAAGGTAAAAGGTAGGCCAGGATAAGGTTGTTTCTTCATTTAAATTATAGAATAATTTTTAAACTCTCCACAACCTTTAGCCAAAATTCAAAGTGTTTCTATCATCCAAATTAAAGGTTTTCAAATATTCCATAGCCCTTCCAATCCCTAGATAAGATTTTATGTATGTATATGACTGCAAAGTACACTACTAGGTAATATTCGTAAATGAGTTCATTATTATTTTTATATAAGCAAACACAAAACATGTTATATAAAATAATACATATAATACAAGAATATAAGTTTATTCATGTTATCATTTTCATAAAAAATGATGTTCTTAAATAATTTTATGATATGATAAAGGTGCTAATAATAGGTGGTAATATCATGTGTTTATCCGAATTTATAATGTAATATAACAAGATGGTTTCGCTTCATGAAAAATCAGAATTATAAAATTAATTAATTTTTATTATTTCCTTTTTCTGTTGACACTTGTGGAAGCACCAAGCGGATGTACACTATACTCTAGTTAGTGATACAGTAAATGTGTTGTTATTCTTATTCCATCAAAATGTATAACATGTTTTCAGGACGATTATTTATAATTAAATATGAGATTTAAATATTCTGTTATTAACTTATTAAGTATCATCCTCTTCATTAAAAAAAAGAATAATTTTCCATACAACAAATCTATCTCACATGTTTAAAAAATCAGGAACAATTTCTATCATGTAGAACACAATTTTTTTTATGGAAAAACTTGCCGTCACGTCCTATCATGGATAATCGATAAATTACTAAATGTCAGTGTAATGAGCAATATTGTAATTATTTAATGCAGTCAACTAATCTTCCTATTATCGGTGCTATTCAAAATATTTCTGTTAAATTGTAAGAATTGCCTCAAATGGTAGTTGCAATTTTATTTCTTAATGAACATAATTCTTTGTTTTAAAATAATTTATTCCTTCTCTGTTACAGGTGATTCGACGTATACTTAGAATGAAAAAGCAATGTATGATCAACAGAGTTTACTGTGGTAGCCTTTTTTACCACTATAATTATTATTTTTAATGTGTGAAAGGAGTTTCATCCGCTGAGCAGATAAAATAAGATGTGTAATATATAATGCATTACTGATAAATTAACTACATAAAAAATGTTAGACGTTAATTAATCAAATATAGCATAAGGTAATGCATGCAAACAATAAATTAAACTGAAATATTACAGGATTTTAATTAATTAAAAAAAAGATTTGAAATTATTTAGTAGTTGGAAAGGGTTTATGGTGTTAAATAATAAAATTGCTGAGATTTGTATCTTCTGATTAAGAGTAAAGAAAGTGCAAAATACATCTGAAATGTAGTATAGAAAGTTAGCTTTTCATCATAAGTCAAATCCATTAATGTTATTGTATAGGTAATATTATTACTGGGAATATTATGCTATAGGTCATATATTTTTTAATTAAAATCTTTGATCATCTACTATCTTAATATATATGTTGCCCCATGATATCGTGTATACAAGAAAAAATTGTGCGATTATTATGATAGAATAATTAGCTGTTACAATATAAATGAATTACTTAAACATAAAAATCTGAAAAATAAAAGTTAATTTAAACACAGAATAAGTTTATGAAATTGTATATATTCATTGGATGACTTTTGAAATAATCAAAGATTAGAGCTTTCAAAATTTAAAAACTTAAAGCTCGTCCAATGGATAAACCTGAAAGTTGTCATGGAATCTTTGTGACTAATTTACTTACTGAAAATTTAGTTCTTTTCAATTTCCAGAGAGCACAATGGACAACCAGCTTCCAGAATGTGGATTAGCGATACTTTCTTTCAAGGGAAGTATACCTTCTGCTATCTAAAAGGAAAAAGAACATATAAGTTGTTAAGCCCATCTCTTAAAAGGATACTGTGAAAAATTTTAAGTTGACACCATTGACTAGTTTTGAATATTCTAATTTTAATACTTTTAAATGTTGATATTTTAAAACTGGTTAATGGGAACAATTTAAAATTTATCATGGTATCTTTACGACAAATGGGCTTGACAACACATATACTCTTTTAACCTTCTAGATAGCAAAAGGTATACTTCCTCTGAAAAAAAGTCACGCTAATTCATATTTTGAAAGCTGATTGTACTTCTTTCTCTCTTACAATTGAAAAGAACTAATTTTTCAGTTAGTAAATTAGTTAAAGGAATTCTGTAATAATTTTCATGTCTATTGGTTCGATGAACTTGGAGTTTTAAAATTTTGAAAGCTTTAATCTGATTATTTTAAGTGCCTAATCTTAATAATTATTAAACATAGTCCTACAGGTAGTAGGAACATTTGCGGTTGTTATATTTTTTAATTTTTAATTTTGTAATTTTATAATACGTTACCATAATAAATTTTATAACAGAAACACTTTTTAAACATGAAATTTGATTACACTCGATAAAAGTTGTTAAAGTTCATATATTTAGTGATCCATTACTAAATGGATACATTTACTGTTCTTGTCAATTGAGTTCTTCCAGCATTTTTTATAAATAATTTATGAATACGTAATCATAATAAATATTGCTGGTTTAAACGTGATAAATTTTCCAGCTATGTCTAGTTTATTATAAATTGCATGAAATACATGCAATTAACCTTGTCTACGAACTTATAATTTTGACTTTCATATAAATACTTACACTGTCGACTTCATGCCTTTAGTGTCTAAATTTTCAGGTAGGTAACAATATGAAAATCAGAACTATAAGTTCTTAGATAAAGTTAATTGCATGTATTGTTTTAATATGTTAAAACAAACTTTTGTGCCAAATTTCAGCCCTCTAGCTGTGATAGATATTAAATGAGTGCGAAGAATATAATTGAAATAAGTAATCATCCACTAGTTACGATAGCTACATTTTGAATATTTCGGTCTTCGCCTGATTTAAAATCTGTTATAGCTAGAAGGCTGAAATTTGGTATAAAAGCTTGTTTTAACATGCTAAAACAATACGTGCAATTTACTGTATCTAAAAACTGATAATTTTGATTTTCATATTGATACTTATAATTATACATTTCAGTATAGACAGTTAAACTAAAACTACCAATGCAATCTCTTTTTCATTTTTTAAGCAGGCATTTGTCAAACGAATAGACATTTTAAAGTTATGAGGCATTCAAAATTAATTAATCCCTATGATTAATTGAACCAAACACGTTACCTTAATAATGATCAAATCTTGTGGCGTAGTTAGCATAATCTTTGAATCAAAATAAGAACACGCTTACTCTGAACCAGTTATTATTCTAAACTTAATAATAAAGTTTCCTTTGATAAAAATACTTTTCACTTCACCAGCTTGTCACAGGAATTCCAATCGTATATAACCTGACAGTTGCGTAACCTCCCAATAGAAATAGGAAAACATCGACTATAAATTCTGTAAAAACATTCTTCGATACTTAAACGATGAAAATAAAACACTTTCACTTGCTTGGCACATGGAAAAATAGAAACTTTCCTGCATGAAAAATCATTAAAACTTTACACTTCACTAGCTTGTCATCACAAGAAAATTCTTTCCTTGTATCCTGATAGATGTATATGCCTTCCAATCTAATAAAACCTGAAAAATAAAAGAGAACATTTTAACCAAGAATCAGTTCACAAATCCTTTATTTGTATTGTATATTTATACGTCTCCTTCGATTTTATCTATACCTTCGATTTTATAAAAATTCCCATTTTAAATTTAAGAAAAGAAAGTTATGATATCAATAAATAAATTGGCAAGTTTGTTGTTATAAAAAGAAATCGTTTTAAAATAAATAAATAACCGTTTAAATTGAGGAAGGATTATAAATATGTATGTATTCATATAAATACTCGACCAAAGCAGGTGAAACGTAGATAGCCCGAACGGCAAATGGGGCAACATTCGTATACCATGGAGCCATTTCGGAATTATTCCAAGTTTCAGTTGTTACCGATTGTACATGTGATAAAATCGTATTATGTTCTTATATGATATATTATCACACGATAAATGTGCTCAAAATCTGTCATAATATCATGTGTTTTTCCAAATTTATCATGTAATATAACGGAATTGTCTCGCATCATGAAAAATCATAATTTTTAAACTAATTAATGTCTATTATTTCCTTTTCCTGTTGTTATTTATGGAAGCAACAAGCGAATGTACAATCTACTCTAGTTAGTAATTCGGAAAATAAGTTACTATTTCCTTATTTCATTAAATCTATAGCATATATGTTAAGGACGATCATCTACAATGAAATATGAGATTTAAATATTCTGTTCATATAAAAAAATCGATCCCAGATTTTTTTAATAAAACAGGAACAAATTCAACATGTAGAACGCAATTTTTTTATGGAAAAACTTACCGTCCCGTTCTATCATAGACAATGATGGATGTGGTCAACATATTATATCTCTCTCAAATAAATGATACTTCATTTAGAATGTGTTTCCTACAATTTTTCATCAATATTTGAAGAATCGAAATATAATTTTCTGATAATTCTAACGTCAAATTTTCATTATTCGTACGTATTTTTTCACAAAATTAAGTTACTATTTTCAAAAGATTACAGGAAGTTGATAAAAAATAATTTAAACTATTATAGTGTATTAAAAAATGGTATAAAGTCAATTTCTATTAGTGAAGCTAAAAATAATAAATTAATATTTATGCTGCTTATAGATTATTTTTAAATTTAAATGTATACCTAACTAAAAAATAGAATTCCTGCTATCATTTGAGGCCATTGTTTTCACAGTTTAACATAAATATTTTGTGTAGTAGCGATTATAGGATAATAGGAAGATAAGTTAATTATAATTAAATATTTTGTCATCTAGTTGATTACACAGATATTTTGTAATTCATCGATTATCTATGATAGGACGGGACGGCAGATTTTTCCATAAAAAAATTGCGTTCTACATGCTAGAATTTGTTCCTGTTTTATTAAAAAAATGTGGGATCGATTTTTTATATGAACAGAATATTTAAATCTTATATTTCATTGTAGATGATCGACCTTGACATATATGCTATAGATTTAATGAAATAAGAAAATAGTAACTTATTTTCCGAATTACTAACGAGAGTATATTGTACATTCGCTTGTTGCTTCCATAAATAACAACAAGAGAAGGAAATAATAGATATTAATTAGTTTAAAAATTATGATTTTTCATGATGCGAGACAATTCCGTTATATTCCATGATAAATTTGGACAAACACATGATATTATGACAGATTATGAGCACATTTATCGTGTGATAATATATCATATAAGAAAATAATACGATTTTATCACATGTACAATCGGTAACAATTGAAACTTGGAATAATTCCGAAATGGCTCCATGTTATGCGAAGGTTTGGAACCGGGCACGCAACGCCCCATTTGCCGTTCAGGCTATCTACGTTTCACATGCTTTGGTCGAGTGTTTATATGAACACATACATATTTATAATCCCCTTCCTCAATTTATTTATTGATATCATAACTTTCTTTTCTTAAAATTAAAATGGGAATTTTTATAAAATCGAAGGTATAGATAAAATCGAAGGAGACGATAATGCGAAGCTCGTATTACACGTTCATATTTTCATCCATGAGAGTTTCGGATTATTTAGCTTGAGGTATAAGCATCATGATTTCAGTGCTGGTGATTAACTCATTTACGAGGTTCGAAGACATGCGTCCTAACATAATTATTTGTCTTCAAAATTGATCTATAAGCATCGTATATTCTTCCAGTGTTTGTGTTTCAATCACTTATTCACAAGGGGAGAGAAGATATATTATTTGTTGATCTGATGACTTTATTATCAACACCTCTTAACAGCATACAGTGAAGCTGCTAGTAATTTGTCTAAATAAGTGTTATCAAGATCTTTAATTTACTTAATTTAATAACTGTATAGGATAAAACACATATAATTTTGGCCACATTAGAGTTGTCGAAGTTTGAAAATTAAAGTTTAATTTTTTTTTTCAGTATGAGTGTTAATGAGAGTTTGGTTTTGTCTGCATAAGTGTTATCAAGAGTTCAAATTTTTGTTACATTAAGATTATCAAGAGTTGTCAAATTAATTTTTAATTTTTACAGGAAGAAACAACCTTATACTTGCCAGCCTTTTACCTTGAATAGGTTTGTGTGGGGGGGGGGGGCGTAGATTTCACTACTTTTAAAATGTATATAATATGTAAATTACAAAGAATAGTAAACATCAACTAAATAAGTAATTAATTTAAAATATTAATGTACATATGCTCAGAGATTATTGTAATAATAATTATTCTTTGTGCAGAATTAATCTGTAGAACAAATAGATTTTTTAGATCATTATTATTCACAAAGAAATCTATCTTTTCCATACCACCTTCGAGGTAAATAAAATAGCGCGTTTTTTTTCCTTTATTGACACTAAATTTTATGCTAAGTTCCATAATTATTTGTCTCGCAAATATACATCAAAGAAATCTGTACGTATAAAATTATTGCTAATTAATTAACTGATAACTGCTTGCTTGAAAGCATTTGTACGTTTCGTATACTATATCGACATGCATAAAATGAGTGATATAGCATTTAAATATTTATACAAGTTCACATCGTATCTTTTACAATTGTTTTATCTACATTATAGTATTATGAATAATATTTAGTAAAAAAAGAAGTATATGTAAGTTAGTTTCCAATATCCCTATGATTCCTTATGATATACGTAGTATTTATTTTTAATGCAAAAGAACTAATTCGGTAAATGTTTAGAAAATTGGAATCGAATTTAAACTTTATGAGAACTTGTAAAAAATAATGTCAATAAATTTGTGGTATCCCCTGTAGGACTAATCCACAAAATTGACACAAAACTTTATTCTGTTATTTACTTGATACAGATAGTATGAAAAAGTAAAGATCATTTAATGAAAAATAAATTTTTGGTTGATACGATAAACTTGAAATTTTTCATGATTTCCCTCTGATTAGTACGTTTAATGCAAACATAGTTATTTTCAATTTTCAGAGTGCCCGAAGTACAGGCAGTTTTCAGAATATGGGTTGAGCGTCCCTTTTTTCAATGGAAATACATGTTCTGATTTCTAAAAGGTAAAAAGACCATACAAGTGGTTTAGCCCACAGCTTAGAGAGATAGTATAAAAATTTTGAAGATGATATAGCTGAGCAGTATTAAGATAATCGGAGATGAGAAATATCAAAATTAAAAAATACAAATTTTGCTAAGCCGTATCAACTTGAATATTCTCATACTATCCCTCTAAGTGACAGGCTTTACAACTCATTAGTTTTCATTACCTTTTACAAAGCAAAACTTGCATTTCCCTTGGGAAAAGACTTGTTACATGCAAGATTTGGAAACTGAGTGTTCATGTTTCTCTCTCAAAATTGAGAATAACTAATTTTTCATTAAGCAAATTAACGCGTTATGCCTCAGTTAAACCTGAAAAAAATAAATAATCAGTTAATAGGCAATAAAAAATTATACATAAGTAGTATCATAAAAAATCTTTTTGGTAGTTCAAATATACATATTTATTGTAATTTTGCATATTTTTAGAATATGATATATCTATACTTACTGCTTAAACAATCCCATGTGTGAAGCACTAAATTTCAGTACTTTTTCTCCTTTACCGCATGATTTCTCATCATCCGGGTGATGAATCCAAGCCAAACTGGGTGGAATTTCTTCTAAATGTGCCTCTCCTCAGCATGAGCGGAAGACTTTTCTGAAAAATACAAATTTTCAATAATTAGTAACAAATAAGTTATAATATAAGTAATTATAGTGAATGTTACGTATGTTTACATACATAACATTCACTTTTAACTTATCTTGGCCAATTTCGCTCCGCTTAGGCTGTGAAGAAGGGTTTCCTGGAGCTGTATAAAAAATTTCAGCCTAATTGGAGTTATGGATCCTGAGAAATCCTGCGGTAACTGACCTAAAATCATAAAAATTCAAAATTTGAGAAAACAGCATTTAAAGTTTTACGTAACATTTAATTATATAAAATGTACTTACAATTTTTTTCCACACCTGGACCTTTTTTAAATGAATAATAGGGATGTCCTGGTCATCTTTGTACGGTTTGGGCATGATCCAAAAATTGTGCTCGTGTCCAGTCCTCTGAAAAAGGAAAAATGAAAAATTAAAATAAAAAGTAATTTTTCTCATTTTCAAACATTTTTATAATTAACCTATAAAAATGTTTTTATTGTTAAAAAATAAGTTTATATACTTACATCTTATGAAAAAAAGAGCAGCACTACCATTGTGTACCAAGATTCAGGTTAGAAAGAATCCAGATGAGCCTGATGGTAAGGAAGCAGAAAGCAACCAGACAGCTCTAATCAGCTGTTTAGCTTGCATTCTGTGACCTACATTCCATTCAGCTACAGACTGCTACAAAGCTGAAGCTGTTTGTGTATGTCAAAAGTGTTTGAATTTAAAATTTAAAAAACAATAAAAAAAGATGAAAAAAAAACATGAAAAAAAATGAGAAGAAAGGAAAAAATTGTGATTTTGTTTCGAGTGTTTTGGAGTGAAATGCATTTATGTTTATATGTGAGGTTGTGTATGGTGTGTGAGTTTTTTTGTGTAATGTGTAGATGCATTCAATATGCTCCAGCTCTGTAGAAGTCTACATCCTGATGGCTTCTTCTCCTTCTGGCTTGACGTGCTTCTAGGGTGGACTCCAACTCTCGTTTGCTGGACAATTGAAGCCTCTCCTCATCTTGAGTCTTGGCCCAGTTGACTGCAGAGGATCCTGGTGCAAGGCCAAATTTCTTCATAACCTCAAGCATTCCTGCTTTGCCGTCATTGAAGATGGTGACTGCAATATAAACACCAATTTCAAGGATTATCAGACCACTGAAACTGTGCTTGGGGATGAGTTTCCAAATCGAGTGATTGAAACTTTCATTGGAGTTTTGCGTGAAACCTCCAATGCATCTCTCAAGCAAGTCCAGTTTCGTCAAGTCTTGATAAATGGGTTCAATTGCATCCATGACAGCAGCAGGAATGCTATCCCCATGATGAAATTTCTTCAAGTTGTTGTTTGCCTTGGCTTTCTGCCACTTACACCAAGATTTGGATCCCTGTGGACAAAGGTGGTGAGTAGGGTGTTCATCTGTTGATTTTTTATGATGAAATGTTGCCCAGATAGCGTTGGACATTTCCTCAACAGAATTACTATGGCCTCTGATGGCATTGCCATAGTACTTCGTCAACTGATCAATCCTTTGAGCAGTTAGACGGTTTCTTCCACCGATGCCCAAGCCATCTGAGAGCTTCTATCCAGCCAAGCTTTTCTTCAAGTTTCGGAGTCTCGTTCCCATCCTCTTCTGAACGTGTCCCATACATTCTTTCTTGTTGATGGTAAAATCTTCATAGGGCTTGGCATCGGAAAGTGCCTTGAAGACCCTGGAATCTCCGTCTCCAATGTAATTTCTATATCTAACCCCATGAATGGACTCCGATCTCTTGAACATCTCGACTACACCATCCACTTCCATCTTGCCAGAGCTTCCTTCCTGATCGGCAGAACATTTTCCTTGGTGGGCTTCATACCATTCCTCGTACTCTGTTGTATCCTCTTTTGGGTGCTTTTCACAAGCCAGGCAAAACGATTGCTTTGGAGCAACATCGATCACCTTTCCATTGGCATGGCGTATCAATGTTGAAACACCTTGTAGGGAAGAGTGGCCTCGTTTCCTCCAACTACCATCGCCTGACACTGTTTCGTGGTCATCTTCTTGATCTATACCACTGCAATCTTCCTGCATAGCTGCTCGCATCGACTTCTGAGCTATACTTTTGCTTGCATCGTTCAAGTCTTGATTGATTTTATCAAAATTACTATGGGAGATTGGAGTAGAAAAATCTATTACTCCGCATAAAGTGCTCAAACCAGCATGTCCATGACCAAGACTTTTCATGGCTAGAACTGCTCGTCTGTTCACTTCGTAAGCATTACTCTGTTTCCCTATTTTTCTGCAGGAGTCGATGAAAGCAACTGCATTACATGAAATACAGGTGATGGATAGTTTGCTACCAAGACCTCGTACATCAAGTTCTGCAAATCTAACGCTTCCACCACAAGCTTTACAGGCCAGAAATTGCTGTAATCCTGGCAGAAGCAATGAAATGTCGAAAATTCTATTTTGAACCGCACTAGGTTCTAAATATTTAGATTTTAATTTTTGCCTAGACCTAGACACAGTAATTTCTGGCTGTCTAAATGGTGCTGAAGTACCTGGTAGAGCTTGTGCAGCAGGTCTTGGACTCCGTGCCCTGGATGTTGAAGGTGGATGCGCATCAGGCGTAGCTCCTGAAGTGGTTGCTGTGGCTCGTCCTGGTTGTAAAGATGTTGGTCCTGATCCTGATCCTGATCCTGAAACTTCCTTTTGTTGTTTGCGTTGAAAAACATGAGCTCTTCTCTTTCTTCTTCCAAATTTTCCTTTTTTATCTGATGATCCTGGTACTCTGTTTCTCTTGTCTGGATTCATTTTGAACACCACTTTACACTTTTACCTGTACTTTTTTGCTATCAATATTATAAAATTAATTATTTAATAATATTGAGCAAAGCAGAAAAAAGTATACATTCAAAGCAAGTGGTATTGCTACTGAACTGTATGGTAAAACAGATATCTAGACGAATAACCTTTTCGAACAAGCATCATACCGCCCGGTCGGTAAGCGCGAAATTCAAAATTCGCGATATTCAAAACTTTATTTGTTAGTGAATACTTGTGCCTTTTTGATGTTTTACAAAGCACGAACTATAAGCACATGTTTTTTTTTATAAATGTTCAATATAAATAAACAAAAAAGAGTAAATACAAGAATTTTTTAATTTTTTAATTTTTTATTATCAATATCTTTTTAACATTATTTCTTGCAAAATAAATATTTTTATTGTATTTTACATACAAATATCATATATATATCATATATTAGAAGCGTTAAAAGTGCGAAAAAATCATGTTCACTTATATAGCACTAAAAAATAAAAACGCGGAAATTACAGTTTTTTTAAAAAAAAGCTATTTGCATGCTTTCCGTTTTTGGTCCGTAGCTTTGAGCCAAATTTTTTTTGGATAAAAGGGACTTCAGCATCGTATTCTACGGACAATTTCCTATAAAAAAAGTCAATAAAAAAAAATCGATTTTTTGAAGATTCTAACTCAGGCATAACCCCTTAATCAGAGGGATAGCATAAGAAATTTGAAGTTAATGGTCTAGACCAATTTTGTTCCATTTTGAATGCCATAAATGATAATTATTTTGACATTGGTCTATATGATAAACTTAAACTTTCACATGCTATCCTTGCGATGGATTTCTAGATAGAACATAAGTTTTTCTCAATTTGAAAGGAGTACAATAAAGTATACTCATTTTCTAGATCATGGATGTAACGAGCATTTTCCCAAGGGAACAGCATATTTTGTTTAGTATAAGGTAACGAGAACTTATAAGTTGTCAAGCCAGTCACTTAAAGGGATAATATAAAAATTTTCAAGTTGATACGGCTCAGCAGTTTTGAATTATAGAATTGTGAAATTTCTAGTCTCTGATTATCTCAATACTGCTCAACTATACCATTGTCAAAATTGTTATACTATCTCTCTAAGCAGTGGGCTTGAAAACTTGAATGATCTTTTTATCTTTTAGAAAGCAAAACATACATTTCGAATGGGAAAAGAGATGCTCAACCCACATTCTGGAAACTGCCTGTACTCCGGGCACTCTGAAAATAACCATTTTTTCATTAAGCAAATCAATCAGAAGGATAGCATATGGAATTTCAAGTTAATCGTCTAGACCAATTTTAAGCTGTTCAATTTTGAATGCCTTAAATCATAATTATTTTGAAATTGGTCTAGAAGATTAACTTGAAATTTCATATGCTATCCCTCTGATTGATTTGCTTAATGAAAATCTAGTTATTTTCAATTTTCAGCGTGCCCTGAGTACAGGCAGTTTCCAGATTATGGGTAAAGCGTCTCTTTTCCCAATAGAAATGCAAGTTCTGATTTCTAAAAGGTAAAAAGACCATACGAGTGGTTTAGCCCACAGCTTAGAGATATAGTATAGGAATTTTGAAGATGATATAGTTGAGTAGTATTCAGATAATCGGAGATTAGAAATTTCAAAATTCAAAAATTCTAATTTTGCTGAGCCGTATTAACTTGAAAATTCTGATACTATCTCTCTGAGTGACAGGTTTGACAACTCGTAAGTTCTTGTTACCTTATATAAAATAAAACATGCTTTTCCCTTGGGAAAAGTCACGTTACGTCTGGAAACTTTCGTGTACTTGCTCTCTCAAAATTGGGAAATACTTGTAAACCACTTGTTTTCTGAACTTATATAGTAATTATAAATCTTGAAAAAACATTTTTCACATCACTAGCTTCTCACAGGAATTCCTTCCCTTTATAACATGACAGTTGCGTAACCTCCCAATAGAAATTGTGTAACAACTTTCTTGATACTTAAACGATGAAAGTACAACACTTTCACTAGCTTGTCACGTCACAAGAAAATTCTTTACTTCTATAACATGATAGTTGTAGGCCTTCGTAAGTTCTCGTTACCTTATACAAAACAAAACATACTTTTCCCTTGGGAATAGTCTCGTTTCGTCTGGAAACTTAGTGTACTTGCTCTCTCAAAATGGGGAAAAACTTTTAAACCATTTGTCTCTTGAACTTATATAATAATTAAAAATCTTGAAAAAACATTTTTAACGTCACTAGCTTTTCACATCACATCACATCACATCACAAGAAAATTGTTTATAACCTGATAGTTGTATGCCTTCCAATAAATCCTGAAAAATACAAAAGAACATTTTAACAAAGAATCAGTTCACAAAATGTTTCATTATATTATGTACGATTTATAAAAAAATAAAACTAAATACTTATCTAATTGTAGCCTATTAGTCATGTTTGTGAGATGTCCTAAAATATTAAAATAGCACTGTTTTTATAAAATATATATTTAGGTTAAATTTTACTATATTTTCACTGATTTTTAAAATTACTTATAAATAGAATTTTTTGCTGATATATTAATAAACTCTGTTATTGTAATCGTCATCTGCACCACAAAAAGTATATTTCTTTAACATGACAGCATGTGTTATTATATTGCATAATACAAAACGTCTGCATCTGCACATAAAAATGTCTGCTCGTCTGCATTTGCACATATATAAACTGTATACATACAATAGTATACGTAGAGCTGACGTCACACGATGACGTACTTCCGCGGAGAACATTTTCTCCGGGAGAAGAATTTTCGTATAGGAGAATTCGTGATGCCGAACTTTCACTTCGCAATAACTTTTGATAGAAGCAATTTCACAAAATATGACCCGATGTCATTTTGTTAGTTTTGTCGCAAGCTTTCATCTGGATGCTCATATGCAACAAACAAAGTTGTTAATGCGAAGAGAACTGTATGTCGAGTTTTCAACAGGGATAATTTAAAGTATATATAGGCTCTGGCTTGCGCCCGACGGCGGCGTACGTACTGACGTACCTTATACTTGCCATCGTGGCGCTACCGCGCCCCTTGATAAATCAAAATAAAACTAAATACTTATCTAATTATAAACTATTACTTTATGATTGCTTTTCGATTGTACAAAAGAATTTAACACTGTTTTAAAATATATATTTAGGTTAAATATATTTAACACTGATTTATAATTATTAACAAACGCGCCCCTTGATAACATTTCTTGCTTATGTATTATCTATACTTTAGCACTGTGTGATATTGTAATCGTCGTCTGCACCACATATCTGTACACAAGTATAATATCTACATACACAAGTATATATATATCTATAGCGCTGACGTTACACATGATGACGTATGGCGGAAAACAATTTATCAGGGAGAAGAATTTTTTTGATGAGAATTCATTAGCCGGAACTTTCACTTCAGAATAACATTTAATAGAAGCCATTTCACAAAATATGACCCTGATGTGATTTTATTAGTTTCGTCTCAAGCTTTCGTTTGAGTATTTCTATGTGACAAATAATGCTGTCAAAGTGAAGAAAACCGTAAGTCAAGTTTCGAACAATGCCTATGAGATGTATAACAGGGTCTGGCTAGCGCCCGACGGCGGCGTGCGTACTGAACGTACCTTATACTTGCCATCGTGGCGCTACCGCGCCCCTTGATATGCTGATACTCATCAACTTGGAAAATCTAAAACTCTCTTGAATAAAATGTGTATGTACGTAAACAGCTTCATGTTGAGGGTCCATTGTACTGACAACCATTTTTTTAGTATCAATTAACTACCTTCGATTCTACGAAAATACGAATTTTAATTTTCAGAAAGGAAAGTTGCGATATTAGAAAATAAATTGTTCAGTTTCTTTTATAAAAAACTGATTGTGTTGAAATAAATAAATAAATGAGCGTTTAAATACGAACATAATATGTAGAATAAAAATTAATTCATATACTATACCGATAGCTTTTTGCTGTACAAAAGAAGTTGTAAGGGCTTCGATGTGCAGTCTTTCGAATAAATTTTTAAATTTATCTCTACAAGGCGATTATATTGAAGAATCAACATACAATAATACTCATGTACTTTATAATATTAAATGCAGTCACCATCAAATGGACCTTTCTGTTAGGATTGCCTTCCACTTCGTGGATAAGTAAATGATGCGTGATTCAGTGAGACCGTGTTGAAATTTTTTTATGGAAAAAGTTGCCATCCCGTCCTATCACAGATAATCGATAAATTACTAAATGTCATTTCATTCAAGAATATACTTCAATAATATATTTTCTATATTTGAATTCAGAAATTGATTACTTACTTTGACTAAGCAGAGGCGTCATTCGAAGATGTATCCATCGTTACATATAATAGGACGAGACGGCAAGTTTTTCCATAAAAAAATTTCAAGACGGTCTCACTACATTACGTTAATTAATCTTTTGCGATTTACTTATGCAAGAAGTGGAAGGCAATCCTAATAGAAAGGTCCATTTGATGTTGACTGCATTTAATATTACCAAGTACATTATCGTTATTGTATGTTGATTCTTCAATTGATTCGAAAGACTGAACATCGAAGCCCGTTCAACTTCTTCCTGCAAAAAGCTATCGGTATAGTATATGAATTAATTTTTATTCTACATATTATGTTCGTATTTAAACGCTCATTTATTTATTTATTTCAACACGATTGATTTTTTATTAAAGAAACTGGACAATTTATTTTCTAATATCGCAGATTTCCTTTCTGAAAATTAAAATTCGTATTTTCGTAGAATCGAAGGTAGTGAAGCGATACTAAAAAAATGGTTGTCAATACAATGGACCCTCAACATGAAGCTGTTTACGTACATACACATTTTATTGAAGAGAGTTCTAGATTTTCCATGTTGATGAGTAAAAGCATATAAAGTCTTGTCAAGGGATTAGAAGGGCTATGGAGAGTTTGAAAACCTTTAATTTCGATGATAGAATAAACACTTTTGGCTAAGGGTTGTGGAGAGATTGAAAATTATTCTGTAATTTCAATGAGGAAACAACCTTATACTTGCCTACCTTTTACCTTTAATCTTAGAATATTAAGAAACTGATGATTCTTCGAGAACTCCAAATTCAAGTGCTTAACATTAGAAAGCGTGGAAATGCGTGATAGGCGCGAGAGCGATACATCGGCAATGTGTGAGTGCGAGTGAGACAGCGATAGACGCCGCGAACCGGCGTAGTTGCCGAGCGCCGCGGGTAGAGTCAGTATCGAGCACGGCTTAGACCCAAGATCATCGAAGTATCCATTGGACTAGCAAGGCAAAAGTGAATCATCCGAGGCGACCACCAAAGCAACCCGAATACTTCCCCCCGTGTGCATTTACCGAGCAGTAATTAGTTCTTTCGCGAGGCATCGTCAGCACGCGAGGACAAGGAGTACGAGAATTAGAGACAGGTAGGAGTGTTTCCTTGACATGAATGTAAGCGTGCCGAAATGCGAAACTGTGTAAAAATGTGTAAATACAGTAAGTAGAGCCAGACAAGCGTGTAAGCGCGTTTTGAATGTCGCGTGCATTTTAAAGTATTGTAAAAGAGAGCGTAAGAGTGCGAATGTGCTATATGGTGCGGAAGCGTGGAAATGCGTGATAGACGCGAGAGAGCGATACATCGGAAATGTGTGAGTGCGAGTGAGACAGCGAGTGAGAGCGCCGCGGGTAGAGTCAGTATCGAGCACGGCTTGGACCCAAAAGCATCGAAGTATCCATTGGACTAGCAAGGCAAAAGTGAATCATCCGAGGCGACCACCAGAGCAACCCGAATACTTCCCCCCGTGTGCATTTACCGAGCAGTAATTAGTTCTTTCGCGAGCGCTTCCACAGGGTACGAGGCATCGTCAGCACGCGCGGACGAGGAGTACGAGAATTAGACAGGTAGGAGTATTTCCTTGAGATACCTCCACGCCGCGAGTTCTAACCTTAAAGCCGGCCCGCGTAGTGACGGAGAGCTCGCCCGAGGACGTAAACGCGTCCGCGAATAAGATACAATATTGTTTAATTTCCAAATAAATTACGAAGTGTTATTTTACATAAGTAGCGTTCTATCATTTTGCGTATTTCCCTCCCTGCACCTCTCGCCCATGATCCAGAGCACAAGGAGTTCTCCAGCCGGCAGCATGAGAATACCAGATCGCGAGTTCGGGCGTCCAAATAAATTAATAAAATACGAGCTCGCGCTTAACCTGAATAGGTGTCATCACGTGGTGCTACGCCTCCCCAAGGACGGAAAAGATACCACGTCACAGTGACGCCCAACGTGCGGCGCAGAGTACAGACGGAGAAAAAGAAAAGTGATAATACGCCACTTAGCCATTTCTTGCCACGCAGTCGGTTTCGGCGGCCATCATGGTAGACGCCACGTGGGAAAGGAACACGGCAAGGATTCGGGAAAAATCGGGAAGAATATAATTTTTTTTTCTCTCGCTCGAAAGAGCAAGTGCGGTAAAAATTCTGGAAAATTTTTTTCTCAAGCGCTATATATAGCGAGCGGTCACGAGTAGTATAGGCAGCTTTCCATAAAAATTTTTTTTTTCTCACAGCTTACAGTCAAATCGATTGACTCGTACAGCCGGATAACCTGAAAGTTATTTAGCAAATCACGCGACTTTATTTTGACTAGAGACGGAGAAGTAAATAAATTTTAGAGACAAGCCGAATTACTACACTATCGTTTCCGAAAAAAATTATACTTTTCACATCGAATTTTTTTCACGCGACAACGCTACCACAGCAAGGAAAATTAAAAATTCACCCTGACCGATATCGAAAAATTTTTGCATGACACATAATGTACATTATATAAATTATTTATATTTACCGTAAATTACATTTCTCTATATATTTATATTTTATTTGATAACCCATTAACACAGTGCCCCACCAGAATACTCTGACGGTTAACAGTTTGTACGTCGAAAATTATTTAATAACTTTCAACGACTTAAAAACAGACGTGGGAAAAATTTATTTTTTCTTTCAGGAAGATTTATACAGACAGATACTAGATTCCACCGATTACAGTCAGACAGAAAATTTTTTTAGTAGTACTAGAGATTAGATCGAATAAATTTTTTTTGAAGACAGTAATCACAAATCCGGTTAAGTATGAATAAATTACCAGAAGACCACAAAACGTCCAACGAAATAACCAAATTGGATCGACGAGAATTACGAGATTATTTAGAAGAACTAATCGTGGATACTAGTGGCAGTAAAGCAATACTGCAAGACAGATTACTTAGAGCGAGAATACTAACGGAAACAAATATAGCAGCACCTTGGTACGAATGGGACGGTCAGCCGGTAATCCCACGACAACTACAAACGAATAACGATGAAGTCGAAGCTAATAGAAGAAATGTCACATAATTAACGACACAGTTAAAGCCAGTAATAACACCAGAGTTTATTCAACCGAGTGCGTCAACGAGTATACAATATTCCGAACACGTGAAACATTTACTGACTGAAGCTGCGAATAAGTCATTACCCAGTAACAAATGGTATGTGAGCCAGCATACTTCAACTCTGCTGCGCTCCTCACCAGGACAAATGCATATACCTGCAAGCGACTCATTCGCCAAGAATTTTTCAGAAATTGAAGCAATTGCAAGTGATACAGGAACAAAAAAGCAATCGAAAATTGATGATGAGAAAGTACAGGTTAGCCCAAACTCGAGCGAGGAGTCAGAACATGACGATTCACTCGAGGCACAGAAAAGACAACTGGAAAAGACAATCCATGAAATGCAGATTACATCGACAGAAGCGGAAACCGACAGCACTATAAGAACTAATGTCAGCCATAAATACAAACGCGACTCCCGACCAAAATCAACACCGAAGATTGCCAAATCAAAAACAGAAAAGAGAAGTAAACTACACAAAAAGTCAAGATCGCCATCTACAAGTAGCAGTTCTTCAGAAGAATCGTCCGACACATCGTCAGACAGCAGCTCTTCAGAAGATGACAAGTCATATAGAAACAGACATAGACGACACAGGAGGGAAAGAAATAGTAGCCGCAACCGTATCTCTGCGAAAGACCATCTCAGTCATTTACAACTAATTAAGAATATAAAGATAGAGTATTCAGGCTCCCCTAAAGATGACCCAGAAGATTACAACAGGAAATTGACAGGCATTAAAGACAGTCTAGAGATACCAGGAAAAGCCATGCTAAAGCTAGTACCGTACACTCTGACAGGAAGAGCACAAATGTGGTATCAGACAGAAAAAACAGACATTCACTCATGGAAAGACTTCTTGTCAGCCTTCAAAGAGCAATTCTATACATCTGCCAACACGAACGATGTAATGGACGAACTGTTGCGACGAACACAAGGCAACGGCGAAAAGATATCGACGTACATTATGAACTTCAGACATATCGCCGATCATCTACAAAAACCAATGTCAGTTAAGAAACAGATAAGTCTAGTCATCGACAGATTAAGGCCAGTCTACAGAAAAGCCCTAAAGCACAAGAAGATTAAAACATTCCATGATGTAAAAAAGTACTGTAAAGAACTCGAAGACGAATTAGAACATGATGCCAGATATGCTCCACTACCACCTGCAGAAAATTCCAAATTCCCAGCAGCAGCATGGTCGATTACACCAAAACCAAAGGTAGCTGCGACAGAAGAGATAGCAGAAGCGAACGAAGTTGCAACGAAAGCAAAGAAGAAGAAAAATAAAAAGAGAAAGGCTGAAACAACCGAGACGACTCCAGAACAGCAAGAAACTACAACACAGGAAGATTGTGAAACCAGTCGTCAAATGCAAACCCCGCAACAGCAACCGGCGCAAGCGCAGCAGAAACCTCAGCAATCCTTCACACCAGCACTGAGTCAACAACTGAGTCAAACGCAACCACAAGTTCAATATTACGGACCGTGTCACGTTTGCGAGACGCAAATTGTCCGAAAACGCAATGTTATAATTGCAAGCAATTCGGTCATAGGAAGAACGCCTGCCCTCACCCAATAAAATTGTCTGGAAAATGCCAGTGGTGTGGTCAAGTTGGAGCACAATTCAAGAATTGCAAAAATTGTGCTAAAGCAAGAGTACTTCTACAGACGTTGCAGCCGAAGACGGAGCCAGAAACTGCATGTGAAACTGCATGCGGACAAAAAGGCACGACGTTGCGAGACTGCACAAACTGTGTTCACGTCAGAAAGCTTCTGGGAAACGACTCGACAGAGGCCGCCAAGGGCCAACCGACCTTCGTGTTCATGCCTTGGACCCTCAACTAGCGAACAAAATTGACAAGCATACCCCGGCATTTAGCAGGAGTATGTCAATTTTGGGTGGAGGAGGAAGTGACAGCAAGCCACGAGAAACAGTGCGAAGTCAGGATATAGCGGCCAAAGCTGTAAGTAACAGCCAGACCAGCTATGTAAAGACAGGTGCACAACCAGAAGAAACAAAAGAGATAAAGAGAAATTCGAAGCCTGAAAGAAACGCTAACGCATCTAGAGGACAACTTGGAATTTTCAAAAAAGAGCCTGGCAAAGGTAAAAGAGTTAGCAGAATTCAGGAAAGCTGAAAAAATCATAAGAGCTGAAGCCAACTTAAACTTGGAGTCGAAATCCACTGTGGAGCCAGACAGTAACGGCGAGCAAAGGAAGTCAGCCCAGAGGTTAGCACAGGCTTTAGATTTCGGAGAAACCCGAGTAACCGCCCTGGAGGGAGACAATAAGTCGGAAGAAACTGAGGAAATTGATAAAGAGATAACTACAGATGATGATGATAATAGCATGAGTTAAGAGGAAATGCTACTGATAGTGGCAAATGAATTATTAGAGGAAGAATTAGAGGAAGACCAAAGAATAAACACGAAAGTGAAGGATTTGCTCGATGAAGAGACAGATTACATGAAGCTAAGACAAATCCAGGCAGCTGTAGACACTCTGATCAACGAAACGATGTCAGACCCTAGCACCCCTGCACAATTACAGGAAGCCGGAGTCGACAGAGAATCCAAAGAAACAGAGGTGCACGCAGCCACGACCACAATCGACGATAGAGACTACATTAAAGTCATTCTAGGTGGAAAGGAGTACAGAGCCTTGTTCGATCCTGGAGCCATGATAACTATCGTAGGCCCAGAGATCGCTCGGAGGTACAAAACTCGACTTAAGGCTAGTGAAGCTCTGATACGAACGATGACAGGAGGAACGTCGCCCGTATTAGGATTTTTACCCATTCGAATAGACTTAGATGGAACAGACAAAACGATTATGGCAAGAGCAGTCGCTGAAGTCACAAATGAACTGATTTTGGGCAAAGATTTCTGCAAGACGTTCAAAATAGATACAAGCCACCAAGGCTTGTGGCGAGCCAATATGGGATTATGGAGAGAGTTCAACCGGCCAGAAGCTAGGTCTCCGGCAATCATCATCGCAGAGAGCGCGGGTATTTTCGAGCTCAGCGACGAGGACAGACAGGAAATCGAGGAACTGGTGACCGAGATACTTCCAAACAATCCCGGAGAGGAGCTGGGGTATACGGACTTAACTGAGCACCACATCGTAGTGACAGACTCAACCCGTATACGCTGTAAAGCCAGAAGACGTTCACCAAAGAAGATAGAAGAAATACAAAAATCAGCTATAGAACTTAGAAGATTAGGGGTAATCGAGAGATCCGCAAGCACTTATTGTAGCCAGCCATTACTAGTGCCAAAGCCCGATGGGACAGAGAGATTTTGCATCAACTATATCGAATTAAATAAAGTGACGAAAAAAGATAGCTACCCTCTGCTCCAAATGGACATGATACTAGACAGACTACGTGCAGCCAGATACTTCAGCAAGATCGATCTCAAGCAGGCTTACTTCCAAGTCAAAATGGAGGAAAGCAGTGAGAAATACACCGCTTTTGCAGTACCTGGTTACGGTTTATGGCAATTTAAGCGCATGGCTTTGGGCCTTTGCAACGCGCCTAGTACGCTGCAGGGAATGCTTGACATTTTATTTGGCCCTGAGGACTCCCCAAATGTGTTCGGATACCCGGACGACATAGTCATAGCTACCGACACGTTCGAGGAACACAAACATAGAGTCAGACACGTGTTAACCAATTTGACGTCAGGTGGGCTCACGATTAACCCGAAGAAATGTGAATTCTGTGTCAGCTAGATAAAGTACCTGGGATTCATTCTTGATCGACACGGCTTACGAACCGACCCCGCAAAAATAGAGCCAGTAACGAACTACCTAACTCCAAAGGACTTGACTGGCTTACGACTAGTCCTGGGCACGTTTGGGTGGTACTCTAGGTTCTTGGAAAACGAGTCGGAGATAAAGATCCCTCTATAACTCTAATCAGGTTGCTTAAAGACCAGAAAAACTGGAATTGGGGACCGGAGCAAGATGAAGCGTTCAACAAGTTGAAGTAGGCGTTGACCATCGCTCCTGTTCTAGCCAGACCGGATTTTACGAAACCTTTCACGATCCAGTGTGAGGCCAGTAATTTAGCTATTGGTGCAGTACTTACGCAAGAATTTGACGACGGAGAACACTCGATCGTCTACGTCAGCAGAGTATTGTCAGCACCAGAGATAAATTACACCACCACCGAAAAGGAGTGCTTGGCATTAGTTTGGTCTATCGACAAACTCAGGCCGTACGTCGAGGGTTACCACTTTACGGTTATCATTGACCACAGCGCTCTGAAATGGCTCCGCCCGCTGAAGGATCCGAAAGGCAGACTAGTCCGATGGTCGATAGAAATTCAACAATGGGACTTTGACATAATACATCGTAAGGGCACCCAGCATGTAGTGCCAGACTCGTTATCCAGAATGATGGAGCCAGAAATCTCAGCTATAGGTGAGATCGAGGACAAATGGTATTTACACCTCCAGGTAGAAAATGGAAAATTGTACAGGCACAAGGAAGGTCCAATGCTAGATCCCATCATTCACCCCGACGAAGGATGGAAACTTATAGTGCCGGAGGAATTGCGTGAAAGAGTATTGACAACAGCGCACGCCGAAATCTCAGCAGAACACCTAGAAATTGAGAAAACCTACGATAGGATAGCACGGGAGTATTTCTCGTCCGGACTATTCCATGATGTTTGCCGATTCATAAAAACCTGTCAGACTTGCCTGGCATACAAGATTTCCCAACAGGGTCCTCAAGGGCTGATCGGGAAACGAATCGTCGAGAAACCATGGTCCGTCGTGGCAGCAGACGTGATGGAGTTCCCAAAAAGCTCCAGACAGAATAAATATCTCATAGTATTCCAAGACTGATTCCCTCGTTGGGTGGAAATACATCCATTACGCCAGGCTAACGGGAAATCTATAGCCAGAGCTTTCGAAGAACTGATATTGTTCAGGTGGGAGACGCCAGAATATTTATTGACAGACAACGGAATGGAGTTTATCAACAAACATCTGGCAGAAACACTAGAGCAATACGGCGTAAAACATGTGACCACACCACCTTACCATCCGCAAGCAAATCCGGTGGAGAGAAGCAATCGCACTTTGAAAACGATGATTTCCGCGTACACGAAAAATCACAGTGATTGTGATCAGCATCTACACGAGCTACGACATGCGATAAATACAGCTAAGCAAGCGACGCTAAAAACGTCTCCAGCTTTCTTAAACTACGGCAGACACCCTACCCCGGTGAAAAGCTTACGTGTAGAATGGGAGGGGGTGACGAAAAAGATTAAATTAGAGCCCGAAGTTTGGAAAGACAGAAAAAAGAGACTAGACGCACTACGAGACTTCGTAGCGCAATATGTAGACGACGAACGAACGAAACAAGGTAAACGATATAACAAAGGCCGAAAGGTCGTAGAATTCCAAGTGGGGGACTTAGTGATAAGAAAATCTCACCCCTTGTCTAAAGGAACTGAGAAATTCTCAGCCAAGTTAGCCCCCAAGTATGACGGTCCGTTTAAAGTCACCGAGAAAAGATCGCCAATCGTGTACATACTAGAGCCAGTCGAAGGGAAGAGTAGGAAAGTGGCTAAGGTCCACGTAAACGACCTCAAACGATACGCATCCCCTAGAAACAATCCTACTAACGAACCTTCTTCCCAACCCGTAGTAGTGTCCGACAGTGGTGCATGTGGTTACATTGCGACGCTCCCAAAGTCTGCAGTAAGTAACCAGGTGGTGGGTGTGCCCCGTCAATCATACATGAAATATATTTCTAATTCATTAAAAATTTCAGACATGAGTTCAAACGTCGATCAGAAGCTACAGCCAACCACGACGAACTGGGCGACGAGAAACCGGACTCGATCAAGGACCTGGTGTCCCAAACACCTCTTGAGCCGGAGATAAAGGCCCGTCGAGACCAGGAAGCTCGAGCACCAACACCCTGTCCTGAACAGGCCACCTCGCCCGGAATCTCTCACCCGAAAAAATTTTTATTCTCGTTTCCCTTTAATTGCTCATCCGTACGTTGCACCCAACCCACCTTCTCTACCATCTCCGCTCCTGCACCTCCCAGTTCTTGACACCGGTCGTTTCCTTTTCTGTGTACTGCAGGGAGTGTCCATGCGAGCACTTTTCGCCTTCTAAAACCTCTTCATAATATTATGAAAGGTTTGGGAGGGGGAATGTGACCGGGATGCCGTCGATAGCTGCTCGCCTGGATACCACCCAGTCAAGATATTGAAATCTTACACTCGGTGGTGTTTACATAGCAGCAAGCGAGCAGTCAGCTGATAGAGCCAGGAGGACAGCGCGGCGCCGAGAGCAGCTTGCTGCCGAGCAGCAGCAGCACGAGGCGAGAGCGAGAGAGAGAAGAAGATACGAGGCATGCGACCCACGAGGCAAACGCGCGCGATCGACGGCCGCCATGTTGGCGAGGAACGAACGGTAGCATGAGTGCGAGAAGGATGGAATAGCGAGCGAATGAGAATGCGTATTATAGACAGACAAGAGAGAGAGTGGAGGCAATGTGTAGCGCTGAATGATATTGGGAAAAGGTGGAGGGCTACGGTTTGATCCACAGCGCTCGTGCGATCGGCAAACATGAATGTAAACGTGCCGAAATGCGAAACTGTGTAAAAATGTGTAATACAGTAAGTAGAGCCAGACAAGCGTGTAAGCGCGTTTTGAATGTCGCGTGCATTTTAAAGTATTGTAAAAGAGAGCGTAAGAGTGCGAATGTGCTATATGGTGCGAAAGCGTGGAAATGCGTGATAGACGCGAGAGAGCGATACATCGGAAATGTGTGAGTGCGAGTGAGACAGCGAGTGAGAGCGCCGCGGGTAGAGTCAGTATCGAGCACGGCTTGGACCCAAGAGCATCGAAGTATCCATTGGACTAGCAAGGCAAAAGTGAATCATCCGAGGCGACCACCAGAGCAACCCGAATACTTCCCCACGTGTGCATTTACCGAGCAGTAATTAGTTCTTTCGCGAGCGCTTCCACAGGGTACGAGGCATCGTCAGCACGCGCGGACGAGGAGTACGAGAATTAGACAGGTAGGAGTGTTTCCTTGAGATACCTCCACGCCGCGAGTTCTAACCTTAAAGCCGGCCCGCGTAGTGACGGAGAGCTCGCCCGAGGACGTAAACGCGTCCGCGAATAAGATACAATATTGTTTAATTTCCAAATAAATTACGAAGTGTTATTTTACATAAGTAGCGTTCTATCATTTTGCGTATTTCCCTCCCTGCACCTCTCGCCCATGATCCAGAGCACAAGAAGTTCTCCAGCCGGCAGCATGAGAGTACCAGATCGCGAGTTCGGGCGTCCAAATAAATTAATAAAATACGAGCTCGCGCTTAACCTGAATAGGTGTCATCACGTGGTGCTACGCCTCCCCAAGGACGGAAAAGGTACCACGTCACAAATTATAAGTAGTAATATATATAAAAAAAATGGTTCCTTATTTTATAAAATTTCTCCGAAGTTTTCTCGTAGAGAGACGTTCTCGCCTCTTCTGTCGACTCGGTGAAATGATATTCTTACGCGTGAAAAGAAGGAAGAAATGTTAATTCTACGCAGTACGCGGTTGTCGTAGGAGCAACTATGATGTCGAGCTGTGAGGTAAATCTTGCGTATTCGATGATAAATGTCGGTCGTGGTGTATCCAACACTCAGGGTTTTGCGCCCGGCTAGTGAAATTTTTAGTTTACCACGTGTTACAAAAAAAATGAGGCAGGCGAGATTTTACTCCGATCCGTGACATTCTCTTTCACTTGGTGTGACCGTTGATTATCGTTGGCACTGATGCTTTTCACGAGGTTAGATTACGGGGCACGGCATACAACAAGCACGCAAATTTTAACCCTCCTGCACTTCTGCATGGAGGAGACAAAGCTTCACTCGACTGGCTTGGCTGCGGCACCACGCGTAAATATTCGGTATTTCTCAAAAAAAAAACTCAGTTTTGTAGATTAACTCGCGGCGAAATTTCTTGCGTATTGCGCGCACAGAAAAATTAAAATTTGATTTTTGTTATTCTAATTTGTCGCGCTCGAAAAAAATTCTCGAATTTATTGCTAAATTAAAAAAATGATGTTGCACCACTGCGCTCGCGTCGGTCCTCGTCAATTTTCCTCGTCGAGCAACCGACGCTACCATCCAAGATGGCCGACGCAACGTATTTGCTTGACCACGATGGCTAAGTTCTCGTTTGCGTTGTTCACGAATTTTCTTGTTCACTTAAAATCCACTGTACTTATTTTCGGCTCCGGGTTGTTAAAAGTTAATTTTCGGGGCGGTTCTTGTAGGAGCCAGTGTGACACGGCAGAAGGAGGTGCACGCGAGCGCAGGGGGGGGGGGGGGACGTCGTGCAGTGCGCTACCACGGTGATGACGGCGCGGGTGATTGTTCCGCGGCGCACGGTAATGACCGGCGCGAGTGATTGTGCGTCGTCGTCCTCCTTCTCGTGTTTCACGAAGCCTCGCTTCACGTCTGAGTTACAGTTTGAGGGCACCTTGACGCGCGAGGGCCTCGAGCAAGTTCTCAGGCCTCGGCTGAGACTCTATATCCACGGGGTCGCGTGAGCCGGTAAAATAAGTAGGGTGAGCCGGTAAAATAAGTAGGGATCAAACACTCTCGGATTCACAGTTAATATCACTGTTTATTTTATTCTTTAGACTTAATTCTACTACAAGCGTTCTTCTCTCACTCTCAGTGCGCACGCTCGGCAACGGCTCGGCAGTTGCAACCACTCGCGGAACAGAATTTAAACTCTTACGTTCTCTTCCCTCCTCGTTTTCCTCCTCTCGTCCAGCCGAAGTCTCGTGCCCTGTAACAATCGAAAAACTGCGGTTGCGCGAATGGTGAAGTGGCTGAAACTCTAGCTCTAAACTCTCCGTAACTCTCGCTCTAAACTCTCCGTGAAAACTCGCCGTGTTCTTTTGAAAATTGCTCGTTGCTGCTGGGATGCGTGATAATGTGCTACTGCCGCTCGCGACTCGCCGCTCGTCCTCGCGCTCTCATGCTCGCACACATACACCGGCATCGGCGGTCACGTAATCGGTCGCGTTATTTTTCCAATCGCGGCAATTTCAAATTCCTCACATACAATTCCGTCTTTCTTATCCCCTGGCTTCGGCGCATACATTTAGTTCTATACGCATTTGTTGTTGTGGAAGACGCTTGCACCTCCACTTCGACCCAATAGTCCTCTGCACGCTCGTACAGTGGAACTCGCAGGCCTCCACTCGGTAGTTTACAGTCTCCCTATCTCTCTCTCACACTCTCTCAGCTGCATACGCACATACGCGCGCTCGCCCGCTCATGCATACGCGGCTCTGCCGCTCGCCGTCGCCTCGTGCTCCTCGGTGGTGTCATGACGGCGGCTGTGGCCCCTCGCAGCTCAGCGGCCGTGACGTCACAGTGGCGACTTGTCATCGTGCTGCGGGCTCTCGCGGACTTGGTACGTGGTCTTCCCTGTAAACACCCGAGCATTAGAGCATATTTATTCTGCTCGGTCGCGGGTGTCTGCAGGCAAGCTACCCGGCTCTAACGACGGAATCTCCGTCGTAAAATGCACATTTGACATTTATTACTCGTTAGTCAACTAATAACTATGTTATTCACCATTTTACACATCGTAATTTGCACTCGCATTCATACTTTGGGACAATGGAGGTCGAACGCGATTGTTTCCTATCTAATCCACACGTTTAAGGGCGCCAGTTTATAACGTTGCTTCCGCTGACGTTAAATTTCTGCCGATTCCGCGAGTTCACCTTGACCCGGTGACGCCAGACACTTACCTTAAGTGTCAGTCTTGCGACTCTTTCACCGAACTCGGGAATAGGCGGACTTGCCGGCTAGCTAGCTCAGCCCCGCAACGCGGTAAGGAGAGAGGGTGGTTCGGGATAGAGATACCACGCTAGTTAAATGTAGAAAATGATTTGTTCCGTAAAACTCTTACAAACAAAGATAGCCTTAAGATAACCGGGGCACGGAGGCCACCGCTCACTATATAAAAGACTACTTGCTGTACTCGCCCGTTCCTGGCAGCGCACGCTGAGGAGATTTACTCTGCACTCCGCCTCGTGCTTCTTCTCCCGCGAATCCTACCTAACGGATAACCTACGAACCGGACTCTCGCGCTTCTTAAGGGGTTATGCCTGAATTAAACCTGAAAAAAAACAAATTATTAGTTATTAGGCAAAAAAAAATTATTTATAAGTAATATTAAAAAAATTCTTTTTTCTACTTAAAGTATACATATTAATTGTAATTTTACATATTTTTAAATAATTATATATCTATACTTACTATACAAACAATTCCATGTGTGAAGTATTAAATTTGGTCAGATTTTTCCCTTTGCCGTATGAATTCTCAGCATCCGGGTTAGGAATATAGACCAAACTGGATGGACAATCTTCTAAATGTCTTTCTCCTCAGCTTGAACGGAAGGGATTACTGAAACATAAAAATTTTAAATATTTAGAAACACATAAGGTCATAATATTCATAATTATAGTGAATTATGCATACGTTCACATGCATAACATTCTTTAAACTTACCTTAGCCAATTTCCCTCCGTTCAAGCAGTGAAGAAGGGCTTCCTGGAGTTCTCTAAAAAATTTCAGCTTGATCGGTCCCATAGTTGTTGAGAAATCCTGCAGCAACTGACCTAAAATCACAAAAATTCAAAACTTGAGAAAACTGCATTTAAAGTTTATACATGAAACTTATTTCCATTTATCGGGTAGTACTTACAGAAACTGCTTGGCATATTTTTTTGTGTTTTGGCATAAAATATCCCTGTATTAAGGGATATATTAAGACCCGGGTGCCACACATATTGATATACTAGTATCAAAAGCTAAAATTGAAATATAAATTTTTATACGCATTCACAGTCAGTATGTTTCATATGAATATAATTGTTGGTATTGGTTACCTATGACTTTCTAGGATTGTTAACAGTTACAGCCAACTTCCACAACATCTAACCTTGACACAGAAGTACCTTATCGTTCACATGCCATTGACAGCTTATATACCTAAAAATAAAGAACACACTCACAAAGAACAAGTTCTTCACAAATAATGTGTTATTTAGTGTCCAAAATACTTATCTAAATTTAAACACCACTGACACTCAAAAGTTTTCACTTCAGATCAAAATTCACAACATCAAGCTTGTACTAGACTGCAGATCAAGCAGACGAAAGAGCTGTCTGATAGCAAACTTAACTAGGTTGGTAAAACAATGATTGGCTTTTCCATATGCTGTATGGTACCATGTTTTTAGATGGTAATTTATAAAAATATTTTAGTTTGCACGCATGCTTATTATTTTATTAAAAAGATTAAATTAATGAAACAGATAAATTTATTTTATTTTTAACATTCACAATAAAAAAATCTATGCTTTTATCAGAATGAGCTATTTACTATATGCAATAATTCATAAATAAATAATTTGTGTTATTTTTAATAAAACTGTCTTTTATTAAAAGGAGTTTGTATGCACATTTAACGTTAAATTTTCTATAAAAATGTAATGGCTTTGAATAAACAAAAGCGCTATAGAATAAAATATGAAAAATACTTAATTTTGACAAATTATATATTTTTAGTATTTTGCCTATAATTTTGTAACGAAATTTTTTCGGTCAAAAGGAGTTTCAACAGTATATTCTACAGTAAATTTGCTATTAAAAAATCAAATAAAAAAAATTTGATTTTTTTGAATTTTAACTCAGGCATAACCCCTTAAGGTCTCTAGCACTCAGGGCCCACTTGGCCATACACACACTCTATGTCCGCAGACTCTTCTAATACACCTTAACCTAAAGGCGCGATCAACCCACTTAGCGTGATCACGTCCGTCTAACCTACGGTCGGCCGAGAGCGTATCCGCGTCCGACGGCTTACGACACCTCTCGCGCCTTGTCCTATCACACGTGTCGAGTGAGAGCCACTGGCCTTCGCCGACGACTCTGCCGATTCACACCAGACTAGAGCCGCGATTGACCTATCCGCGACAGATAACCAACGTCCACGTTGACTCGCGAAGATAACCGGACGCCCGAGATACCCGAGGGAATGATCTCCTTCGCACCGGAAGTTCGCGACAACCTTCGCCCGAATTTCACGAAATAAAAGGTAGCCCTACTTTCACGTCGGCGCGACGAGACAACCGATACACTATGCGCCGGTATGCTTTGTTTGTGGCGGGCGACGAGATGACCGGACGTCGTAGATATCCGCGCGGAAGGTAACCGAGGTAAAATGCACACGCACACGACAAATAACTCGCTTAAATAAGAGGAGACATCCACTATAAACATAGCCGCACTCGCTGTTCGCGTGCTCGCAAGATAAAGGAAGCGAGCATGCAATATATTATGCGAAAATCGTATGCACGCGTGATTGATAAGAAAGAGCGATCTACGGGAAAGGCAATGCGTGCGAGCGAGATAGGAAGAGACGCTGCGGCTGCGAGGAAGCCGGGCGCAACAGGCATGAGTAGTATCCCCTTGGACAGCAGCGAGCAAGGAAGCAATGGCAGCGACAAAAGGATTTCCGAAGACTCCCTCCGACACAGATTCGTCTATCGCCGTACGAATTTACGGGACACGACACATCGCCGTACGAGAAGAAGAGCTGCGATCGAGTAATAGCCAGATAGATAGTGTGTGTGTTATCTTTAGCGAGTGCGCGTCCGCGAGATACCGTCGGCCGACGGTCAACAGCCTGACGATAGCAAGCACGTGCTATCCTTCACTTAATTCGAGCATTATTTCAATAAACGCCGGACAGTTTTGAACCATATCCGTGTTGCTATTTTTATTGCGTGAGTTCCCTATTCCTGATTCGCAACTTACAGCCCCGGGCGAAGTAGTCTCAAACGCAGCTGAGCAGCCGGCACAGCGATCAACGAGCCGGGCGTCCAACTATACCTAGAGTGTAAATAAAATACGGTTTGTTGAGAGGCAGCCCGATCACAGGGTTAGTAATTTTAATCAATATACCGACAACAAATCTACAACATCATAACACATAGAACATTCCTTTTAGTAAATTTACTCTAGTTTAAGGCAAAAATATTGCTAAAATCATATATATATATGTTTGCTTCCACGTATAAAAATTTAAACATTAAAATTAAGTTTTCAGCTTGATCGATCGTCAATATCAAAGCCACAAAAATTTAAAACAATAGTTTATTTCAGTATAAAAGAACCTGTGAAAGTCCCAGAATGTCAGAGGCCTTGGTTTCTCTGTGAGAAATAAATATAACAGCTCATTTATTAAAAAAAACAAGTTTATTAAAAATGACTTGTTGGACCAATCAAAAACTTTAGGTAAAACAGTAAAATATTAGCATAGTCCATCGAAATTTTGTTGCACTACATTATAAAAATGCTATAGAATATCCCTATACAATCAGTTTTAACATTTATGATTATTAAAATAAACTAAACAAGATTTATTCAAGGACATTTGACTTATGAAAGTCAATAAACCATGAATTATATTCAATACATCCATGCTCATTATTCATTTTTATTTATTTTATTTAAAAACAAATTTTAAGAAGCAGTTTTTAAGTGAGAGCAGATTGAACTCTAGCAGAAGGGACCATCTCACCATCTCTCTCTAGTAAATGTATAAATGTACCAAAATTAGACTTTAGAACAAATTAAAAATTTATTAGGAAAGATTGACAGTATAAAAAGTAGATGAGGATATTCTATGTGATCTGGCGAACAGAACAGAATAGTTCAAAAAATACAAAAATATTTATTATGTATGAAAATCATGTTGTAAAAGAAAAAAATATAGCAACGGAAAAAAACTTGTGTCTTCCAATAAAGAAATCTTTTTTATGAAAACGCCTAGAGAACTGAGACTGGATGTCTGAGTTAAAGAATTTAACGAAAAATACACACTTATAAATCAAGGGGCGCGGTAGCGCCACGATGGCAAGTATAAGTACTTCAGTACGTACGCCGCCGTCGGGCGCTAGCCAGACCCTATTATACTTTAAACTTGCCCTGCTGGAACCTTGGCGTACGGTTTTCTTTGTAGTGACAGGTGCGCTTCTTACATATGAGCCCTTGAATGAAAGTTTGGGACGAAAGTAATAAAATCACATCAGGGTCATATTTTATGAAATTGCTTCTATCGAAAGAAATTGTAAAGTGAAAGTTCGGGCTCCTCAACTCTCCTCAAGGGAGAACAATTGTTCGACCAAAATCCGGTGACGTAGCATCTACGTATCTAGGCTATAACTTATAGATAACTTTAATATGACGTACATCTACATAATAATCTCTGGGCTATACATATAGATAACTTTAGTATACATTGTTTTTCCGCAGACGACAGACGGTGTTTTCATACAGTGTTATTATTTTTTATCAACGTGGATATTCTTTTGCTATTTTTTATTGCTAAATAGTGTTAAATAATCACATAAATACAGATTTTAAAACAGCTGTGCCAAATATCAAGGGACGCGGTACTTTTGTCTTTACATGTTTATGGAAAAAATGAATTACGAGAACGCAATCATTAATTAAGAGAATATAATCAGATAAGTATTTCGTTTCATATTACATATAAATATATCATATATATATAGAATTTTACGAACTTGTTCTTTGTTTAAATGTTATTTTATTTTTTCAGATTTTTATAAGTTATATTATTTCTCATGTGACCAGCAATTGGAATAGAGCAAGCGTAAGTTTTTTATTTTTGCATAATTTCTGATCATAATATAATTAGTGTCATTAATTTTATAACTTTACGTATAATTAAAAATTAAATAGTATTAAAATTTTTCTTTAAAGATCTCAGAATTTATTTGTTGAAGATGTAAAAAAAATAATCAAAGACTTGGGTTTAGTACCTTTTACATATTTTTTTATTAATTTTCATTATGATTTTCTTCATTTGCTACCTCAGCCTCTTCTTGAACTTCGTGCGTTGCCACCCTATTTAGCTATTGAGACCTGCGGGTCATTTCCACATTACCCATAGCCATCCGATTTATAAAATCTGCAAGATTTTGTAGATTCTGCTGGTATGGGTTCAATGGTCTAATGTAATATGGTCTCCTCCGATTGCGTCCAGCTCGTACTCCTCTTCTACCTAAAATGTTAAACCCCACGACGACAAACGTCATCTTGTGTTCGGTCAGACCGACACGTTGCCGTGGGGACATCATAGTCTTCGGGCTTGTGAGGCGGCACTCGCAGAGGGCGTTACCGTCTGTCCCTGTAACGAGGAGGAGGAGGAGCCGGCAAGCAAGAGGCCTAGACTACAGTAGGTAAGTCGTAAACCTAATTTACCGACTATACATCAATACTAACCTCTTTCTTTATTCCAGATTGTAGTCTGCTAGGTCTAGCAGAAGAAGAAACGGAGGGGTAAATTCAAGTTGGTTGTACCTCACGGGTGGGGGCCCCACCACTTCAAACAACAACAAGTTTGTACAGGATCAGCGGCGACGGCGGCTCGAACGATAGAGTGGGAGAACTGTGAAGCAGTGGGGAGAGCTGTACATAAGGAGGTGAGGCTAGCTGTAGAGATCATTCTCGCCAGCCGACCACCGAGAGAACATTGTACCTAGTGCACAGTACTCCTCGTAGATCATCAGGTGTTCTCTTCCTTGTAGAAGACTCCTTGTAGAAGACTCCTCGCAGAAGATTCCTCGCAGAAGATGGATTTCGCAGCATTGAATAAGCTTGCAGCTGGGTGCTTCTTGCCTACTAAGAAGCCCTCATAGTTGGAGAAGGATCACGTGTACTTGGTCTCAGAGCTGAAAAAAGCAAAGACCAAGTATGGAGCGAAGGTGGTGGCTACCCTGGATACGGAGTTCAACGTGTTTCCCCCAGGCAGGGCATCCACTGCTCTCCAGCAGAACGATACCTTGTTTGATCAGATGTCTGATGCTGCTAATAGGCTCAAACTCAGCCTAAAATATCTTGGAGGTTGTAGTATTGAGTTTGGTATTGCTTAAGCGAGCTAACTTATCGTTTTAACGGAGGGATAATTTTGTGTTCATTGGTTGGTTGTATCTCACAGGTGGGGGGGAGGTCGGGGCCCTCACCACTTTTAAAACGACAATTTGTCTGCTGGAGGGGAGAGCTATACATAAGAACGTGCAGCAGTCTGAAGAACTCATTAGTAGCTCATCGATGGATTACAGATTCGAAGAAGAAAGGCTACGAAGCTTCGAAAACTGGCCGTTGGACTATATGAAGCCAGCAAGCCTCGCAGCTGCAGGATTTTACTTTACAAAGCAAATCGACAAAGTACGTTGCTTTGTATGTAAAATTGAATCGTGCCGTTGGGAAGATGGAGATGATCCTATGGTGGAACATCAACGATGGAGTGGACATTGCCGGTTCATACGCAAAGCACCTTGCGGTAACGTCACCATAGGTAGTGCATTAAATCCTACCTCAGCTTCACATGATGTTTGTGGTCCATATAAGCATCAAGTATCAACAAGTCAAGCAGCTATTGATGAGAAGAATGGATGTAAGATATGCTATAACGAAGAAATTCAAGTAGCGTTTATTCCATGCGGCCATGTTATCGCATGCAAAAAGTGTGCTTCAAAGTTAATAACGTGCGCAATTTGTCATAAAAGCATCACCAACACTTTAAATGTCTTCTTTTCCTAAGCATCAATCGAGCTGTTGTGAGTCTTATCGAATCCAAGCCACTTGCCGTAGATTTGATTTCCGCATTTCTTCAAAACATTTTCCACGAGATATACGTCAGGATATTTTGTTTTTGACAGTTCCTGCTAGTAAAATCCTCCACTAATAGGCTTTTCTTGATAGTCCTTCAAACGATAAGTGGGAGGAATCGTTGGCGCTACTCGACTCACTGTGAATATCTCTGTTGACGAGTTTGGTGTATAACCCTTCTCGAACACTTGCTTCGCTTTTCTCAAGCGAACGCTATCTCCTACTTTAAATTTCGGAAGCTTTACTTTTTTAATTGTCCGAGTATAACGTTTCATCAATTGAAATTGATTATCAAGCGAGACCTCGCTAGGCTTCATTCCAATTGTTCGATGTTTACTATTGTTTTAGTTTTCCAACAAATCAGATAAGATATCGAGCCACTTGTAATTTCCTTGAATACTGAATTGTAGCCACATCTTGCTCTTGAGAGTACGGTTGAAACGTTCACATATAGAAGCTTTAAGAGTACTATACGTCGAGTACAAATTGATCTTATATCGCTTCATCAGCTTCTCAAAATTGCTATTGTAAAACTCGAGACCTCTGTCTGTATGTAAATTCTTAGGTACTCGACCTTGACGCAGCACTAACTTCATTGCCGCTGTAACTTCTTCACCAGACTTTTTCTTTACGAGAACAGCCCACGCAAACTTGGAGAATACGTCGATGATTGTGAGAAGATACCTATAACCTTTATTTTCCTTTGCATAGGGCTTCATTTCAACTAAATCAGCTTGCCGTGTCTCATCTAAGCCACGCATATCAAACTTTCGACGAGGATAGTTGTGACGAGCGGACTTGTGAAGTTCTTCAACTACTGCTTTCTTATGCTCCATGTTACGCGTCTGCAGAGTAAATGTTACTCATGATCTGTGCTACAGCTTCTTTTATAGTCTCGATATCGCTCTGCTGACTTGACAACATCAAGTCGAGCTCATCTCTGTGTGCTTCAACGATATCATCTAATTTGCTTAGCTGCTGTTCCAATAGGGAAATAAGCTCTAGTATTTTTTGAACTTCTGCTTGAAGAGTTTCCAAGTTGACTGCTTCATTTTGCTGACGAGGAGCTGCTAAATTGCATAGTCTCTAATTGTCTAAGTCGTAGTGACCATCGGTTGCGATTTTGAAGCCAAACCCTTGAGATCCACGACTGCCTTTATTCTTCTTCAGATTACCTCAAAATACGTCGACGCTCATCTTTAAAATGATTGTCAGTACTGCATGCGCTCAATAAATATAGTCGTCCTCGCGTAACTCTTCAATAATCGAATGAATTTCATTAATATGAC
Organism: Philotrypesis tridentata; assembly: GCA_018906965.1. NCBI lineage: Eukaryota > Metazoa > Arthropoda > Insecta > Hymenoptera > Pteromalidae > Philotrypesis > Philotrypesis tridentata. Next base: position 79,683 of record JACCIB010000318.1, read on the forward strand.
TCAGATTACCAGCTGACTGCTCAGCTATAAGCAAGCGAAGCCTATCGACTAGCTCATTAGGATCGTTCCAATAGATGTAGTCCATTTTGGTGTTTCGTCGAGCGATTTTGTATCGAGGTAGACATTTCTTAAGTAACGCTCCTCCTCTCTTCTGAAACAGAGGCGCTATGATGTTTGTATATTTTTTACTGTTATGAACTCGAATCGATTCATCATCTTTGTACTGTTTCTTATGAGCATAGGTTGACTCGAGGATAGTCTGATAAGTTTGCAGATCAGTCTGATTATAATTCTTAGGATCTCTAGCTATGAGCAGCTCCATCAAACCGTCAGTTTTTGCATATCGTCCATCTTTCACTTTAATGCTTTTATCACCAAAGATAATAGGTGAATCACCCAACATCCACTGTCTACCTTCCTTTCGAACGCCATAAATTTTATCAATATCCTTTTTTCGCTTCAATATCTGCATATACTTATCTTCTTCTTCTTCTTCTTCGGTAGTATTATCAGCTGTTTCAAAATTATCGTCATCTATCTTAGCTTCATCATTCAAAGTTTCATCTAAACTGTCATCATCATCATCATCAGATTTGACAAAAGTATCATCAAACTTTGTTTTCTTCTTTATTATAGTATGATCTAGCAAAGTCTTTCTTTTTTTAAGTGGTGACTTTTGTCTACTAGATACAAGCTGATGTAAAGGATTGACAATTGGCTTAAAGGTATCCTCAACGACTTTTTCAAAATCTTCGCCTTCAACATACTATACTTGCGCTTGACTGCATTTTGAGCTTGCACAAGCTGCTGCAGAATATTCTTCTCTTCTTGAATATCACTTATACTGTTGTTGATTCGTCAATCGATAGAGATAGACTGTTGCTATTTACCTTGCGCGTGTTATATTTATAGAAAAGCAGTCGAAACCTTTCCTATATCTGCCTCCATTGATTAGACTATCATTGTCAATCATTAAAAAGCTATACTTATCGTCAGACCAGCACTTTGAGCATAATTCCTTAAACTGTATATAGTTCATATCGAAATTAACATGATCGTTGTACAGATGCTTGAGATTTAAATCATCTTCTCGAAAGATTACCAACAGATTTACGTTATCACGTACGAGATGCTTCGGAAATTGTGCATAAGATTGACAAAGATAGAAACAATCAAGGCTTTTATGTCTACCCATACCGTTTCTGATTCCGTGGCCGTTCCGTTTCCGTTTTCGTGCCGTTTCCGTACCGTTTCCGTTTCTGTGGCCCTGCCGTTTCCGTGCCGCATCCGTGGCCGTTCCATGTCCGTGCTGTTTCCGTGCCGTTTCCGTGGCCGTTCCGTTTCCGTTCCCGTGCCGTTTTCGTGCTGTTTCCGTGTGGTCTCCGTTTCCGTGCCGTTTCCGTTTGGTCTCCGTTTCCGTTCCCGTGCCGTTTTCGTGCTGTTTCCGTGTGGTCTCCGTTTCCGTGCCGTTTCCGTTTGGTCTCCGTTTCCGTGGCCGTGCCGTTTCCATGGCGGTTCCGTGTCCGTGCCGTTTCCGTGCCGTTTCCGTGTGGTCTCCGTTTCCGTGGCCGTGCCGTATCCGTGCCGTTTCCGTTTCCGTGGCCATTCCGTTTCCGTTTATGTGCCGTTTCCGTGCCGTTTCCGTGGCAGTTCCGTTTCCGTTTCCGTGCCGTTTCCGTGTGGTCTCCGTTTCTGTGGCCGTGCCGTTTCCGTTTACGTGCCATTTCCGTGTGGTCTCCGTTTCCGTGCCGTTTCCGTGTGGTCTCCGTTTCCGTGCCGTTTCCGTGTGGTCTCCGTTTCCGTGGCCGTGCCGTTTCCGTGTGGTCTCCGTTTCCGTGGCCGTGCCGTTTCCGTTTCCGTGCCGTTTCCGTGTGGTCTCCGTTTTCGTGCCGTTTCCATGTGGTCTCCGTTTCCGTGCCGTTTCCGTGTGGTCTCCGTTTCCGTGTGGTCTCCGTTTTTGTGCCGTTTCCGTGTGGTCTCCGTTTCCGTGGCCGTGCCGTTTCCGTGCCGTTTCCGTTTCCGTGGCCGTTCCTTTTCCGTTTATGTGCCGTTTCCGTGCCGTTTCCGTTTCCGTGGCCGTGTCTGTTCCGTTTCCGTGCCTTTTCTGTATTCGTTTCGTTCCCGTGCCGTCTCTATTCCGGTGATGTAGCCGTGCCGTTCACGTGCCGTTTCCGTGCCGGTTTAGGCAAACTAGGTGGATATTTTAAAATACACGTAGATTAATTACCAAATTCGGTTGTAAGGAACAATTTCGCAGGTTATTAGTATGAAAATGTAGACTTCAGATTTTACAAATGAATCTACTAAAAGTCTTTTTCTTGTTTTATTACAAGGAGACTAGTGCTCTGCGCAGATCTTTTCTTCTAGTACAAATAAATGAAATCCATTAGCGCGTTTCGCACGTTCTAACCTCAAACTTGGTGATATTTATGATATATTATGCAAAAGCATTCCCGCTCTCGTATTCCGGGACTCGGAAATATGATGTCCATAAATTTTTTAACTTATCACAAAGTTTCCTCTTGGAGGAAGCAAAAAATTTTCGTTGGAAACGGGTACCAGTATCGAACCGTATTTTTATATGCTACTAGTGTTACGCGAACTTCGGCGCTCTGGGACTACAAGTTCGTTACCATTTGTTTAAAGCGGATTATTGTTTGTTAGGGTTAATACTATATGTGGGCATTTTCGCAACGAAGTCAGACACCTGGAACTTTTCCAAAATGGCGCTCGAAAGGGCTGCAGACCCGTTGCTCTGACGTAGGCGGTTTTGCGTTTGTCTTTACACCCACCCACACGCTCTCTACGTGGCCTTCTAAACCTTTTTACCTGTGTGCGACCCCATCTAACAGGTCGCCCCTCCCTTTGTATCGGTCACCCTTCTCTTCTTTCTAGTCAACCCTCGCATTTTTGTGGTCGTCTCTCCCGAAGAATATTGTACATCAATAAAATTGAGAATGTAAACAAAATCCCTTCGAAAAAAATGGTAGCGATCATAGAGTCGCAGAGAAAAAGCGCCGAAGTCCGAGTGACGGGTCGGCCATCCTTTCCGGCGCCGTTTGGAAGAGTCTTTATCTGTGCTGAGCGTCACATCATAGACGAAAATTTTCTTGCCTTCGCTCACTTTACCCCCCCCCCCCGTCCCAATAGATGTTTCACATCAAAAAAATACATTTTTTAACTTTTTTGCAATATTGACAATGTTCCGGGGTAGGCAAATTGTAGAGACTTTATGGTAGTTATCAGTGCACTAATACCTACTAATTCCAACAATAACATTTTTAGTGGCACAAACAATGTAATGAAAACCCCCAGGGAACCCGACTATAGTGCGGAATCGCTCTACGCAGCGCTTCATTCGATTCCTCTGTTTTGAATCGAATTTTTTGTATTGGGCGGAACGGTGCATTGGAATGGATTCTTCTTATTGCTGCAGGGATACCCTAAGGTTTTCACCGTCTCTATCGCATCGTGAGAGTCCGAATCGGTAAGGCGATAAGTCTGTGACCATAACCTCTTCACAAGAAATTCGGTTCACACAAAAATGCTTGAGGAAGGAGAAGAATTTTGTATTATAAAAATTTAGACATGCTATTCTTAACTTTTCTTATACAAAAAATTTTATGCAACGAAATTTCAAACTATACATATTGAGTGAATAATCGAACCGATAACTAGACTCAATTTCAATTTCTTAGATGCAACTGTGAATGTGCTTTTATTAATTAAAACGTTTAATTTAACAATTAATTTAATTATTGTAAATGAAGTTAATTTTTCTTCTATTAAGTATGCAAGCGCATGTGATTACCCCAATACTGCTGATTTGCACAATAATTTTAATTGAATTTAGAAATTTATTGATATATTGTAGGTACATTAAAGGAAAAGAGAAAGGAATACACTTAAGTCAAATCTTCAGTTTTAAATACTTTATTTGATATTGTTGTATTGGAACATTGGAAAAAAGAATGTAAAGCTGCATGGAGGTTTTTCTAACAATATAACTTTTAAAAATTTCGCATTATTATCAAGTGACTAGGAAATAAAAGAGCGCAGCTTCAACATGTATGTTGTAATCATTTTACATAAAAAGAAGATACGGCTCCTTTGTCTTGGAAACGGCACGGAAACGGCACGGAAACGGCACGGCCACGGAAACGGAGACCACACGGAAACAGGACGGAAACGTTACGGAAACGGCACATAAACGGAAACGGAACGGCCACGGAAACGGCACGGAAACGACACGGCATGGAAACGGAAACGGCACGGCCACGGAATCGGAGACCACACTGAAACGGCACGGAAACTGCACGGCCACGGAAACGGAAACGGTACGGAAACGGCACATAAACGGGAACGGAACGGCCACGGAAACGGCACGGCCACGGAATCAGAAACGGAAGAAACTTTCTAGCCATGGCAAATGTGGAAACGACCCGTAGGGCTCAATAATGCGAAGGGCAACGCAAGGGAACAAAGGGGCTGAGGAAGAAGAGGTAGTTGAAAACAATGTACCTAATCCTGTGGAATGATTGTGATGGATTATGTGTAAAAATGATAAGAAAAATAAAACATAATTCAAGCACAGAATAAATATATGAAATTGTATATATTCATTGAACGACTTTTGAAATAATTAAAGATTAAAGCATTCAAAATTTAAAAACTAAAAGCTCCTCTAATGGATAAACTTGGGTAGGTAATAAATTAGATTAAAATATTATAGGATTTTAAATAATGAATTGCCAAATAATAAAAATACTGAGATACGTGATACGTGTCTTCTGATTAAGAGCAAAGGAAGTGCTCAAATACATCTGAAATGTGGTAAAAAAGTTGTCTTTTCATTGTAAATTAAATGTGTAAAGGGTACAAAACCCGAGTCTTTGATTATTTTGTTACGTCTTCAACTCATGATTCCTAAGACCTTTAAAGAAAAATTTTCATACTATTTAATTGCTAATAATATGTAAAGTTATATAACTTAATGACTTGATGATTTTAATTTATATTATGCATAAGCAAAAATATGCAAAGATATACATATTCGTCTTTTACACATTACATTAATGACTAATTATTATAATGAGAAGTTATGCAAAATCAAAATAAAAACTTAATAGATTTGTCAGCTATTTCCAAGTTTATTAATAAATAGAATCAGTGGAGCCGATAGAATAGTTCAATATTCACACACAGAAACCTTTTTATTTTTCCATATATTAATTAATTTTTCAATATTCGCTCCAAGCGTATAACCTCCCATGAGATATATAATAACTTGAAATGAAAATCTGAAGAAATAAAAGATAACATTTAAACAAAGAATATACATTTATGATAAAAAATCTGTATACATGTATGATATATTTAAATGTAATATAAAACCATATACTTATCTGATTGTGTTCTCGTAATTCATAACATTGTAAAGACAAAAGTATTTTAAAATCTGTATTTATATTATCATTATTTAACACTATTTAGCAATATATTTATATATATATATATATGTATATATTTTTACAAAAAAAGCAAAATAAAATTCACGTTGTTTAAAAAATATAACACTGTGTATGAAAACATCGTCTGTCGTTTGCGGAAAAACAACATACACTAAAGTATATCTATATCTTCTGCAGAAAAATAACGTACACTTAAGTGTACCTATATAGCCCAGAATGACGTAGATGCTACGTCACCGGATATCCGTCGAACAATTGTTCTCCCGCTTGAAGAACTGAGGTGCCCGAACTTTCTCTTTAGAATATCTTCCGATCGAAGCAATTTCACAAAATGTGACCCTGATGTGATTTTATTACTTTCGTCGCAAGCTTTCATTTAAGGGGTTATGACAGTGTTAAAATTTTGAAAATATTAATTTTTTTTTTATTCACTTTTTTCACAGTTAATAGTCCGTAGAATATGGTCCTGAAAGCTTTTTTTTGCTAAAAAAATTTGCCTTGAAAATATCGACAAAAAACTGATAAATCTGTTCCAAGTAAATTTTTGAAAATTCGTGATATTTAAATATTTTAATTAGCCAAACTTGTGAAAAGGATTGTTCTACCACACATTTTACAGAGTTATTTCATGAGAAATCTCACTGAAAATACGACCTAAAAACCGTTTTACAAACCGTTTTTTTCTCAAGAGTTATGAAATTATTTCCGTAAAATAAATAAAATCCGTAAAATTAATTTTTCTATGTGTGATTTTATGTTAATAAACTCAATGCGTTAAAGTAAAGGCATTCAACAAATTTGAATTTTCCACTCGAACAGGTTGTACCTCACAGCGTCCGGTCGAGAATGAAGATTACTGTTTGATCGGTATAGTAGAATTTTCTGTAAAGCAGCAGAAAACAGCCAAACAGCTGTTTTTCATCCAAGACACTAGATCAGTGCAGTTAGTCTGCTAGCTGCTGTAACAATGCTTATAACCTCAGTGGTGTTGTAAAAGTGCAAGAGCTTCTGCAGAATACAAAAATTATTCAGATAAGTATTGAAAACTAATAAGTTATAATTTATCCGTAAAGAACTTTTTCTTTGTTTCTTTATTTTTTGCTTTTAGGTGTACGGGTCCAAGACAGCAAGATGGGCCTATTATTCTGACTAACTGGTATATTATTTTGTGTACTTTCTAACAACTTGAAATGTTTTTGATAATGGTTAGTACTGCACATAATTGCAATCAATAGTATAACTTGATTATGAATAGGTAACGATAACTTTTATTTTATTTTCAGCTTCTATATACTATTATCACACAGCATGATGTACGCGTACCACAAAGTATGCTTTATTGCATGTATATTTGAGTACCAAAAGCAAATCAAGGTATGCCACATAGTTTCTGTAAGTATAGCTGAGTTCATTTGTATGATTTACATTATAAACTTTAAATGCCTTTTACTAAAATTTAGTTTTTTCATGCTTTTCATGTACTTGCCGCAGCTTTCTGAAGGAACCGTAACATCAATCCGGATGAACTAAAGTGTAAAACCTTCCTAATGAGTACGGTCACAAACTGAGTGGAGCAGAATGGGCAAAAATAAGTTCAAAGTGAATGTTACGTATATTTACATATGTAACATTCACTATAATTATTAATATTGTCAATATATGTTTAATTAATTATATTAATTTTGTGTTTTTCAGGAATCTGTTCCACTTAGTCTGAGACCAGACTCATAAGGAAGATTTGGCACTTTGATTCATTAGAATTGATGGTACGGTTCCATCCATGATTTTTGGTAAGCAATTCCTTTAATTGTTTTTAAATGTTACACTCACTTTTTGCATATTATTTATACATAAAAGTGATGTATAATACTTGTATTTGAAAGCAAAAATATAGTTTTTAGAGCACCTATATATCTATTAATTTTTTACAACACTAATAATTTTTCGTTTTTTGCAGGTTTTAACACTGTCATAACCCCTTAAATGCTTATATGTAAGAAAAGAAGTTGTCAATGCGAAGAAAACCGTACGATTAGTTTCCAACAATGCCTATGAGAAGTATATAGGGTAGTCTGGCTAGCGCCCGATGGCAGCCTACGTACTAAGTATACTTATACTTGCCATCGTAGCGCTACCGCGCCCCTTGATGAGAAATCTTAATGAATTGTGATTTTGTTATTATTAAACTCAATCGATTTCGCGTAGGAAATGTAGATTACTATATGGTCGGTATCGTAGAATTTTCTGAGAAGCAACTATACAGCTGTTTTTCAACCAATGTTTAAGACACTAGATTAGTACAGTTCGTCTCCTAGGTGGTGCTGCTAGCTCAATGGTATTTTTAAGTACAACAGCTTTTACAGAGTCCATCAATTATTCAAATAAGTATTGGAAATTAATGATTAATAATTTATGCGTAACGAGCTTTTCCTTTGTTTGTTTATTTTTTGCTTTTAGGTGTACAGGGGGAAGACAGCAAGATGGGACTGTTATGTTGACTGTATGATGTGGCATTTTTCATACTTTCTAACAATTTGAAGCATATTTAATAATGGTAATTATTGCAAGTAACTGTAATCATTAGTTTAACTTGATTGTGAATTGGTAACGATAATTTTGATTTTATTTCCAGCTTCGAAATACTGTTACCAAACATCATGATGTACGCGTACCATCAAGTATACTTTATTGCATGTATATTTGAAAACCAAAAACAAATCAAAGCATGACAGATAGTTTCTGTAAGTATAGACGAGTCTATGTGTATGATTTACATCATAAACTTTAAATGCCTTTTACTCCGATTTAGTTTTTTCACGATTTTTGTCTACTTTCCGCAGCTTTCTGAAGGAACCGAACCATGAATTCTGATGAACCAAATTGAAAAACCTTTCTTATGAGTTTGGTCACAAACTAAGTCGAGCAAAATTGGTAAAAGTAAGTTAAAAGTAATTGTTACGTATGTGTGCATATGTAACATTCACTACAATTACTAATATTGTGAATCTATGTATGATTGGATGTATTAATTTTGTGTTTTTCAGGAATCTGTTCCACTTAGTGTGTGACCAGACTGATAAGAAAGATATTTCACTTTAGTCCATCAGGATTGATGGTACAGTTCTTTCAGAAAGCTGCGGGAAGTATAAAAAAATGATGAAAATCAAGATTTTTGGTAAGTCAATACCTTTAATTGTTTTGAAGTATTACACTCACTTAGTGCACATTTTCAATGCATAAAAGTGGTGTACAATACTTATATTTCAAAGGAAAAATATAATTTTTGGAGCACTTATGAATACATTAATTTTTTAGAATACAAATAATTTCTTTTTCAGGATTTAACTCTGTCATAACCCCTTAATTTTGAGTTTTTCAGAAATCTGTATTGGCCCCGCATGACGCCCCGCATTGGCTGTATTATATAATTATTTTGAGCCGCGCTGGAATTTACCCCTCCGCCACCCCCTCATTTATTAGTATTCATTATGAAGAGGGTATTTATGTTGTAACGTGGCAAAATCTCACCACGCCACAGGCACTAGGAGATGACGAGGTAGAGCGTCTCGAAGTCGAATGCGTGTGAAATGGAATGATTGGTTAATGGCGTCTGCTTATTCTCGGTGAATGATCAACGCGAGAGGCGGAGAGATGACGACGAGAGATGAAAAAGACGGCGGAGTTCTTCTGATCTAAGACGAGGAATTGGACGAGAAGAAAGTTAAGACCGGAGTAAGGACAGCCATCCAGCTTCACTCAGGGCATCTAATTCCACTCGTTATCGTGAGCTATCTGTAATGTTGTAACGTGGAATTTAACTCGCCCGCACGAGAATTCCAGTTAGTGTACAAAAATATTTCTTTTGCGCGGCTTACTTCTTTTACTCCGGCTCGTGATATTCCTGCAATGGTGAAAAGCGGGATAGTGGTGGCAATCAGGGTTAATCAAATATAAAACGCCAATAGTTAAGATTGATAAAACACAGATATATTATCGTATTATATACACGATCAGTTCTTCAACGATAAAGTGAATTTATGTAAAGGCATGGGCACGCGGCCATATAACTAATTCCAGAATTGACCGTTGATAGCTAGAGAAAGGGCCGCGAAAAATCCTCTACAAGTGGCTTTACTATAAATGAAACAAAACCGGAAAACTGCAATCCGCTGTAAAACGCGAAAGTTTGCTCTATGTTCGAAATCACAAATCTGCCACCTAACTTCACTACATCTCCGCCATAAAAGTAATGATCATCAAAAATATTCAGAATATAATGTTACCAAATTCCTCTACAGATGTAGTTGACTCAATTCCTCTAATATCTTTTCCTCCAAAAAACGTGAACTCCAACCAAAAGAAATAACCAGAGAGATACAGCCCTCCTCAAACTTCTTCAAAGATTTCAATCACCAGAGACCAAAATGGCGACACGGAAAATAGCTAATTGACTTCTGAAAAACGACTACTTGCGTTGAGCACCGGTAACGGAATGGCCGAGGCCGACGCTCCGCTTGAGGAAGGATGCCGCGTTTTCCCACCCGGCCTTCTTCTTTACGGAAACGCGGCCTCCAAAATTACATAATTGGTCCTTCTTCCTAGAAGAATCCCCTATTGGTTTATCGAAAACTACCACCAATCTATTTCTTTATCTGTGAGTTTCCCCAGCGCCCTCTTTTCAAATCCTAATTTAGTCATTGGCTTAGAACTCAATTATCATCCTCTATGTATTTCCTGAATATGCAAATTCGCGCCCTCTCTATTGATATCGATCAATCAATCCATCATGTCGATATCCATCCGGTGGCTCCACCTATAGATAAACTGTAGAGCGCGCGGTATTCAAAAATCCTCTATCATCAACGATATAATCATAAGACAACATCTATCGAATCACCAACGTTCCCTAGCACACACATTCCCCTATACGTCTCTATGACGTCCGCGAGTCAACATAAAGTCAACTCTACCGCGACACGCTTCACTCATGCGTTCACAAACTCTCTGAGCGCTCCAAACGCCATCAACTTCGCGCCACTATATCCCTCTCTTTCTTTCTCAAGCGCACGCTCTCTCTCTCTCTCTCTCTCACTCTCTCGCACAAGCTCGACTCCCACTCTCGCTATACCTTCTCTCTCCCACCCCTGTTGAAAATAACCAGGTGGTATTACCATTTGGTTATACCATATGGTAAAACCATCTGGTAATTGTAATATTACCAGATAGTTTTTTTGTCTCGGATTACCATATGGCAAAACCATGTGGTAAAACCATGTAAACTGTACATGGTTATTTTCAACAAGCTTTGCACACTGATTTTGCCTGTATACAGTGGATTAGTATTAAGTTGGTTATCAATATTGAGACAAAAATGAAAAAAAAGAATTTTTCAAATTTAAAAAATATTTACTTCATAGCGGTCACCCATCCAAGTAGGAACCTTGCTTAATGCAGCTTAACTTTCATGATAGAAAGTCCATGGTGCTAGGTATTTGGCCAGAACACATCACACTATTAGTAAACTCAAATGTTAAATTCTAAGAGCTTCGTTTTGCTGAATCAGGTATTTTTGCGTATTGTTCATGCTAAATATTTTAAAATTAGTTTCATAAAATATTTGACGAAGAAATTAATTTTTTGAGTCTATTCAAGGCAAGGGAATTTTTTTAACTTTTTTAAAACTATTAGCATTAATTATTTATTTTTGATAAATTATAGTTTGCTTTAACACTTCTAAATTTATTACCAGTCCGTAAATATATTTTATTTGTAGTTCGATAATGCTATTAATATTGAAAAATTTAAAAAATTCCCTTGCCTTGAATAGATTCAAAAAAATAAATTTTTTCGTCAAATATTTTATGAAACTAATTTTAAAATATTTAGCATGAACTGTAACGGCACGATTATCATACTCCAAAATAATCGGTCGTGTACAACCGTAGAATGAATCCACGTTTATTAATAAGTGTCTCGCTGTCGTCAGGTGTGCGAAGCACGGCTCGGCCGCCTCGTATGGCTCGTACGAGCGTACGAGGTCGTGAAGGCGGCAGGGGACGAGGTATCGAAATAATGAGATATCCGTGAATTAAAAGAGAACTAGTGAAAATATATTGTATGAACAAGAGTACACAGAGCTCGATCTTACGAGCGGTCGTGCGACACCGCACACTACGCGAGAGAGAGAGAGAGAGAGAGAGAGAGAGAGAGAGAGAGAGAGAGAGAGAGAGCGAGATGGGGCTCAATCGCCCGAATACCGAGAGTAATAGAGAGCTTGTACTGACAAGGTCACACGTCGGTGCCAGGAGGTTGTCGCAATCTCGGAGCTCTCGGACGCTGCAGTCATCCTGGCCAAGTCGGAGTGCAGTCGCTCGCAGGGGGGAGGGGGTGAACTCCGGGCGGTCGAATAGGACGAGGGAATTCGCAAGCGGTCGAACGAATGTGGCACATAAGTATAAGGTAAATAACCGGCGCGAAGGATCGTTGGGGATCGTTCGGACGCTACCGCGATACTAAATAATTGTACGCGCGCGATACCGGAGGACGCTCCGGTCCTTGACACGGCGTTGTCATATTTTGGCAACGCATAATCGATGGACTGGCAACGTCGCGGGCGGGAATACGCGTGCTCTCTCTCTCTCTCTAAATATTGGCCTAATATAGGCACTCTCTCGCTCTCTCTATCTCTCTCGTAGTGTAGTGTCCGCTGGTGTTCGCTAGAACAAGAAATGTATTAGTACAAGTAATACGGCATACGCCCGGAGAGGCGATAACGTGCGTATTATATATGCAACCGTTATAGAACAACACGCAAAAATACCTGATTCAGCAAAACGAAGCTCTTAGAATTTAACATTTGAGTTTACTAATAGTGTGATGTGTTCTGGCCAAACACATTGCACCATGGACTGTCTATCATGAAAGTTAAGCAGCATTAAGCAAGGTTCCTACTTGGATGGGTGACCGCTATGAAGTAAATATTTTTTAAATTTGAAAAATTCTTTTTTTTTTCATTTTTGTCTCAATATTGATAACCAACTTAATACTAATCCACTGTATACAGGCAAAATCAGCGTGCAAAGCTTGTTGAAAATAACCATGTACAATTTACATGATTTTACCACATGGTTTTGCCAGATGGTAATCCGAGACAAAAAACTATCTGGTAATATTACAATTACCAGATGGTTTTACCATATGGTATAACCAAATGGTAATACCACCTGGTTATTTTCAACAGGGACGCGCTCCGAATCTCTCCCTCTCTCTCACTCTCTATTGAGTGCGCCAACTCCCTCTCTTTCTCTCACACACACACTCTCATGCATGTGACCGCGTGTGCTCGCCACTACCTCGCTTCCTGCCGTGCCCCCTCCCGAGCGCCGGCGCGCTGCGCAGGTGTGATTCGTACGGAAGCTTGTAAGTACTTCTCTCGCACGCGCGGCGCTGGTGAGGCACACCCGCTGTGTGCATGTGCGTTATTGCGTGCGCAGATAAAATGGCGATATTGTGTCTTTGCCCCTGTAACAACAAATTGATTTTTTTTGACATTTTTAGAAGATGTCAAGTTTAAATAAAACAGAAATTGCAGTTTCACATTCTGGAAATATTTCTTATTTTGTAGTAGAAGAAAATTTACTATCGTTAAGTATTTCAAAAAGATATTTTGAAAGTGCTAAAGGCCTAAGTTATACAAAAATTGAAGAAATTTATGTTATAACCCCCAAAAACAATTATCTCCATTTGAACAAAGATATCAATACATATAATGTACTGGATTATATCGGTACGTATATTTATATTTATTGAATTAAATTAATGAAGTGATTTTATAAATTTTTCCGCACTCTAACCTCCAAAGCGCACCTTCACCGCTCTTTTCCGGCTTTCCTACGAAAAAATACTGTACCCAACTGATTCGGAAAGGCTGTTTTTCGAAACTCGTTACTAAGCTACTGCAAAGCTCTCGTTTCGAAAATAAACCCTTTCCGAACCCCGTTAGGTAATGTACTATTTGTAAGAAAATATTTTAAGTAATCAAGATTATATAATATTTATTGTAGATGAGGAAGATAGTATTGATGTATATGAAAAAATTACAAAATATTTTCAGTTACCGTATACATATAGAGAAATATGCCATCTGTTATGTGTAAACGATAATATTAAATTATCTATTAGTATGTTGAAAAGAATATTGAAAAAGTTAAAATTGAAAAGGAAAAACATTGTTGAAACGCCTGTAGAACATTTAGTAGCAGCGCTAATTGTGGAAGTTAATAGTTCGGGTAACAATCTTGGTTATCGAGCTCATTGGCTTCGATTGAGAAAAAAATATATGTTTACAGTGAAACAGTGTACTGTTTTGAAGCTACTAAGACTAATCGATCCTGAAGGAATAGAAGACCCCCCCCCCGATCACGTTACAGGCTCAAGAGACGGCAATATATAGTTCCGGGTCCGAATTATATTTGGCATGTGGATGGTATGGACAAACCTAAGCCATATGGCTTCGCAATTAGTGGCTGCATCGATGGCTTTTCGAGGAAAATAATTTGGTTAGAGGTTTCTATGACAAATAATAAACCACAAATAATTAGAAATTATTATTTAAAAGCTATTCTGAAACATAATTGTTTACCTAAAATAGTGAGATCAGATTGCGGAACTGAAAACAATCTAATTCAAGTTTTTCAGACAGCTTTAAGATCATTTTACAATGATGATTGTGCAGGTCAACACAGTTTCATCAAAGGGAAAAGCACCGCCAACGAACGAATTGAAAAGTATTGGAGACACTTACATCAACAAATGTCAGAATTTTATATAAGTTTTTTTAAATCAATGATACAAGAAAGAATATTGAATACAGCCAATCCGCTACACATTGAGTGCCTGCGTTTTTGTTTTGGGCGTTTATTGCAATATGAATTGCATTGTGCAGCAGAAGAGTGGAACGAACACAGGCTAAGAAAACAAAATTTTGTACGTGCTCTTCATGGTATTCCAAATGTAATGTATTATTGGCCTGAAAGGTACGGTGCTGAGAATTGTAAGAAAAATATTAATGCAGACAATATTAACATGCTAATGGATTAGTTCTGCACAATAGAACCAAAACTTTACAATCCAAATACTGAAAAACTTATAAAAATATTGTTACCAAACGTCCAAACTCCACATACAGTACAGGAAGCCTTTTTATTATTTGTAAATATAATGCAAATGATGAATTATATGGAAGGTAAATGTATAAATAGCCAATTATATATTAATAACCTTTCATTATTATTTTTATTTAATTTAACTTAATAATTTATGCTTCTTACAGATGATTCTTTCAGCCTTTAATAAAGTAAGAATTTATTTTTGTAAATAAATTTATTTATCAAATCAAGATATGTATTTATTAAATCAGAAAATGGCCATGGTCTTCATTCGTTCATTGTAAATATTGGAGAATCACAAACAAGGTTATGTATAAAAGGAGTAACAGTAGACGATTTGGGCAATAACATTGCTTTCAATGACGTAAATAATGACTTCATTATATTGGGTCACTACTACATTTCCTTGTCTTATTAAATAAGCAAGCTGACATAACTCCTGATGGTACTTGATGAATTTAGAGGATCAAAGTAAACGTTTCAATAAGTTGGAAAACTTGATGTATTTATAACTAAAAAATATTATTTTGAATTCTTTATATTTAGTTTATTGCTATTAAAATATTTTTATCGTAGGTGAATTCATGGGTGCTTGTTTTCTAGTCGACTTACCATAGCTTTAATATATTAGATGTATATATCACTAGCAGTTGTGACACAGATATTAGGTACTGCGATTAAACAAAATAATTTAGTTCTTAGTCTAATGAAGAATGGTCTGTTATGGAGTATCGAGTACAAGTAAATTTTTAATTTAAAATATACAGATTACAATTATGTAGAATTTTGAAATGAAATTAATTAAACCATTAATTTTAACAAGGTCGCTTATTACCTCATTTGTCAGTAGCATATGCTATAAAAATATTGTCTATGGATGTCCTAAATTTGATGAAAGAATTGCAAGAAAATTTGATATCAAAAAAAGATAGTGATAATGTCGCAGAATTAGGCATGGAAATACAAGCACTATCTTCTGTGACCTTTAATACAATATTTTTATAAATCTAGTGGAGATCACGGCTATGTAAAAGGTGGATTATATAAATAATATTTTTCAGTTTAGTTGAAGCATACCTGCTGATTCAATGAATTTCTGTTTTACTTATTTTCGTTATAAAAATTTCCTGTTCCCATTTCTAGATTAGTTATTTTAAAAGATGAGCACGTTGCTAACTGTATATATGAAGATGATCGTAATGTTCTTATTGAACAGGATACTATTTAGCTTTTGAATCAATACGCTGGATTATTCAAAGGCAGATCTATTTTATCACCAATGGATACAACAAAGTTTTTAGACAATGCTCACGAAATATTGAATTTAAAATTCAATCATAATGCATTTGAAGAAAGTTTGAAGCCAAAGTGTACATGTACGTATATTTTTGTATCGAGAGACATAGTGTAATAGATTAAGGAAAGAATGTATAAAATAATAATTTGTATTATGCACTGTAGAACTCACTTACTTAGTACACTAGTAAGCGAAGATGTCTCATTAGTTGGCGTTGTTGCGTCGTCTGATTTTCATATTGATTCATCTCTGGGAATGTCAGATGGATAATTTTGTTAGTAATAACCAATGCAAGGTATTGGAAATGAAGTAATGGATTATTTGTATGTATAAAAACATTTGCAAGAAGTTTTCGCAGAAATCCAGATTGTAGCCAAAGTGGTATCATTAAATCTTAAAATAAAAAATCTGATAAATGAGTTTATAAAGAACAGGAACAAAATTTTTATTACAATAATTTTTGGTACAAATAAAATGGGAACAAACTTTGTGCTTAATTTTGACAGAGCTTTGTCATACTGATTATTCAAATTACATTTTTATAACATTTTAAGTCTTTCTTGTATTATAATAAATAATTTTTACGCTAACAGAAGAACTGCATACTTTTTAAATGATCATGTTTTTAAACTTTTCAACTGTTTGAGCGCAAATTAATTTCAACTTATTATTAGTCTTTTCATAAATAATACATTGTTTTCTTTATAATTTTTATATATAGTGATCCAACTAGACTACTATCACTTGAATGTCTTTTGAACATTTTGAGCGCTGATTAATTTCAACTTAATATTACTTTTTTCATAAATAACAAATTGTTTTCTTTATAATTTTTATATACATTGATCCTAGTAGATAACTATCACTTCAGTGATGAAAGTTTTAAAAAAATACTTTGTTTTATCATAATCTTTACGCTAACAGAACTAGATACTTTTTTAAGTACAATCTTTTTAAACTTTTGAACAGTTGAAGCGCTGATTAATTTCAACTTATTATTAATGTTTTCATAAATAAATTGTTTTTTCTATAATTTCTATATATAGAGACCCTACTAAATAATCATCACTTTAATATGATAAAAGTTTTCAAGTGTGATTTTCTTTTATAATAATCTTTACGCTAACAGAAGAACTGCATACTTTTTAAATGATCATGTTTTTAAACTTTTCAACTGTTTGAGCGCAAATTAATTTCAACTTATTACTAGTTTTTTCATAAATAATACATTGTTTTTTCTATAATTTCTATATATAGTGACCCTACTAAATAATTATCACTTTAATATGATAAAAGTTTTCAAGTGTGATTTTCTTTTATAATAATCTTTAGGCTAACAGAAGAACATGATACTTTTTAAAATGTAATCTTTTAAACTTCTGAACATTTCGAGCGCTGATTAATTTAAACTTATTACACTTTTCATAGATTGTTTTCTTTATAATTTTTATATATACTGATATATTTCTTGGAAAACTTATCTTATAGTATGCTTCAACAAATATAACAAGAATTTTTTAACGACTGGCCTTTCAACAATACTAAACAGTATTTATTAAATTATAGTAAGAAAAGTTTCAAGTTTTATAACTAAATAGCAAATATTTTTTCTATCTATACATCGTTCACAGCTACAAACTTGAATGAATATCTTTTAAATGCTGCAAAAGTTCTCTTGCTAGGGGTCTTTCAGTATCTTTGTAGTTGAAACATTTTGTAAGAATATCTTTTATATCCTGTGGAACGTCTAAGAGACAAGGAATTTCTTTGTTTTCAAGTAAATATTGTAGATTAAAAATAGATGTTGATTTATTCAATGTCCATATTTGTATCTGAGAGAAAAACTCCGTCAAAGTGCATGCCAATGATCAAATGTCACTGTATGTAGAAGCTTCTTGGAAAATTAAATAAATTTCTGGTGCCATAAATATTGGCGTTCCAGGTGACATTCTTTTTCCTCTTGTAGACATCAATTGCGAATTCATGTCATTGAACTTGGTCAAGCCAAGATCGCAAATTTTGATAATTTTTTCTTTTGTTATCATAATGTTCGCAGGTTTTATATCTCTATGAATAATTTTGAGTGGATGGTGATGAAGGAATGTTATACCTGAACATACATCAATTGCTGCAGCATATTTATCCATAAGAGTTAAAGGTAATTCTTTTCTAACAGATTCCTTAAAAATAACATCTCTCAGTGTAAATCCGTCAACAAATTCCATTGCTATATGAAATTCTGATTGATTATTATAAATACCCATAATTGATACTATATTCTTGTGACTTATTTGCCTCAGTATGGCTACTTCTTTGATAATATCCTTCGGTTCTTGGTAAACAATGTCCATAATTTTTATTGCAACATCACATTCAGACCACATGCCTTTTTTGACGGTGCCAAAAGATCCTTTTCCAAGAATTATATCACTGATTATTAAATCGCTGACTGGAATTTCTGTCACTACAGGAACTTTCAATTCATTAATTTCTTCTAAGCGCAGAATTTTTCTTTGCTTTATTGTAGATTGTTGGAAAACGGATTTGTTGGTTGTAGCACACTTAAATTGTGTACGCTTCAAGATTACTGGCATCTTAAAAGAATAATCATTTCCTATGATACTAGAGTTAGATACTGTTATAGGTGTCTTGAAGAGATTTGCGCAGTCAGGATAATTTGTTAAAGTAAATGAATTTTGTTTATCCTTACTCTGTATCTCCACGTCACTCTATAAAAAAGAATTAACATCATTAGAAACTTCAATCAAATAATTTAAAATCTACTTATATTAATTGCATTACCCTACAAGAATTTTTCTCTGGAATAATTATCGGTAAATTCCCTGGATTAGATGGTATTTTTACAGAGGTGCAGCTTCATATCCGTGCTCAGCGTCTTATCTCTCTATATAAATAATTTTAACTTATTAAAAAGTGTATTCTTATTAAATAGTTGCAATTACAAATCAATTATACCTTAAGGGGCTATGCCTGAGTTAAACCTGAAAAAAATAAATAATCAGTTAATAGGCAATAAAAAATTATACATAAGTAGTATCATAAAAAATCTTTTTGGTAATTCAAATATACATATTTATTGTAATTTTGCATATTTTTAGAATATGATATATCTATACTTACTGCTTAAACAATCCCATGTGTGAAGCACTAAATTTCAGTACTTTTTCTCCTTTACCGCATGATTTCTCATCATCCGTGCCTCTCCTCAGCATGAGCGGAAGACTTTTCTGAAAAATACAAATTTTCAATAATTAGTAACAAATAAGTAATAATAATAATATATAAGTAATTATAGTGAATGTTACGTATGTTTACATACATAACATTCACTTTTAACTTATCTTGGCCAATTTGGCTCCGCTTAGGCTGTGAAGAAGGGTTTCCTGGAGCTGTATAAAAAATTTCAGCCTAATTGGAGTTATGGATCCTGAGAAATCCTGCGGTAACTGACCTAAAATCATAAAAATTCAAAATTTGAGAAAACAGCATTTAAAGTTTTATGTAACATTTAATTATATAAAATGTACTTACAATTTTTTTCCACACCTGGACCTTTTTTAAATGAATAATAGGGATGTCCTGGTCATCTTTGTACGGTTTGGGCATGATCCAAAAATTGTACTCGTGTCCAGTCCTCTGAAAAAGGCAAAATGAAAAGTTAAAATAAAAAGTAATTTTTCTCATTTTCAAACATTTTTATAATTAACCTATAAAAATGTTTTTATTGTTAAAAAATAAGTTTATATACTTACATCTTATGAAAAAAAGAGCAGCACTACCATTGTATACCAAGATTCAGGTTAGAAAAAATCAAGATGAGCCTGATGATAAGGAAGCAGAAAGCAAGCAGACAGCTCTAATCAGCTGTTTAGCTTGCATTCTGTGACCTACATTCCATTCAGCTACAGACTGCTACAAAGCTGAAGCTGTTTGTGTATGTCAAAAGTGTTTGAATTTAAAATTTAAAAAACAATAAAAAAAGATGAAAAAAAAACATGAAAAAAAAATGAGAAGAAAGGAAAAAATTGTGATTTTGTTTCGAGTGTTTTGGAGTGAAATGCATTTATGTTTATATGTGAGGTTGTGTATGGTGTGTGACTTTTTTTGTGTAATGTGTAGATGCATTCAATATGCTCCAGCTCTGTAGAAGTCTTCATCCTGATGGCTTCTTCTCCTTCTGGCTTGACGTGCTTCTAGGGTGGACTCCAACTCTCGTTTGCTGGACAATTGAAGCCTCTCCTCATCTTGAGTCTTGGCCCAGTTGACTGCAGAGGATCCTGGTGCAAGGCTAAATTTCTTCATGACCTCAAGCATTCCTGCTTTGCCGTCATTGAAGATGGTGACTGCAATATAAACACCAATTTCAAGGACTATCAGACCACTGAAACTGTGCTTGGGGATGAGTTTCCAAATCGAGTGATTGAAACTTTCATTGGAGTTTTGCGTGAAACCTCCAATGCATCTCTCAAGCAAGTCCAGTTTCGTCAAGTCTTGATAAATGGGTTCAATTGCATCCATGACAGCAGCAGGAATGCTATCCCCATGATGAAATTTCTTCAAGTTGTTGTTTGCCTTGGCTTTCTGCCTCTTACACCAAGATTTGGATCCCTGTGGACAAAGGTGGTGAGTAGGGTGTTCATCTGTTGATTTTTTATGATGAAATGTTGCCCAGATAGCGTTGGACATTTCCTCAACAGAATTACTATGGCCTCTGATGGCATTGCCATAGTACTTCGTCAACTGATCAATCCTTTGAGCAGTTAGACGGTTTCTTCCACTGATGCCCAAGCCATCTGAGAGCTTCTGTCCAGCCAAGCTTTTCTTCAAGTTTCGGAGTCTCGTTCCCATCCTCTTCTGAACGTGTCCCACACATTCTTTCTTGTTGATGATAAAATCTTCATAGGGCTTGGCATCGGAAAGTGCCTTGAAGACCCTGGAATCTCCGTCTCCAATGTAATTTCTATATCTGACCCCATGAATGGACTCCGATCTCTTGAACATCTCGACTACACCATCCACTTCCATCTTGCCAGAGCTTCCTTCGTGATTGGCAGAACATTTTCCTTGGTGGGCTTCATACCATTCCTCGTACTCTGTTGTATCCTGTTTTGGGTGCTTTTCACAAGCCAGGCAAAACGATTGCTTTGGAGCAACATCGATCACCTTTCCATTGGCATGGCGTATCAATGTTGAAACACCTTGTAGGGAAGAGTGGCCTCGTTTCCTCCAACTACCATCGCCTGACACTGTTTCGTGGTCCTCTTCTTGATCTATACCACTGCAATCTTCCTGCATAGCTGCTCGCATCGACTTCTGAGCTATACTTTTGCTTGCATCGTTCAAGTCTTGATTGATTTTATCAAAATTACTATGGGAGATTGGAGTAGAAAAATCCATTACTCCGCATAAAGTGCTCAAACCAGCATGTCAATGACCAAGACTTCTCATGGCTAGAACTGCTCGTCTGTTCACTTCGTAAGCATTACTCTGTTTCCCTATTTTTCTGCAGGAGTCGATGAAAGCAACTGCATTACATGAAGTACAGGTGATGGATAGTTTGCTACCAAGACCTCGTACATCAAGTTCTGCAAATCTAACGCATCCACCACAAGCTTTACAGGCCAGAAATTGCTGTAATCCTGGCAGAAGCAATGAAATGTCGAAAATTCTATTTTGAACCGCACTAGGTTCTAAATATTTAAATTTTAATTTTTGCCTAGATCTAGACACAGTAATTTCTGGCTGTGTAAATGGTGCTGAAGTACCTGGTAGAGCTTGTGCAGCAGGTCTTGGACTCCGTGCCCTGGATGTTGAAGGTGAATGCGTATCAGGCGTAGGTCCTGAAGTGGTTGCTGTGGCTTGTCCTGGTTGTAAAGATGTTGGTCCTGATCCTGATCCTGATCCTGAAACTTCCTTTTGTTGTTTGCGTTGAAAAACATGAGCTCTTCTCTTTCTTCTTCCAAATCTTCCTTTTTTATCTGATGATCCTGGTACTCTGTTTCTCTTGTCTGGATTCATTTTGAACACCACTTTACACTTTTACCTGTACTTTTTTGCTATCAATATTATAAAATTAATTATTTAATAATATTGAGCAAAACAGAAAAAAGTATACATTCAAAGCAAGTGGTATTGCTACTGAACTGTATGGTAAAACAGATATCTAGACGAATAACTTTTTCGAACAAGCATCATACCGCCCGGTCGGTAAGCGCGAAATTCAAAATTCGCGATATTCAAAACTTTATTTGTTAGTGAATACTTGTGCCTTTTTGATGTTTTACAAAGCACGATATATAAGCACATGTTTTTTTTTATAAATGTTCAATATAAATAAACAAAAAAGAGTAAATACAAGAATTTTTTAATTTTTTAATTTTTTATTATCAATATCTTTTTAACATTATTTATTGCAAAATAAATATTTTTATTGTATTTTACATACAAATATCATATATATATCAAATATTAGAGGCGTTAAAAGTGCGAAAAAATCATGTTCACTTATATAGCACTAAAAAATAAAAACGCGGAAATTACAGTTTTTTTAAAAAAAAGCTATTTGCATGCTTTCCGTTTTTGGTTCGTAGCTTTGAGCCAAATTTTTTTTGAACAAAAGGGACTTCTACGGACAATTTCCTATAATAAAAGTCAATAAAAAAAAATCGATTTTTTCAAGATTCTAACTCAGGCATAACCCCTTAACAGAATTTGTCTTTGCAGTGTCGATAGCAGATAGTACACCTCCAGCAGAGGTGTCCATGTTTGCTGCTGCACACCACTCTATAAAAATATTTTAATTATATAAAATATTAAAAAGCACCGAGGGATGAAGGCTTTGAATATTGTGTTATACACATATTCACACATACTTATATAAAAAGGTATTTTTATGGGGATGTGCAGCTGCATACTCAGGTTCAGCTTCTCATCTCTCTACATAAGTCATTTTAACTGATTAAAGTGTATTCTTATTAAATAGTTATAAATTAAAAATCAATTATACCTTGAAAGAATTTGTCTTTGCAGTGTTGACAGCAGATACTACATCTGCAGCAGAAGTATCAACGTTTTCCAGGTTAAGACAAGAAGGAAAATTCTTTTCATTTAGATGTACGTTACTCTGTAAAAATATTTGAATAATATAAAAATAGATAAGAATGAAATTATTTTTTATAATTACCTTTTCATATTTATCATTGCAATTCTCAATAGACTGCAGTAATGTGGAATGGCCTTTACGGATCACGTTTGTTGTGAGTAAAAATAGAGTAGCGCGATGAGCTTTGTCCATTATTTTCTTTAAGTACTTCCATAAGCCTTGCTCGCGATTATCATTTTCAAATTTAGTAATTGGTGAACAATCTTTATTACCTAACTGAACTATTGTACTCTCAAAGTTATTGAAGTTCAAAGGATCCTTGAAGGCTGCTACAGCCAAATCTTTGACTTCTTTCACAGTATAAATCTTCGTGCTATTTAAACTTATTTTCTTCATTTTATCCATTTTGCGGTACTCACTTTCAAGCGAATCTCTATGTTGCCAAATCAACTTCAATTTTCTTCTGTTACTTCCAATTTTCTTTTGACAACTCTCTTTTCTCATTTCATCTTCCCTTTCAATTGGCACCTCTTTCTTTAATAAGCCTAATACTTCAACGTATTGACTTTTTTGTTTTTTTCGAGAGACTCATGGATGTCGACGAATTTTCTAAAATGATTTTAGGTATATAACTGTGGGGCTGAGTATGAGTATGTATGTATGTATATGTACGCGTGTGTAAATGTAGACGCGCAGCGTCGCTAGATTTAGAGCAAGATGCGTGTACGAACATTTTTCTAAATAAAATACTTTATAAACAACTTACCTTTTGAACACCAAACTTGGTACTGGGTTATCCCTTCTATTAGTAATAATTTTTCTTCCGAATTTTCAACGATGTTCACAACATAGGTTTTCCCAGTTTTTTTGTAGATTAATCCGGATGCTGACGGATATATCTTTTTAACACATGATAAATCCAATATACCATTGTATATAATAAAATTTATCGACTTCCCATCGCACTCAACATCGATTTTCATCTTTCTGTACACAGGGGCAATATAAAAGATTACAGTTAATCAAAAAAAAATCAATTATCGAAAATGTAAATGAAACCACATGGACGACAAAGGCACAATATCGCCATTTCATCTGCGCAAGCAATAACGCACATGCACACAGCGGGTGTGCCTCACCAGCGCCGCGCGTGCGGGAGAAGCACTTATAAGCTTCCGTAGATTCGAGACATTATATCCTGCGCTCAGCACGCGGTCGTTCAGAGGCAACTCCTGCGAGCGCCACCGAGCGCTGGCTCCGCTCCAGGAGCTGTCAACTCGCCGAGAGTGAGTCAGCCGTGCATTAATGTTCCCGACGACAATAATTATTGCTACGTCGCAATGTATAATTATATTTATTTGTTATTTATTATGTTTCCTATTCTGCTTGTTGCTACCCTTGATCATGTATTATAAGTAATTACAAATGTAATTTTGTTGTATTTTAAACAAAGTAATAGATGAGTATTGAAGGACATTGTTGGAGATGAAAGGTGGAGGCTCAAAGCCATATCTGAAGGTGATAGGTAGAGGGCTACATAGAGGTTACAACATAAGAAAGAAATTGTAATGTTTGTGATACAGCCGAGAGTATTAAATGAAAGACGCTCTTGTTAACTAATAATATGATAACTCTTTATTGATATGTAAGACTATATAGAGCATGTGTTGCTCGCTGAGCCGTCCTGGCTTATCTGCTGACTATACCATAGTCTTTCGTTTTACTCTAATACTCTACACTATACACCATACAGTGTATATACTCATAAAGTCAAAGCATTTAACCATTGTCTACCCAGTAGTGTCGATCCTTGTCCTTTGATTATGTATATGTCAAGTCGTTTCTCTTTATTTATAACATTTACTTCCAAATTTTTCAACATTCCTTTCGGATTCAATGGTACTGTTACGTCCTACCTACACTCTCACCACATAGGTAGGACATGTATTTGAGAGAAATGTATGTATTTTAATTATTTATTGAGAGCGCGTATAGAATTGTGACAAGTGGCTAGGTTTAGACTCGTTACCCGCTCCGATATGTAGTTTAGTATAATTATTTGACTTACCTTGTTCTGTTTCTCTTATCTTGTTTTGCTGCTTCTGCTGTCCTCGTCTTTTTCTTTCTGCTTGCTCGTCTTATTTTGATTTAAATGGTTTTGTTGTAAATGATTGCACTCTCAGTTTCGTTTTCTAGTTTGATTGATTATGTATTTCCTTCTTAATTCACAATTGCGTACTTGTACAATAAAAATCTCCGCACATTTACGAACCGCGAGGTACGGAGTTCGAACTTAAACACGAGACTAATTAAAATGAGGCCAATTCGACTCTTTTAAAGCCTGAATATGTTGACCAAATCTTAAAGTGTAACGCTTAATAATCATTTTAGAGAGTATACCGATTGCCGAATAAGTAACACTGCTGACTTGTGTTACTAAATTACAGCACGCATTTAAAATATAGTCTTTCGAAATTAACATCGTAATTTTCTTTGTGTGTTTTGAATTTTGAAAATATAGTTTAGATTAATAACAAATAGATTAAAAAATGAATAACGTCGTAGGACGTTACAGTACACTACCATATGTATTTAATCGTAAATCGCTTTTTTCAAGTGTGAAGTTTGGAAAAAAATGTTTGCATATCACGCTCTGACATAATTGTTACATATGTTTTAGTATCTATTTCCATTTTGATGTCAACATTGTTAATTATTAAAGTTTCAAATAATGGATTAGCTGTTTTTTTATTACTATAGCTCTCTGCTAAAATCGAGCAAAATTCGCGATCTGTATCAGCCTGTTCACTGTCATTGTTTTCATCATCCCGTGAATTTACGTGATGCAATTTTTTCTCTGATTGTTTATTTTTTTAATCATATACTATGTTTTTTAATGCATGTTTTTACAAATGTCCTACTTTATCACAAAAATCGTTTTTCATACCGCAACAAAAACATATTTTAATACGTTTTCGTGAATCATTCGCATTAGATTTATTTACATTGTTTTGACTGTTACACTGTCGTTGCTTGCCGTTGTCCTTGTACCTGGCGTTGCTGTGCTGCTTGCCCTTGCCATGCTTCTGCTAATCCATGTGTTGAATCGCTATATTGTGCTGTCTACTTTGCTCGGTTTTCTCCGAGTTCATCAAAGATACTTCTCTTGTTGTAGATATTTCTATAGCTTTCTCGTCCGTAAGATTTCTTTCGCTGAATAGATCTATTCGTGTTTCGTGGTTTGAAATTCCACAAATAAATTTATCCTTTAGTGCCTCTTTTAAATCTATGAAGTTCCACTTTATTGATAACTCCTTCAATCTTGCTACGTAGTTTTTAATCAATTCGTCTCTGTTTTGCGTGGTTTGACGAAATATGTGTCTCTCCATTGCCTCACTCTTTTTAGGACACAACTGGTTTTTAATTAGTTCATTCAATTGGTTGATTTTCTTGTCCTTTGGCTTTTCGGGAGCACATAACTCGCGAATAAGTTTTTATGTTCCTAGTCCGCATTTTGTTAATAAAATTGCTACTTGTTTCTTCTCATCTGTGATGTCGTGTGCTAGGAAGTACAATTCTAGTCTCTCCATGTATTTCTCCCAGTCATGTTTGTTTTTATTCAATTCAAGACAGTTGGGATTTGCCATTTCGTCTTCTTCGTCTATTAATTGTGCGTGTGTGGCTAAAGCTTCTTCTAACTCGCTGTCTTCGCTCGTGTTGTTATCATCGACCTCTTTATATGTTTTGGTCGTGCTGCTCGCCTCGTTTGCTGGTATAAGCTGTCGCCCTTGAATACCGCTTTCTGGAATATTCTCACTCTTCTTTTGGAACTAATTTTCGCACTATTGCACGTAATTGTTCTATGTTTAATAACGTGATTGTTTCTTATATGGGACATTGCAACACAATATCGATCAATTCACTCTTTGATCAATTTTGTACTAGAACATTTTTTATGTCCATTTAAATATTTGCACTTATTTGCACGTTTGCTGGATACATTCTTCGTAAGGTATATGCACTGACCGTTATATACGTGGCAAATTGCTGCGAGTTCAGTGAAATGTGCCGGCTCGCATTCCATTTCACTGCTCACGCTGTTAAGCCTGTTCGAATTTCAATGGCTCCGTTCATTATAGTTTTGCACTTTTCGACGATGTGTTTTTACTAACCTTTTTTTCTTTCATCATCGTCGGATTTTTCTTCTTTTATCCTCGTCTGATTTTTCTTCTTTTATCGTCGTCGCTAATCGTGATATTTGGCGATGAGATTGTTTACTGTTGCTTCCTCGTCGGATTTGCGTCGTTTATCCTCGTCGTATTTTTCTTCTTTATCCTCGTTGGATTTTCTTCGTTTATTCTTATCGCTAGTTGTGAAGTTTGTGAGATGGCCGGGAGTATTAAATGAAGGACACTCTTTTTACCTAATAATATGTTAACTCTTTATTCATGTGTAAGACTATATAGAGCACGCGTTGCTTGCTGAGCCGTCCTGGCTTATCTGCTGACTATAATATAGTCTCTCGCCTCGCTCTAACACTCTACTCTATACACCATACAGTATACTCATACCTATGCGCCGCTGCGCGCGCACCATTGTGCCGCTTACAGCGTTTCTCGCGCTCACTCATACATCACGCTTACACATACACTACAGAAATAGTTGAAAATGAAAAGTTTTTATTGAAGGATGTATGTGCAAGTTGAAGGGATCATGATTGGGGGCAACAGGTGGAGAATGTAGGCGATACTAGAAGACTGGAAACGATATTTGGAGGGTGAAGCCAATAGATGGAGGCTGGTGGCCATAGGGAGATTGGAGGATACAATTAAAAACGATTTGTGAAGGCTGTACATTATTGGAAGCGATAGGTTGAGGCTCGAGATCATGGGTGGTGGTGATAGATCGAGGTTGTACGTGGTAGATGAAGGTCATAGGTATAGAGTAAAGGACACGAATGGAAGCAATAGGTAGAGGGTGACAGTACTAACTATACAGTCGAGGGATAGGAGGAAGGTAAAATCGTTAGGATTAGAAATGATGGTTTAGGTTGTTGGTTATAGGTAGAGGTAATAGGTGGAAGTGAAGACGTTATGATTGGAAGTGATAAGCTGGAGATCATTTGTGTAGGTGATAGGTAAAACGTCATAATCATAGGTGGATGTTCAAGGTAATAAGTAGATGCAAGAGGTGAAGGTTGGAGGTTCTAAGGGCTCTTATCTCTCTTATCACTGAAGGGATAGAAGGAGCATAAAAATATTATGATACGAAATTATTACTTGAGGCTGTTGACAATATGCGGAGATAAAAGCTGTAGAATGAAGGGATAATGATTGAAGACGATAAGTGAAGGGTGATGGCATCATGATTGGAGGCGATAGATGGACAGTGAAGGGATTATGATTGAAGGCGGTAATTGGTGGATTTGAGCGATAGGGGAAGGGCGGAAACGATAGGTAAAGCGTGAAGACGACAGAGGGAGGCTGAGGGATGTGATAGAAGATTATAGATCAAGAGTGATAGGCGGATCATGACTTAATGTAATAGGTGGATGTTTGAGGTTATGGATGAAGATGATACGTGGAAGCTCAAAGTCATAGGTGAAATTGATAGGTAGAGGGTTACATAGGGATTACATAGGTTTACATAGGGTTAAAGGGTTACTGTTGGAATTATGGAAGCAGGTGTACACAAAATGACACAATAAAGTTAAATTGTATTTTGTACTTTATTCAGTGTTCTCTCTTGTGCTGCCAGACTCAGACTAACTGCTCGGTCGTCGGACCTGCGCTCGAATAGTCCCATGGCTATGGCTGTTATCGCTATTTTGTTATGAAATTTGAGTGTATATATGTAGAAGTATATGTGTGTGACTCGATACATTTCTTTGTAAAAAGTCTGACCTCATCTTATTAACTATGCTATGGGAGAAGAAAATATAATGGCAGATTTCTTAGTATATTCATTTTTGAACGCATATCAATAGTTACATAGAGTTATAAGCTGAGGTAATAGGTGGAAGTAAAACGGTTATGATTGGAAGTGATAGGTAGATTCTCCAGATCATTTGTGAAGGTGATAGGTAAAACGTGAAAATCATAGGTGGAGGTTAAGGATAATAAGTTATGCAAGTGCTGAAGGGTGGAGGTTTTAGGTACACGATGAATGGATAGAAAAAGCATAAAAATATTATGATTGCAAATGATTACTTGAGGGTGTTCATAATATGCGGAGATAAAAGCTGAACGGTGAAGGGATAATGATTTAAGGCGAGAAGAAAAAGGTCAAGGAATCATGGCTGGAGGCAATAGATGGTGAATGAAGGGATCATAATTGGAGGCGGTAGGTGGAGGGCGGAAACGATAGGTAAATGGTAGATATGATCGATGGAGCCTGAGGTATGTGATTGGAGGTGATAGGTCGAACCTACAGGTGATAAGCGGATCATGACTTCATGCAATAGGTGGATGTTGGAGATTATGATTGGAGATAATATCTATGGCTGGGTGAAACAACCCCGTAACTCGGGAGTTACTTGGAGAACCCCGTAACTCGGGAGTTGCTTGGAGAACCTCGTAACTCGGGAGTTGCTTGCAGATCCCCGTAACTAGGGAGTTGCTTGGAGAACCCCGTAACTCAGAAGCGCATTTTCGTTTCTAAAATTTTGCAGTGGCAGCCCTGCGGGAAATTGAAAAGTTCGATTCCAATTAAAACAAAGAGTCAAAAAATTCGAAAAAATTCTGAAAAATTTAATCAGAATATGAATAAATTAAATTATTGTAAACTACAGTCGCTCTCGCGCTCGCTTTCTTTTTTACTTCGTTATAGGGTTATAGTAATAATTTTTTTTAACATCTCGTCTAGGTGTATGTATTAAGTCACACACCCACACGAGATGCTTTCCTTAATGAGAGAATAAAAGGAAGCGTAAAGATGAATATCGCGCGGGAGCACGCGTATTAGTAACTGAAATATTATTAAAGCGCGAGAGCGTTCGTCGCGTACGTTAAAAGCGAGCGTACGTTAAAAACGTCGTCGTAAAATTTTAGGAGTGTATGAACGAACCTTAGCGAGATCGAGAGCAATAAAATTTGTTTGTTTGCGGGAGAAAGAGAGCGAATTGTTATAAATACAAAAGTTAGCGATATAATTCAATGAAGCCAGATTTTGTGCTTCCGAGACGCACAGACTCGCACATACTTGCAGCAATGAACGTGCCGCGCAGCAGCCACGCAATGTTCGACTGCACGCCTTTGTAAAATACACACAGGTAATAATCGTATATCTATAGACTTGCATTTAATCCCGCCGCTCGTCATTCCCGTCGGAGCCGAGATGAGCAAGTTTTAAAAACCACGAGCAAAACAAACGCAAGCAAACAATTAATCGAGTGTTCACACAGTAGTCGAATACAGCAATGCTATACGTTGCATCAGGTCAATTTTTCACATCACGGCAACGAAGACCGTGCATGTGAAAGCCACGCGCATCTTAATACACACACCCTCACGAGATGTTAAAAAGAAATTATCAATAACAAAGTAAAAAAGAAAGCGAGCGCGAAAACCAGCGCACCTACTGTACTTTAAAATAATTTAGTAAAATTGTTTTTTTTTAATTTTAAATTTTTTAAAGTATTTTAGTAAAATTGTTCAGAATTTTTAATTTTTTGACTCATTTATTTAATTAGAATCGCATTTTTCAATTTTCCGCAGGGCTGCCACTACAAAATTTTAGAAACGAAAATGCGCTTCTGGGTTACGAGGTTCTCCAAGCAATTCCCGAGTTACGGGGTTCTCCAAGCAACTCCCGAGTTACGGGGTTGTTCCACCCAGCCATTGGATATGTGGCACCTCAAAGTCATAGGTGAAGGTGGTAGGTAGAGAATTATATAGGGATTACGACATAGTTGGAGGGTGAAGGTCATGATTGAAAATATAGGAGGAGCGTGAAATTGTTATGATTTGAAATGATAAGTTGAAGGTCTGCGAAAAATTAAAAGTTGAAGCTCTGGGGGTTGTCGAGCGGAGCGATCAGGGGGGTATCCCCCTTGTATATATATATATATATATATATATATATATATATATATATTCATTTTTTACGGCACTAATAATTTTTCTTATTCTTTAGGTTTTAACGCTATCATAACTCCTTAAACGCAGAAACCTTTAAACCCAGAAAACTGTAAACCAGAATTCCTGAAATCCAAAGACCCTCAACCCCTGAGATACTTATATCTATAATCAATTAAGCCCAGCAATTTGAACCTAGATATTTTCAACCCAGGAACCCTTAAACTCAGAAATTCAGAAACTTAGAAATCCAGATACAATGAAATACAGGAACCGAAAACCTCTTCAACTACCAAAACTTCCAAACAGTTAAAACGTTACATCCAGAGACAATTAAACCCTCAAATTCCGAAATCAAATTACAAAAAAAATCTTAAATCTTTTGATTTACAAATCCTCGAATTCGTAATCACCTAAAGCACAAATATTAAACTCTCTTAAACCCAAAAACTCATCTTTAACCAATAATACTTATACCCAAAAAATATACGAATGGATTTCTGTGTTAAAGATTTTCAGGGTTTACGTGTTTCTGGGTTTAAGGTTTCTATAATTTAACGATTTCTGAGTATTTGGATTTACGGTTTTCAGGGCTGATGGATTTCTGGATTTAAAAGTTTCTGGAATTAAAGGTTTCTGGGTTTAAAGATCTCTGAGTTTCTAGTTTTAAGAGTTTCTGGTTCTAAGAGGCAAGCCTGGGTTATTGACTGAAAATAGAATCTTTCTTTAGCATGCTGTATGTGATTCGGGATTTCGGGGTTGTGTTTCAGGGATATAGGGTGTATAAATGAAATTATTTAATAATAGTTAAAAAATAAATATCGATAGTTAAATCGAAATTTCTACCGAATTGCAGGATAAAAATCAATTTTTCATTTTTCAATGTCTGCTAAAGATTCTTATTTAGCTTTATAGGTATTTATGAATTTTTTGATCGGTCTAAGAGACTTTTTAATGAAGGTTGAATTTTTCAGAATTACTTTGCAATATATGATTGCTGAAATTGCTCAAAATTTACAATCCATTCTTATTTTGATACCAAATTCGTTTACAAAACTGCACCTTAATTGTTTCAGGGGTTAAGGGTTTCAGGGGTTAAGGGTTTCAGGGGTTTAAGGTTTTAGGGGTTAAGGGTCTCTGGGTTTAAGATTCCCTGGGCTTAAGTTTTCTGGGTTAAGGATTTCGGGGTTTAAATGTATCACGCTTTGAAGTTTTCAGTGTTTAAGATTTTCTGGGTCTAAGGGTTCCTTGACTTAAAGGGTTATGCCTGAGTTAAATTCGTCAAAAAATCGATTTTTTTTTTATTGACTTTTTTCATAGGAAATTGTCTGTAGAATACGATGCTGAAGTCCCTTTTGCCCAAAAAAATTGGGTAGAAAGCTACAGACCAAAAACTGAAGGCGTGCGAATAGCTTATTTTTAAAAAATCGTAATTTTCGCGTTTTTATTTGTCAGTGCTGTGTTACTGAACATGATTCTTTTTCGAGCTTTTAATGCTTCTCATGCATAATATTTGTATGTAAAATACAATAAAAATATCTATTATGCAATTAAAATTCGTTACAAGACATTAATAAAATTAGCAAAATTATGCAATATTAAAAATTTGCAAATTGCTTATTTTCACATTTTCCTCTGTTTTGTTTATTTAAATTAATAATTTATTTATAAAAAAGGATTTTATTATTTATTATGCTTTATAAAAAATTAATTAGATGCAAATATTCGTCAATGAATAAAATTATGCAAAAAACGAATTTTGAATTTGGCGCTTACCGACGGGGCCGCGCGATATTCTTTCGAAAAGGCTATTCATTTGGATACCTGTTTTACCGTATGATTGAGAATTCAAGAGCTCAAAAACACTTGCTTTGAATTTTCATATCTACTTTTATTCTGCATTGCTCAATATTATTAAATAATTTATTTTATAATATTGATAGCATTTGTGGTTAAAAAGTAAAGTATGTGAGAGTGATTTGTGATCAAGATGAGTCCAGACTCAAGACATAGAGTTCCAGGATCATCTGACAGAAAAAGAAAGTTTGGAAGAAGAAAGAGAAGACCCAAGATTTTTCATCAAAAACAGCATTGGGAAGTTTCGACAACAGCACCAGCACCAGCATCAGCATCAACATCTATACAACAAGAACGAGCAACACCAATCACTTCAGTATCACCTACGCCTGATACAGTTCCTTTAACGTCCAGGGAATGGAGTTCAAGATCTGCTGCGCAAGCTTTACCAGGTACCTCAACATCAGTACAGCTAGAAATTCCTGTGTCTAGGTCTAGACAAAAATTAAAATCAATTTATGTAGAACCGAGTGGAATTCAGAATAGAATCTATGACATTTCTTTGCTTCTGCCAGGATTACAGGAGTGTCTGGCTTGTAAAGGTTGTGGCGGATGCATCAAATTTGATGAAGTTGATGTACGAGGTCTTGGTAGCAAGCTATCCATCACCTGTACATCATGTAACGCAGTTGCTTTCATCAACTCCAGGAGAAAAGTTGGAAAACAAAGTAACAAAGTATGAAGCCCACCGAGAAAAGTGTTCTGCCAATCACGAAGGAAGCTCTGGCAAGATGGAAGTGGATGGCATCGTCGAAATGTTCCAGCAAAACAGTAATGAAAGTTTCAGTCATTCTGTTTGGAAGCTCATCCCCAAGCATAGTTTCAGTGGTCTGACAGTCCTCGAAATTGGTGCCTACATCGCAGTCACTTGCTTCAATGAAGGCAAAGCAGGACTGCTTGAAGTCAGGAGGAAGTTCAGAGTGTATCCAGGATCCTCTGCAGTCAACTGGGCCAAGCTTCAGGATCAGGAGCGGCTTCTCTTGTCCGACAGAAGAGAACTACACTCAACACTTGAAGCACGACGAGCCAAAAGAAAGAGAAGTCAACAGGATGACGACTTCTACAGAGCTGGTGCTTATTAAACAAACATACACACATTACACACATAACACAAATACTTATACACCATACACAATTTTTTTCTTTTTTTTCACTTTTGTTTTCCTTTCCTTTAATTTTTTTCATCAACTTTTCACACACACATCACACATGTCACAGCATCAGCTTTGTAGAAAACAGTCTAGCTGAAAAGTAGGTCAGAGAGCAAGCTAAACAGCTGATGGGAGCTGTCTGCTTACTTTCTGCTTCCTTACTATATCAGCTCACCTGATGGACTATTTTTTCTAACCTTCAACTTGACACATAATGGTAGTGCAACTCGTCTGTTCATCACATGTGAGTATATAAACTTATTTTTTAACAATAAAAGCATTTTTATAACTTAATTATAAAAATGTTTCAAATTTAGAAAAATTACATTGTTTTATGATTTTTCATTTTATTTGATTTCAGATAACTGGACACGAATAAGGTTTTTGGACCATCCTCAAAATTTACAAAGATGACCAGGATACGCTTATCATTCATTTAAATAAGGCCCAGGTATGAAGAAAAATTGTAAGTATATTTTTTATCATTTAATGTTCAAGAAAACTTTAAGTGCCTTTTCTAAAGTTTTGAATTTTTATGATTTCAGGTCAGTTGCCGCCGGATTTTTCAGGAACCATAAGTCAAATCAGGCTGAAATTTTTTGGAGAACTCCAGGAAAGCCTTCTTCACTGCTTAAACGGAGCAGAATTTGGAAAGATAAGTTTAAAGTGAATGTTATGTATGTAAACATACGTAACATTCACTATAATTACTTATATTATAACTTATGTGTTACTAAATATTTAAAATTTTTATTTTTCATAAATCCCTTCCATTCAAGCTGAGGAGAATCACATTTAGAAGATTTTCCATCCAGTTTGGTCTATATTCATCACCCGGATGCTGAGAATTCATGCGGCAAAGGGAAAAATCTGTTCAAATTTAATACTTCACACATGGAATTGTTTGTAAAGTAACTATGTTTGCATCAGCTACGGAAATATGAAGAAAAAAACTTTTACTCTTATTTAAATAATTTATTCGTGAAAAAAGTTTATTTCACACATAGGAACATACGCACTGTAGGAAATTCAATTGTGAATAATTTTCATACTTAACTTTTTCACATAAAGTTAATAATAAAAAAACTACAAACTATAAACAAAAAAAAAATAGTTTCGAACATTTAAGGTCATTATCAGTACACTAATACCTACCAGATCCAATAATAAAATTTCGAGTGTCACGAACTTCCAATCCAAATTCCAGGACTCCCGTACTGAAACTGAAGATTTCAAGGACCTTCAAGCCCAGAGACAGAACTTTTTGAAGAAGATGTAAAATTGACTCAATATGATCTCGAAACGGTAACTAGAGATTCACTATAGAGAAAGGCAGAGAATGAAGGGAAATCAAGCGATGATTCAATACTTACTGTACCAAATGTAAGGACGATTATAAGTTGAGAGTATGGAATTCAAACATGACCGTGAAGTTGCTATAACTATCTGTATACAGGGTGTCCAAAAAGTATCGAAACATGCCTAAAAAGTTTTCAGAGAACATATTTTTGACCTGGGTCAAGGTCATTTCCGTAGTAACTTTTGACGGTCGATCTAATGGTGACCTTGGATTTGACCTTGGACCTTGCCATCAAGGTCATTTCAAAGTCACTATGATTTGTTTAAATGGGAACACCCTATTTTGACATCGGCAAACGAAAGAGCGGAAAATTTTACGTTCAGATATGTATTAAGGTCCAAGGTCAAGGTCACCTGTGAAGGTCGTAGCAAGGTCAAATTGTATTTGCAGGGAATTCTTGCAGAATTAGCAGTCAGAAGAAAGGTAGATGACCTATGTTTAGCCTTACCCAGGAACAACGACGTGGACGTAATAGGATAATGTTCCCTTTGGGGTGCTTGATTAACGTGAGTCCCCTTGCCTCTCACGATGGGGTGCTTGTTTTACGTAAGTCCCCTTGCCTCTCACGATGGGGTGCTTGTTTTACGTGAGTCCCCTTGCCTCTCGCGATGGGGTGCTTGTTTTACGTGAGTCCCCTTGCCTCTCACTTTAAATATTTAGCGTAAATGCTCGAATTGTTCACCATTCACTTCTTGACAGTAAGCTAATCGATGGTAAAAAGCATTAACAACATTTTCTATCGCTTCAGGACTAATATTTGCTGATTCTAATTCAATCCTCTCTCGTAGCTCGACTAAATTTGTGGGCTTTGTTTTGTATACTCGATCTTTTAAATAGCCCCAGTAAAAATAATCAAGAGGTGTCAAATCAGGTGATCTGGCTGGCCATTCAATTGTGCCCCTTCGTCCTATCCACCGATTAACAAACACTGCATCTAAAAGATTGCGAACATCACGTGCATAATGAGCTGGTGCGCCGTCTTGTTGGAACTATGTGTTCATAAAGTTGTCTCCTGCTATTCTTCTTATCGCAGGCACGATTTGATTGCGTAGCATTTCTTCATAGTTTTCAGCATTTAAGTTGCCATCAATAAAAAACGGACCTACGATTCTGTTATTGAATATGCCTGCCCATACGTTTAATTTTTCTGGGTATTGTGATTTATCTTCTCGTGCCCAATGTGGGTTTGTTTCTGCCCAATATCTACAATTGTGTCTATTGCAGGTTCCGTCAAGTTGAAATGTCGCCTCATCTGAAAAAACAATATTTGATGGGAAGTTAGGATTTTGCACTATACGTGTCATCATGTCATCACAAAATTCAACGCGACGATCAAAGTCATCTTCATTAAGTTTGTGAATCAGTGTGACTTTGAATGGATGAAAGTTAGCATATTTTAGTATGTTATGAACAGATGACTTACTTATATTGTGCTGTTGTGAAATTCTACGGGTGGAACTATGTGGATCCTCAATGAATGATAACAAAACATCCAGGGAAGTATCATCGTTTGTTGCTGACTTTGTTTTTCCTGATTTTGGCCTATCGTCGATTGTGCCGGTTTGTTCAAACTTTGTAACAAGGTTCCTTGCAGTTGAAATGACAATCCCAGTTCTATCAGCTCTAAAAGTCTCATTAAAAAGATTAATCACTGTGCATTTGGTTGCACTGCGGCACCCCAGCCTCTCATCATGAGAAGTGTAATCCTTTCTCTTTTCGTGAGATGTTGCATTTTCAATTAGGTATGAACAGATTTTATTGTTGATCAAACTATGAATACTTAAATATCAATTTAAAGAAATAGATTTTACAACCACTATACTTATTTAAGATTTCGAGGTAAACATTTGTAGTTTTAAAATAAGTGGGCAATATAATTTGCTTGGTAACTTATGTTTTTAAGGTGCTTTTTTTAGTGTGAGATCGCGATTTACCGAATGTAGCCATCTAGAGGTCTGGTTCAGTACTGCAACGTTGGCGTTAAGTTTTAAAACTTTTTGAACATTACCATAAAATATGTATGTTTCTGTTTATTCAAACGATTATGGGGTCGCTGAGAACTAATTAAGAGTTCACATTTAGATTGGGTATTATTAAAAACTTAATGAAGACTGGTTAACGCCCAAATAAACAATTTATTTAAATGTAACAAAAAATGAGTCTTAATTTGTTCAAGGGCTTTTCAGGGTCGCTAAGTACGGATTTTGAGTTGGTTTTTAGTTTAGCACTATAAAGGACTTCATGAGGCCCGGTTAAGGCTCAAATAAATAATTTTTTTCAATGCATCAAAAAATTAAGTTTTAATTTATTTAGGGGGGTTTTCGGGGTCGCGGAGTAGGAGTTTTGGATCGAATTTCAGTTTGGCACAATGAAGGACTTAATAAAGCCCGGTTAAGGTCAAAATACACAATTCATTTAAATATAACAAAAAAAAGTTTTAGTTCATAAAGTGGGTTTTTAGGGCCTTTGACCTTGCTACGACCTTCACAGGTGACCTTGACCTTGGACCTTAATACATATCTGAACGTAAAATTTTCCGCTCTTTCGATTGCCGATGTCAAAATAGGGTCTTCCCATTTAAAAAAATCATAGTGACCTTGAAATGACATTGATTGCAAGGTCCACGGTCAAATCCAAGGTCACCATTAGATCGAGCGTCAAAAGTTACTACGGAAATGACCTTGACCCAGGTCAAAAATATGTTCTCTGAAAACTTTATAGGCGTGTTTCGATACTTTTTGGACACCCTGTAGAATCAGTTAATAATTTCATGAGATGCCATAACCAGACGAGCTTTAACGATTTTTGTAAGTGAAAACATCCATGTATTACATTAAAGAAGTATACCGAAGTATAAAGAAGTATACCTGTACAAAACCATGGTTTGAATCTAAATTACTTATCACTAGAACTTTTAAGATATACTCTGTTAGAAAATATGTCGATGATTTTTAAACCTAGATGTTAAACCTAGAATACAAAATGAGTTTTAAAAGCATTAATTATCAATTTAAAAATTAATTTGGGTTGATCGTTGTCCTCCGCCGGTGTCGCATCACCATTTGGCAACAGCGGTACATGGTGGTATTAAAATAACAAATATATAAATTAATGTATACAAAAAAGAATACTTAAATAATGTACTTTCAATAATAATACGATCAATAATGTCATTAAAAAATGTGATTCGACCAATTGCATTTTTACTTGCGCTACCCCGAATTAAGGGGACCCAACACGTTTAAAATCTGAAAAATAAAAATATTCTAAATTGATATTAAATTAAATAATATGTTGGAGAAACTGTTCATACTTATAGTATGATCTCTTACCTTCAATTTAAGCCCTTAAAATCCAATTTCGTACCTACCTATCCGGAGTGGTACTCCGCAGACTGTTTTTCACTGTGCGTAGGATTCCAGGTGACCATATGCTTCGATTGAGCTCAAATTTTGTGAGTATGTTCTATATAAGTGTAGTTTTCACATGAACAGAGGGATTTTGATTTGAATGCTTAGAAAATTTTTAATAAAAGAAAAAGTAAATTTTTTCAATTTTTAAATTTTTTATGCCACTGTTTTTTTTATTAAATAAGTTTGAAGCTTTCAAATCAAAATCCCTCTGTTCATGCGAAAACTACACTTATATAGAACATACTCACAAAATTTGAGCTCAATCGAAGCATATGGTCACCTGGAATCCTACGCACAGTGAGCTGAAATCATGAAAAACCAAAGTTAGAGAAAATCGACTTCGAAGTTCATCAATGCATATTAGAAAATAAGTTAATTTTTTACTTACCAAATCTCTTGGAGCTATTTTTCTGTTGATCCTTGGTAGTAAACTATCATTTTCAGGAGTCATATGGTATACTCCCTTGTATCAATAGGCTGAGTACGCCTTGAAGAACCTGTAAACAAAAAATGGTAAATTTGTGTATTTTTACATTATATGCTAATATTATTAATTTATTGTATTTAATACTAAAAAATGCATATTTATTCTTACCTAATAATTTTGCTGAAGTCTCCAACTTGATTTAATGGAAGAAAAACGATTATGATTTCTTCAATGTACAATCCACTGAAAAAATACAATAAATTAATATTTCAAAAACTCCATAAAAATCAGCTAAAACAATATAGAGAAGAATACTTATCTTTTTTCGTAGTCCTTGCAGAGCCTTTGTTTTCGCCTCCCTAATGTCCACCAGCAGCATACGAGTCATCTTCTTCCATCTGTCGAGCTCTTAGCCTAAGAGCTTGTGCTTCTCTGGTGTTGGCCTGGACTTGTCGTTCAGCATGGTGAAGTCTTAAATTGTCTGTTGCGTTGGCCCACTCTGCCACAGCGTCTCCAGGCTTTACATCAAAGCGGTCCAAGACTCTGAGGACACAAGACCGACCATCATTAAACATGCACACAGCCAGAAAAACACCAATTTTCAAGACTATCAAGCCACTGAAAGATGTCTTGGGGACTAGTCTCCATACAGAATTATTGAAACTCTCATTAGAGTTTTGTGTAAAACCTCCAAGACATCTTTCAAGTAATTCTGACTTTGACAGGTCTTCATAAATTGGTTTTATGGCATCCATAATATAAGCTGAAAGGCTGGTCTTGTGCCTGAACTCCCTGTGTTCTTTTGTGGCTT
Source organism: Philotrypesis tridentata (assembly GCA_018906965.1). NCBI lineage: Eukaryota > Metazoa > Arthropoda > Insecta > Hymenoptera > Pteromalidae > Philotrypesis > Philotrypesis tridentata. The sequence goes on from JACCIB010000318.1 coordinate 119,835, forward strand.
TTGTTTTTTGCCAATTGCACCAGCTACTGGATCCTTCCGGGCACAGATGATGCATTGGCCTCTTGTCCGTCGACTGCATATGGTACCATGTTGCCCAGATTGCATTGTACATGTCATCAATGGAATCTGGGTGATTTCGAATGGCTTTACCATAATAACTTGACAGCTTGTCGATCACCTTAGCAGTCAGCCTTCCTCTTCCGCCAATTGGTTTATTGTCCGGAAGCTTGATCTTCTGGCTGGTATACTGCTTAACAAGGTTTCGGAGACGAGTTCCCATCCACTTCTGTACGTGTTGGATGCACTCTTTCTTCTCCACCACAAGTTCATCACCATAAGGTTTCGATTCACTCACAGCCTTGACCACTTTGGTGTCTCCATCTCCAATATAGCGATGATATTTGACACTGTATTCTTCTTCTGAGCGTTCAAATATCTCACGGATGCCATCAACTTCCATTTTACCTGCACTACCTTCATGGTTAGCAGTGCAGTGTGGCTTGTGTTCCTCGTACCATTCTTCATACTCAGCAGTATGCAGATACTTCTCCCACGATGAACAAGGTTGGCAGAAGCTGTTTTTAACAGCAACGTCCAACACCTTGCCTGTGTGATGTCCAACGATGCTAGCAAATCCTTGTAGTGATGAAAATCCTTTCTTCATCCACGAACCATCACCAGAAATGTTCAGTCCAAGAGCACCATCTTCTGTAGCGGCTCTTTCTTCTTGGACTGCAGCTCGCATAGACTCCTTGGCAACACTCTCACATACTTCACTTAACTGTTGATTTATTGAATCGTAAGCAGACTGAGCTATTGGCTTAGAGCAGTCCATTATGCCACAAAATGTTGAAAGCCCAGCATGTCCAACACCCAAAGCACGACATGCAAGTACAGCCCTTCGATTCACTTCCCATGCACGATTACTATCACCCACTTTTTTGCTAGAATTGATGCTCAAATCTTCTCTGCATCGAACACATGAGACTTCAATTTTGAATCCTAATCCAAACACTACTGATTCAGAAAAGTTCACTTCACTGTGACATTTTTTGCAACACACCACACTTTGGAGTTCAGGAAATAGAATATTGATATCAATAATTCTATTCTTGACTCCGGAGAGGCCTTCTGCTGCTGGAGTTTCAAGTTTTCTTGAAGATGTCGAAGGTCTTGGTTGTGCAGTTGAGTCTTCTGTATCATTACGTCTAGTTCCTACAAATTTTCTTGGTCGCCTTCTATTTCTTCCACAGGAGTATTTCCTATCCAAGTGAGTGGGCAATCTGCCCTTCTGGTCACTCATTGTTATAACTAACTAATCTAAACTAAAAGCTAAACTAACTAAAATTCCTAACAAATACCTTGCACTTTGAAAACTTAAAATATAAATAACTTTACAAGAAAACAAAAATAAACACTACTAAAAAAAAATTATTTTAACTTTATTTAATTATGTTTGCACAGTGCAAAACATAAATTCAAGAACTTTAATCATAGAACTTTAAAATATTTAAAAGCTCGTAAAACAGATTTGAATGCTGTGTTTCACCAACAGCACACTGATTCTAACCTTTACCCAAACAGGACGTCAGGAAGAAACGATATATACATGGTCGGTAAATGGGGAGTTCAAATATTTTCGTCACAGCGGTCGTCACGTTTTGGTTACAGAATCGTCGCCTAGACTGTTGCGAAGAGCGCGCATATTTGAATTTCACCTAATGAATATAGTTTCATGAAACTCAGAATAAAAAAGAAAATAATCATTTATTGTAAATAATTTACAAAATACGTATGTATGTTTATAAGAGCGTATGTGTGTATACAAGTGATATATATATATATATATATATATATATATATACATATATCCACACACACACACACACACACACACACACACACATTCGCTCATAAATACATACATACACGAGGAAAAAGTTCAACATATTTGTAATACCATATATATGTATATATTAGGGTGACAGGAATCGGCCACACGTTTGAAAACTGAATGCCTCAGAGTCTCAAGCGATAGAGGAGGGTCCGTGGAGTACATTGCACTTTTTACTTTTTCCAAAAAGTTATTTTTTAGCCCTCTCCGTCGATTACAAAGTTCCGTAGCAATGCTTGACCTAGAGAAGCGAAATAGCTGAAAAACTTAACGAGAAGTCAAATGGAACAATAAGCCTCATTATGGCAGACTCTCCCAATCGTAAATACAGGACGGTCACTTTATGGCAGGGTTGGCTCATGGGTTATCCTATGTACTCGTAGTGCCTACTGTGAAAAAAAGTGACCGGACCGAGAACGACGGTTTTCGTCAAACACGTGTTCCGTTTCTGTGCAGCAGGAAGAGGTATCGTAGCAGCTTATCCCTTGAAAAAAATTTACAGCTTTCACCTACTTTTTCTAAGTGAAGCCGTCACTTTTACTTGAGTTTTTGCACTGTTATTAATACTTCTTGCTAAAAATTTTTCCATCAATCACTTGTTCATGAGTATACCAGTGTTGTGTCCAAATTATAGTGCTCTAGGAGCTCTCTAAGATGCCTTAAAGAGCCTTCAAAAACCGGCATTTTTGACCAAAAATTCACCTGTTAACTTTTACAGTTATTAACTTTTTGCAAATCCGATTTTTCTTAAGCAATTGTCAACAACTCAGTAGTAACATTTGAAAGGATGAATACCGAAATATTATTATTTACAGAGATATTTTAAGAAAACGAAAAACACCTGCTTGCCCCATGTTATTTTCCATTTGAATGATTAAATTCACGGAGAGGGCTGGAAAATAACTTTTTAGAAAAAATGAAAAGTGCAATGGACTCCACGGACTCTCCTCCATCGTTTGAGACTCTGAGACATTCAGTTTTCAAACGTGTGGCCGATTCCTGTCACCCTAGTATATATATATATATATATATATATATATATATATATATATGTAATAACATTGTTTTTTACAATTACAATGAAAATATCTAGTTCTGACTGGATTTATTTAAAAAATCAAAATTTTTAGGTATCTTGAATAAATGATTTTAATTACGCAATTTAGCGAAAAAACAGGCAAAATATTTATTCCGTATTTTCCTTATAATTTTGAGGGAAAATTTTTTTACGAAAAACGGCTTTCGGGAGCATATTCTATGATAAATTTCCTATGAAAACCAATCATAAAAAAAATATCGATTTTTTCAAGTTTTAAACGTGTTGGGTCCCCTTAAAAGAAAAGAACACAATGGGATCATATTTCACTAATTTATCGTCTTTTTTTCCTAGCGCTCGGATTTGAAAAAAGATTTTCAGATTCGGGATGAGAGAGCATGGTCATCCCCACTCCGCGGCCTACTACGCCGCGGCGCGCCATCGGGTCCTGTTGCGCACATCGCCTCTAATCAACACTCGATTTATTAATCACATTCGGTTCAATGCGTATCGACTTGCAGTAATTTGAAAATTACAACTCTTCTACTTTCTAACAACACTAGGATCATTACGATATGTTGTATATATAAGGAGTAGTAGCGTGTTAAAAAAACGTATCTCGAACTCTAAGTGGCGTATCGTATCATTTTTTTTCTTAAAATTTAAAGAAAAATCACGGCTTTTCAATGCATTATAATACATTTTGATCAAATTCTAAAGTTGGATACAGTACAATTATTAATTAATTACTATTTAATCAAATGCATACTGGAGCTACCCTAATTAAAATCTTGGAATTCTGCAAAAAGTTTTTTAAAATATAATTCTTCAAGATTGCGCACAAATAGTGCGTACAAATGTAAATGTTTTTTGACGTTTTGCCAGTACCATGAAAAATAAAAATATTCAACATATTGCGACTATTTGCACAAAAACTAATATAGATAGAGGCTTCAAATTTGATCAGTTACTTAGAACCATTGATACAGCACTTTCACGAAATGTTAGTGTAAAATATTTATTTTTATAAAAGTCATTAACTATTTTCGATTTTAAACAATTTCACCGTTTTTATCGATTTCCGAATAAACTAAAGGAGATGGGTGCTATCGCTGAGTTTTTTGTAGTTTTTTCCGAAGGATTCTCCATTATCGAGAAATACTGTCGGAGGGTTTTTCGATCGTACAGAGGTATTCTACGAGGATTTCTCCTTGGCCGTGAAATACACTGAAAGATTATCTCCATTATGGAGAAATATTCTCGGATGGATTTTCTTTGGTCAAGAAATACTCCAGGTGGCTTTCTCGATTTGCAAGAAATAATCTTGGAGGGTTTTCCATTCTCGAGTAATACTCTGGAGGGATTTTCCATTTTCAAGAAATTCTCTGGGAAGAATTATTCGTGATTGATAAATACTCTGGGAAGAATTATTCGTGATTGATAAATACTCTGGGAGGCATTTCCCTTTCTCGAGAAATACTCTGGAGGGTTTCTCCACTTTCAAGAAATTCTGTGGGAGGGATTCACCGTTATCGACAAATAGTCTTGGAGGATATCTCTGCGTCGAGAAATGCTCTGGGAGGAATTTTCTGTCATCGAGAAATACTCCCGCAGATTTCCTTCATTATCGGGAAATACTCTTTGAGGTTTTCTCGATCGTCAATAAATACTCTTGGAAGGTTTTAACATCGAAGAGAAATACTCTCGAAGGGTGTTTCGGTCGTCACGAAATACTTTAGGAGGGTTTCTCGATCGTCGATAAATACTCTCGGAGAGATTCTCCATTATTAAAAAATACTCTATGAGGGAGTCTCCATCGCCGAGAAATTTGCCAGCAGGTTTTCTCCATCATCGAGAAATGCTCTGTGAGGGATTTTCAGTTATAGAGAAATACTCTCGGATGGTTTCTGCATTATCAAGAAATACTCTCGGAGGGTGTCTCGATTGGTGAGTTATGCTTTTGGAGCGATTCTACATTCCGAAATAATACTTCCGAAGGATTTCTCCATCATCGAGAAATATTCTCGGAGGTTTCCTCCACCATCGAGAAATGTTCTCGGAGGGATGTTCTGTTATCTACAGTCGAATGAAATAGTCGAAATGATTGTCTTTTTCCAAATGGCTACATTACTCTAGATTTCGTGCAGTCCAGTCCTTTGAACATCCATTTGTCTTAACTATATGCATTCATTACCGTGCGAATCGAGTCATTAGCTTACTCCCAATATTTGCCTCATCGCTGAAATTACCGGGAAACGTTGAGCACGAGAAAAGGCACAGGTATAACGGTACACTAACAAACACTGTGTGATTTGTAAAGTATGAATCTATCGCTCGAGCTTAATGGCTAATCAGTAAGAGCAATTAAGCATCTCTTCGAGCCACTGTATTTATTAAATCTGCCGACGTTTCGAGTCGTTACGACTCCTCATCAGGGCTTAATAATGATAATAAATCACACTACTAAAAACATAATTTAAATCAGATTTTACAAAGAATACGCCAGATTTTACAATGAGCAAACGCGTCGGTATAATAGCGTCGGTGTCACCAGATGGTGATGTGACACCGACGAGGATCAACGATCAACTGTGTGACCTTATGCAAAACTAGAGTTTTATTGCTTGGTTGTATAGAAAAATCCAGGTGTGTATGTGAGTGTGTGCGTGTTTTGTGTAAGTGCGAGTATCGCGAGTGAGTAAACTAGCTACAGACGTAGTTCTTCTCTCTTTGACGGCACCCGGAGCAGTGCAAACCGTCGTCCTAACCGCTCAGCCCTCCTTTCATCTTGACTTCTGCGAAGAGTGGAGAAGTTTAGGAATTAACTCTTGGAAGGTTTCCCGTGAGTCATTAATGGCAATTCATACGTGATTCAAAACGCGCGAACAATATTTCAGAGTGACTTCTCGTCACTGCTCACAGAATTACTTTACAAAACATATTAACAATGTAGGGTTATGCAAATAATAACAGTAACCTGTTGCATTCGACTTAGTGTATAGCCGTCTGAAGTTGCGCGCTCGGCCGCTCCAACCTCCACTGGAAAAGGTCGCCTTTAATCATTATTTTCTCAAAAACGGCCCATTTTCCATGAGGACTTATGTTTAGGAATTCAAAACCTACAATTTGGTTACGGTTACATACAAGTTCACTAGGACCCACACTCCCATAAGATTCCTCCGGGGTCCTTTACTCAGGAACAACTTTTATTTTAAACATTTTTCGATATACGCAATACTTTTGCCCCAATACAAAAAAATGCAAAAATACAACTTAAATTGTTAATTGTTTATTAAGACCGCGGTATTCACTATTATTGAACTTATTATATTATTATATGCACTCCTCATGAACAATTTAAGCCCTTCACCTTTCACTTCAGAATTAACGTCAAAAACTCATGGTTTTCGAGATAATTTGACTAGACTATATATAAGTATCAACTGGCTAGCATTCAAAGATCGCAAACGCATTCACGTATATTTGGCATCATGATACTACGATGTACCTTGAGAATGCATTATATAAAATATTAATTTCAGGTTTCGATACATTAAGTATAAAAAGTCTTATACCTTGTATACCAAAATGAATAGATGGTATAACATCAATTAATTGTGATACAGCATTATAAAGTTGTTTATAATCTAAATTAGGATACAGTCCAATCCTATCCATATCCAACTTTTGATATTTTAGCATTTCATACGGAGATTTTTCGACATCTTTCAAAAGTGCTGCAATTAAAGTTACAAACTTACTAAAATGATTCATTAGTATTTTTAATTTGGTATTAAATTTTTTTAATATGAATATAAAATTCAATTTATTCAAAATGAGTTCTAGAAATTACATTTTCTTTTTTAAAAGATTTGATATTTTGAATTTATTTTACATCACTGCTAAGGTTGTCATAATGTGTGTTACCAGTGTGCTCCCATTGAACATAGTTCAACTAACAAAAAAATACTCAGCCTTCGGGAAAATTACGTTACTGCAACTTTAAGAATTATTTTCTTATACCTTTTAAAATGTCGCTGAAGTCACGTGATTAGGGAGAAAGGAGAAAAGCGTCGTCGGGGGAATATGCCGTTTCGTGTCGGGAAAACTCGAAGTTTTTCGTGATCCGGGTGCCTCACACTTACGAGAACCAGCTTGCCGGCAAAATCAGGTTTTCGAAAGCCGTACCCTCGCCCGTGTGGCCCTGTCATTTTAAGCGGAAAATCTCGAATTCTTTAGAGCTGTAAGGCTGAGCTCGTAGGACGATCTGGAGAGGCGACCGAGAGCCTTATCATTTTCATAGAAAGAATGACTCATAGAGGGATGATGATCGACAAGTCTAAAAATGTGCTAGCGAGAGCTTAGTATATGGCTACATTTATATTACCGAAAAAAATGATCAATCATCTATCTATATCACCTCAATTTACTTTATTTCAACTCCTGTTAATTACAAGGGTTATTAATTTGAGTACTTGACAATGATTGTAAAAAAATCTAACAGCAAATTTATGAAGTTGGAAAAGTCAGACATTTGAACATATTTTCGGATGGAAATCATCGTAGAAATAACGAAAACATTATATTATAGAATTAAAAGTCGAACATTATTTATTTTAGCAATTTATAAACATTTTTATAAATACTAAATTGTTTCTAGAAGAAAGAGAACTAGACTGTATTTCGTATTCAATAATAAGTATTCGATATAGATTATCATTTTTCAGTGTCAACCAGGCTTTATTTAAAATAACACTGTATAAACCTATATAAGCATCTCGATACAAAAATTTGTGCAGATAATATGCTTCTATACCTCTACCTCATATCGGAGCGGGTAACGAGTCTAAACCCAGCCACTAATAACAATTATATACGCGCTCATAAATAATCTAAATAAAATCCTGCATGCTCTCAAATACATGTCCTACCTATGAGGTGAGAGTGTAGGTGGGACGTAACATGTTATTATGTCTAAGTATTATGATACGTCAATAATAATATTAAAAGTTAAAACTAACTTCGCAAAATTGTTAGAAGGAAAAAAAAAATGAAATTGACTGGCGCTATATTTGATTTTTTGTAGGTATACCAACTTGGGAATTATGAGAAATTAACTGAATAGTATAATATAACAAAGAGTGCATAGTCAAAGGTAAAACTAATTCAAAAACGGGTGTATAATATTTCTCAATTCATTCCAACCATTCTGCACAGTGCATGCTTTGCCAGGTGATGAAAATGTATTGAGTTTCGCATAAACTTGAAGATTTTGTGCGTGCAGATATATAAGGAAAGATGCATAGGAAAAATTTGTGTGTGCCGCTCTCATCGGCCGCTCGTGCATACCTTGGAGACAGACGGATTATCGATCCGGCTCGGCGCCGTGGCGATAATCAGCGCTATAGAGAGCATAGGTTGAGTGCCTTAGAGCTGTCAATTAAAACCGGACATCTCGCTCTCCGTCTATGCAGAGAGGATGTTTATTTAAGCGGTTACGCTTGGACTATCCAAGTGACGGCCGTGCGAGAAAGGCAAACATAAATCTTTCCGGTACTATTATTTATTTTTCTTGAGAATGACTCGCGCGTTGCACCGAGATCCAAATTTTGACACTGGTGCCTGCTTATCGCAATGGAGTAGCGAGGCGCAAGAAAACAAAAATTTTCCTAAATAACTTGGCAACGTTACACACTATATAAACCTATATAAACATCTCTATACAAAAATTTGTGCAGATGATATGCTTCTATACCTCCTTTACGGAAAAAATATGTAGAAAATTTTTTAGTGAATTATATAGAGAATCGTGTAGGGAATTCTACAAGTATATGTGCAGAGTTATCTGCAGATAAGTGTATAACACTATCTGCATGGAACCGTACATGAATTTGAATAGAATACTAGGTGTACGAATACGTACGAATTTCAGAATAAACATCTGCACAAATTTGTGCAGAAATATGTACATTTCCGCTGGCACCTTTCTTGTACATACATTTCGCCTCTGTAGAAATCTGCAGAAATGTATGCAAAACGTTGTGTATAAAATTATGAGTAAAATTTTCAATTAAGGGGTTGGGTTATGACAGTGTTAAAATTTTGAAAATATTAATTTTTTTTTATTCACTTTTTTCACAGTTAATAGTCCGTTTTTTGCTAAAAAAATTTGCCTTGAAAATATCGACAAAAAACTGATAAATCTATTTCAAGTAAATTTTTTAAAAATCGTGATTTTTAAATATTTTAATTAGGCCAAACTTGTGAAAAGGATTGTTCTACCACACTTTTTACAGAGTTATTTCATGAGAAATCTTACTGAAAATACGACTTAAAAACTGTTTTACAAACTGTTTTTTTCTCAAGAGTTATGAAATTATTTCCGTAAAATAAATAAAATCCGTAAAATTAATTTTTCTATGTGTGATTTTATGTTAATAAACTCAATGCGTTAAAGTAAAGGCATTCAACAAATTTGAATTTGCCACTCGAACAGGTTGTACCTCACAGCGTCCGGTCGAGAATGAAGATTACTGTTTGATCGGTATAGTAGAAATTTCTGTAAAGCAGCAGAAAGCAGCCAAACAGCTGTTTTTCATCCAAGACACTAGATCAGTGCAGTTAGTCTGCTAGCTGCTGTAACAATGCTTATGACCTCAGTGGTGTTGTAACAGTGCAAGAGCTTCTGCAGAATACAAATATTATTCAGATAAGTATTGGAAACTAATTAGGAATAATTGTGTTCATAATGAGCTTTTTCTTTGTTGGTTTATTTTTTGCTTTTAGGTATACGGGTGCAATCCAGCAAGATGGGAGTTTATATTGACTGTCTGGAGTATTATTTTGCATACTTTTTAACAACTTGCAGTGTATTTAATAATGGTAAGTATTGCATGTAATTGTAATTCTTTCCAGCTTCTAAATGCTATTATCACAAAGCATGATATGCACATACCACCAAATATACTTTATTGTATGTATATTTGAGTACCAAAAGCAAATCAAGGTATGCCACATAGTTTCTGTAAGTATAGCTGAGTTCATTTGTATGATTTACATTATAAACTTTAAATGCCCTTTACTCAAATTTAGTTTTTTCAGGCTTTTCATGTACTTGCCGCAGCTTTCAGAAGGAACCGTAACATCAATCCGGATCAACCAAAGTGTAAAACCTTCCTAATGAGTATGGTCACAAACTGAGTGGAGCAGAATTGGCAAAAATAAGTTCAAAGTGAATGTTACGTATGTTTACATATGTAACATTCACTATAATTATTAATATTGTCAATATATGTTTAATTAATTATATTAATTTTGTGTTTTTCAGGAATCTGTTCGATATAGTCTGAGACCAAACTCATAAGGAAGATTTGGCACTTTGATTCATTAGAATTGATGGTACGGTTCCATCAGAACCATGCGGCAAGCAAACAAAAGTGATGAAAATCATGATTTTTGGTAAGCAATTCCTTTAATTGTTTTTAATTGTTACAGTCACTCTTTGCATATTATTTATGCATAAAAGTGATGTATAATACTTGTATTTGAAAGCAAAAGTATAGTTTTTAGAGCACCTATATATCTATTAATTTTTTACAACACTAACAATTTTTCGTTTTTTTCAGGTTTTAACACTGTCATAACCCCTTAAATCATCACTATTAATATTGCGGAAAACATTCTGGAAAATTCTTTGGACAGTGGATTAGTATCAATGTATACATCAGTATTTGGATAAAAATAAAAAAAAGAATTTTTCTAATTTAAGAGGTTTACTTCATTGCGGTCACCCCTCCGAGTAGGAACCTTGCCTAATGCTGCTTAACTTTCATGATAGAAAGTTTATGGTGTGTTTGGCCAGAACTCATCAAGGTATAAGTGAACTCAAATTTTAATATCTAAGGGCTTCCTTCTATTAAATTAAGTATTTATTCGTGAAATTGTTAATGTTGATCATTTTAGACTTATTTTCATAAAACGTTCATCCAAGAAATGAATATTTTGATTTCATTTAAGACAATATGTTAAAAAACTTCTACTCTGATACTTTTAATTTAATTCCTTTTTCGTTTATATATTTGTTATTTACAGTTTAATAATTCAACTTATGAAAGATTGTAAAAAATTCCCTAGCCCTAAATCGTTTTGAAATATTCATGTTTTGGATGAACGTTTTATGAAAGTAAGTCTGAAATGATCAACATTAACAATTTTACGAATAAATACTTAATTCGGTAGAAGGAAGCTGTCAGATATTAAAATTTGAGTTCACTCATACAGTGATGAGTTTTGGCCAAACACATCACAACATGAACTATCACGAACGTTATTGAAGTAAATCTCTTAAATTAGAAAAATTCTTTTTTTTATTTTTATCCAAATACTGATGGATTAATTGTTACTAATCTACTGTCCAACAAATTTTCCAGAATGTTTTCCGTAATATTAATAGTGATAATTTAATTGAAAATTTTACGCATAATTTTATAAACAACGTTTTGCATACATTTCTGCAGATTTCTACAGAGGCAAAATGTATTTACAAGAAAGGTGCCAGCGGAAATGTACATATTTCTGCACAAATTTGTGCAGATGTTTATTCTGAAATTCGTACGTATTCGTACACCTAGTATTCTATTCAAATTCATGTACGTTTCCGTACAGATATTCTTATACACATATCTGCAGATAACTCTGCATATATACTTACAGAATTCCCTACACGATTCTCTATATAATTCACTAAAAAATTTTCTACATATTTTTTCCGTAAAGGAGGTATAGAAGCATATCATCTGCACAAATTTTTGTATAGAGATGTTTATATAGGTTTATATAGTGTGTAACGTTGCCAAGTTATTTAGGAAAATTTTTGTTTTCTTGCGCCTCGCTATTCCATTGCGATAAGCAGGCACCAGTGTCAAAATTTGAATCTCGGTGCAACGCGCGAGTCATTCTCAAGAAAAATAAATAATAGTACCGGAAAGATTTATGTTTGCCTTTCTCGCACGGCCGTCACTTGGATAGTCCAAGCGTAACCGCTTAAATAAACATCCTCTCTGCATAGACGGAGAGCGAGATGTCCGGTTTTAATTGACAGCTCTAAGGCACTCAACCTATGCTCTCTATAGCGCTGATTATCGCCACGGCGCCGAGCCGGATCGATAATCCGTCTGTCTCCAAGGTATGCACGAGCGGCCGATGAGAGCGGCACACACAAATTTTTCCTATGCATCTTTCCTTATATATCTGCACGCACAAAATCTTCAAGTTTATGCGAAACTCAATACATTTTCATCACCTGGCAAAGCATGCACTGTGCAGAATGGTTGGAATGAATTGAGAAATATTATACACCCGTTTTTGAATTAGTTTTACCTTTGACTATGCACTCTTTGTTATATTATACTATTCAGTTAATTTCTCATAATTCCCAAGTTGGTATACCTACAAAAAATCAAATATAGCGCCAGTCAATTTCATTTTTTTTTCCTTCTAACAATTTTGCGAAGTTAGTTTTAACTTTTAATATTATTATTGACGTATCATAATACTTAGACATAATAACATGTTACGTCCCACCTACACTCTCACCTCATAGGTAGGACATGTATTTGAGAGCATGCAGAATTTTATTTAGATTATTTATGAGCGCGTATATAATTGTTATTAGTGGCTGGGTTCAGACTCGTTACCCGCTCCGATATGTACTTTTAATGTATTTATTTGACTTACCTTTTTCTGCTTCACTTGTCTTATTTTGCTGCTGCTGCTATCCTCGTCTTTTTCTTCCTGCTTTTCTGCTTTTATCGTTTCTGCTAACTTGTAGATTGTAGGATTGAATGGCTTTGCAAATGATTACACCTCACGTTTAAAAATGTATTTGTTTCTTTATTCAAAATCCAGTACTTAGAAGTACAATAAATATCTCCGCAATTGACGAACCGCGGGGTAAGGAGTTCGGACTTAAACACGAGACTAATTAAAATGAGGCCAATTCGACTCTTTTAAAGCCCGAATACGTTGACCAACTCTTAATGTGTAACGCTTAATAATCAGTTTTAAAGTATAACGATCGCCGAATAAGTAACACATGCTGACATGTGTTACAAAATTACAGCGCGCATTCAAAATATAACGTTTCGAAATTGACATCATCATTTGTGTTTTGAATTTTGAAAAAATAGTTTAAATTAATAAATAATAGATTTAAAAATAAATAACGTCGTAGGACGTTACACCTCGGGGCTCAAGATATTGCAATGAAATTGCAATAAAAAATTATTAAATTTCAAAATTCAAAATTTACAATTGGTTTCTAAGTACAAACAATTTAAAATATTAGCTGATCAAATGATATTGTTGTCCTATTTCTAAATTACAAATAAATACATAAAATAAAATAAATTATATCCTTATTTAAAATGCGTATAAAAATGAATCTCTCTCGTTATGTTCTTCAATTGAATTAGCAACTATAATAATGTCATCAATATACACAAAACAAAATCCTTTCTCTATTAATTCTCCTAATACTCTTGTAAGAATTCGTTGAAAAACTCGAGGAGAATTGACTAAACCAAAAGGTAGTACTTTAAATTCAAATCTACCTAAAGGATGAACACTGAAAGCAGTTTTATGAATATCCGCTTCTTTCATTTTTACCTGATGAAATCCAGAAACCATATCGATTGTTGTAAAATATTTATTTTTACCGACATTATCAAAAATTTCCGTAATATTCGGTAACAAATATGGATCTGGTATAGTTTTAGCATTTAATTTCCTATAATCTATTACTAATCTCCATTTTTTCTTACCATCTTTTGTCAAACCCTTTTTAGGAACGACAAAAGCTGGAGCATTAAAAGGACTTGTTGACGGTCTGACTAATTTATTTTCAATTAATTTTTTTGTTTCTAAAATAGCAATTTGCTTTAATGTATATTCTAAAGGAAATTGTTTTACGTATACAGGTTTTTCATCAGTTAAATTTATCTCATGTTCTTCTACCTCACATACTCCAAACTTTTCACCTTCTAACCAACAAATATCCTCATTTTTCAAAATTAAATTTTCTACGATTTTCCGCTTTCTTCGCGACAAATGATTTAAATTAATAGTATCCATTAATAATCTTTGCCTTTCAATTTTGCCTGAATTCTCGCTTTCTTTAGAATTATTTTCATTCATTGAATTTAAATAAATAGCACCACAATACATAGTTTCCTCTTCATTTGGCAATTTCAAACCCGGTAATGCAACAAAACTTTCTGGCATATCCTGAATATCAAAAGTCAAATAATTTATCTGTTTATTTAATTTACGAATTTTTCTATCAATTTCACAATGTATATTATTACTTTCTAATGTTTCCATAAATTTTAAATAGTTAATAGTGAAATCTTGATTAATCAATGCATCATTATGTTCATATTTTTCTAGACATTTATTTATATTTGCAATGAAAGTTTCAATATTGATTTTAGAATTATTTAAAAATTCAATCAATTTACGCTTATTCCATTCACAATTTTGATCCAGAAAATCTTGTTGGTCACTATCTATTTGCTCTATACTGCTACTTTCTAAAACATTATCATCCATCGACGTATTTTCTTCAATATTACTATGAATTTTACTTACCGTATTTAGAACTTTCTTTAAATCTTGCTGTAAAGATATATTCCCTATATTTATTACATTATCCTTAATAACATGCGTATCATCCCTTAAATCAACAATCATAGTTGTAATTATATTACATGCATTACTACATTCTACAGTATTATTGACAGTTTGAACTTTATCATTTAAAGAAAATTCTAAATTCATATTTTCTACTTTTTCATAAAAAATTGGTACTAAATTCTGAATCCCTATATTTTCCTTTAAATCTAGAACATTAATATTATTTTCATACTTATATATAGCTGATTTCAATGGAATTTTCTTTCCATTTATTTCTAAGTAACCCTTATATAATCTTAGCTTTTGCTCTAATAGTGCTTTTATACCCAAAATACCATCATAAGGAATTGAAAAACCATCTGGGGCTACATGAAAATCAAAATCTGTATCATTTATGAATAATTTAACCGAACCTAACGTTCTAATGGAATTTTCCGTAATTCCAGAAATCAGAATTCTATTACTAGTATTAATTACATCAGCAATTAATTTATCTTTCTTTATAATATTTAATTGAGCACCACTATCTACCAATAGTTTATATGTAGTGTTCGAAAATTCATCCGTAATTTCAATATATTGCAAAAGATTTTCTAGCTTTAATACATAGGTTTCAAATAACAAATCTATTATATCATTATTATATTGACATGCGTTATTATTCATACTGTTAAATTTATCATTTTCATTACTCTCAATTTGTAATGGGAACGCTTTACTATGATCCCTTCCTACGCGTTCCTTCCAGGAAGAGAACTGAAGTTTCCCTAATTCTTTTTAAAACAATTATTTAGAATATGACCAATACCCTTACAACCCGAACAAAATTGTTTATGCTGATTTTCTAATTTTTTTACTTCATCACAATTACTAGCTTTATGACCTAATTTGTCACAAAATCCGCACTTTTCCCGCGAGGCTTTTAAAGCTGATAATTTTCTACATTCATCAATTGAATGTCCTACCAAATCACAATATTCACAAACTTTCCTTACTCCTCCATTATTATAACTACTTTGATTTTGCTGTCTGAATCGATTACCGTAATATCTTTGTTGCTGCTGATTACCATTGTAATTACCATTATTATAATTATTTCTATTATTGGCGTAATTATTTCTAAAACTATTTCTATTAACTTGTTGAGTACTTTGCGCTGCTTTAAATTTCTCACAGTCTTTTACTTCATGCCCTAATCCTTCACATAATTGACATTTTAGCTGCTGCTTAGCTTTATAATCTTGAACAAGAATTTTAATCTTTTCACAATTACTACTATCATGATCTATAGTTTCACAAATTGTACAAAACCGAAATTTATTTTCACCTAAAGTACAAAATTTTGTAATATGTCCTCTTTTATTACATCTCATACAATATACTTCAGGACAATTTTGCATAGTATGATCAAAGCTATCACAAAAACTACATTTTCTTGAATTTTGAATAGATGAATTTACACATTTATTAGGATTATGTCCTGGTTCTTTACATTTTGAACATAATATATACTCTAAAATATATGTACATTGCGAAGCTTCATGTCCCATTTCTTGGCAATATTGACAATGAAAGTTTTGTTTTCCATTCAATTTACAAGAGCTTATTGAATGACCCGATTTACTGCAAAAATTACAAATTAATTTTATTTTATCCTTGACTGCATTACAATTATTTGAGACATGATCATCTTCTTTGCAATATACACATCCAGCATTTTTGCAAAATAATGTTTCATGATCGCGATCTTTACACATTTGACAAAACATGACTTTATTTAATTGCTCGGCTTTTTCCCCATAAAAATTATTTATCAAACTCTCACTAAAACCCTTTCGTCTTTCTAATTCCTTTTCTATTTTAAGCGCAGCTTGTGACATTTGAGGAAATGTGTTTTCATTTCCCAATTCATATTTTATTTCAGGTTTTAACCCTTTTTTATAGCTACTTGCTACTTTACTATCTAATTGCACTGCTAAACTCCTTTCCTCAGCTTCCGAGAGACCCTCCAATTTTTCAGTTCTTTAATTTTTAAAACTAAATCTTTAACTCTATTATTGTAAGATAATACGGACTCATTATTCCCTTGAAAAATTTTTACGACTTTTGCATATAATTCATGAATATCTTCTAAAATAGGATATAATACTCGTATTGCATCTATTAACTCTGCAATTGAATCCAAATGATTGTTTCTCAATGCTCTTCCTACTTCACCCTTTAATCTAAATATTAGCAAACTTGTTCCATTTTTTTCATCAATATCATCAATTAAATTTTTTACGTTTTTCAAAATATCTATGTAGTCTGTAGGTGACATATTTTTTCCATCAAAATCTGGTACATAATTAGCAATCTTTTCTAAACTCAATTTTATCGGCTTTCGATTTGACTGATCACCCGAGTGGCCAGCACCATTTGGAGCCATGTTCACAGAATTTTCACTAGAGCAATTTATTTCTACTTGAGCAACCTTACTAGTATCCTGAAACTCACTAACTTCAGAAATGTTCTCCTGTTCTATATTATTTAAATTAATTAAATCAGTATTGGATTTTTCAAACTGTTGTTCTATAACAGATCTATTATCGAATGTATCAGAAATTTCTGTATTATTTTGAACTTCTATTGTTGTAATATCTTTCACTATTGTATTTAAAAATTCATCAAATTCTAAATTTTCTGTCTTTTCAAAATTATCCTTCTGTTTACTTATATCATCAATATTCTTAAAAAATGAATTACTCAATGAATTATACCCTTGATCAAATGTAGGTAAAATATCTTTTGACGTGCCTGTTATTAAACTTTGTTCAGCTTGAAAACCTCCAATATCTGAAAACCTATTACTACTTTCTACTTGAAATGTTTCATTTAAAACACTATTTGTAGTATCAAAAAATTCCTCTGAACTAGCGTTATTTACTTTCGGCGTAGAATTTTGATTTCCCTTAACTATTGGACTTACAACTTTTTTAATAGCACCAGTGTTAGAATTGATTTCATCTAAAGAGTCTTTATTTGTTTCAAAACTTGACGCTTTTACAGGCGATCTCTGTAATTTACTACTTTTTTAAACGGATCTATTTTTAGAGATTTTTCAAGAAATTTTTCAAATGACGGATGTTTCTGAATTTGTTGTCGAGTTAATTTTCTAAATGGCAAAGAATCCTCAACGGTTTTATTATCTTTATCACTCATTTGATTTTTTACTATACATAATTTGCTATATACTTTAAATATACTAGTTTGCCCTGAATATATCTGTCCACAATAAAAATCTATTCACGACGAAAATAATCGCCAATTCTATTATATTCGTCCACAGAAATTGAACCTGTCCGCATAAAATGAATTTGTCCACCTAAAATCCGCACAAGACGAAAATGTGTCCGCACAATACAAAAATGTGTCCGCACGAGACAAGAATGTGTCCGCACGAATCAAATTTGTGTCCGCACGATAAAATAATATATCCTACTAAAGAAATGTGTCCACGGTTCAGATGAGTCCGCACTATGGTAACGTGTCCGCGCTAAAGATTTCTGTCTGCATTAAAAATTTGTGTCCGCGTTTTAAAAATGTGTCCGCGATTTTGATGTCCCGCCTTACAAAAATGTGTCCGCGCTATAGAGATGTGTCCGCGATTTAAAAATGTGTCCGCGATTTTGATGTCCCGCCTTACAAAAATGTGTCCGCGCTATAGAGATGTGTCCGCGATTTAAAAATGTGTCCGCGATTCTGATTGTGTCCGCGCTACAAAAATGTGTAGTCTACCAGGGCACTCAACTCGCGAGCGCGCGACCCACTTCTCGCGTTTTGCAACTTTGCAAATTTTTACCACCGATGGACTTACAAACTGCTCAAATTAAACCATCGTATGTGCATTCACTACACGTATTGAATTATTTGTCTTGATCTTTACTCAATTTATTCAATAATATCGCTTTTTCCGCAAAATATAATAAATTATCAAATTTAATTCCTAGTTCTAAACTGAAGTCTGATTTTTCAATTTGCTCAGATTCTACTTTATTTTCTTCAACTTTTGGCGTTTGGAAAAATAAATCTATTTTACTATTTATTTCCGCTAGTTGTTCTATTAACTGCTTCTTATTGTTCAATAATTTTTGCAAAAATAATTTTTTTCCACTTCTCTTCTTTTTAATCACTTTACTTTTACAATTCACAAAACTCATTTGATTAATTGGGACAAAATTGGAAGAGTGACCGCTACTAAGCAGATCAAGGATTGGCCGCTACTTAGCAGACCAAAGGATAAAGAAAACTGCACTCAATTAATCAAATGGTTATTTATTTATCTTAATTATTTCAACTTTACTATTATTTCAATATATGCTCTATTATTTTTGCAAATGCTTTTAATTAAATCAATTACTTGTTCGATTCGTATGGGAACCAATTGTTACGTCCCACCTACACTCTCACCTCATAGGTAGGACATGTATTTGAGAGCATGCAGGATTTTATTTAGATTATTTATGAGCGCGTATATAATTGTTATTAGTGGCTGGGTTTAGACTCGTTACCCGCTCCGATATGTACTTTTAATGTATTTATTTGACTTACCTTTTTCTGCTTCACTTGTCTTATTTTGCTGCTGCTGCTATCCTCGTCTTTTTCTTCCTGCTTTTCTGCTTTTATCGTTTCTGCTAACTTGTAGATTGTAGGATTGAATGGCTTTGCAAATGATTACACCTCACGTTTAAAAATGTATTTGTTTCTTTATTCAAAATCCAGTACTTAGAAGTACAATAAATATCTCCGCAATTGACGAACCGCGGGGTAAGGAGTTCGGACTTAAACACGAGACTAATTAAAATGAGGCCAATTCGACTCTTTTAAAGCCCGAATACGTTGACCAACTCTTAATGTGTAACGCTTAATAATCAGTTTTAAAGTATAACGATCGCCGAATAAGTAACACATGCTGACATGTGTTACAAAATTACAGCGCGCATTCAAAATATAACGTTTCGAAATTGACATCATCATTTGTGTTTTGAATTTTGAAAAAATAGTTTAAATTAATAAATAATAGATTTAAAAATAAATAACGTCGTAGGACGTTACAAACATAAGCATAATACAGTTAAGATCAAAAATTTCAAATATGCAAGTATTCCAATAAGTATATGTTTGAAACAATATTACTATGCCATATATAAATGAAATAGATTTATATTTTACTACATGTTTCTATGAAATAGTGAATTACGCATACATAAACAATACCTGCGGAAAAATAATTATGAATTATATACGAATATATATTGTAACGGGGTTTTCGCTGGTGGGCCTCGTTACTTTGTCGGCCTCGTCCTGGCCGGAATCTCCTTCGTCTCACCTCGCGTGCATAGACGCGTCTCGCGACCGACTAGTGCTGTAATCAACTGCTTCTCTTCACACACATTCATTCATTCTTACTACTATTAAAAGGGGAAAGGGTTGGATTGGAACTTAATAACTAGCTTAAATTTAACTTAACCTAGGAAGGGACGGAATGCCCCGGGTAAAAGAATAAAAGATAGCCTTTGTTTTTCAAGGTTTATTTATTGATATAAGATAGCTATGGTAAAGTCTCAACCCGATGGTAACTATGATATTTAAGGCACTTATCTTAGTTTTTATTTTTATTATTTAAAATTAGAAAGATAGTTAGTAAGAAGTTTTGCGTCAGACAGCCTTTTCAATTCTTTTTTTTTGTAGGAATTTTTTATTAAAAGATATCTAAATAGATTTTAAACATAAACTTACATATATGGCACTTGATGGTAATAGAATGTTTTTTAATAAAAAGGTTGCACAGTTTAGGAATTTAATACAAAATAAAAAAGAATTTTAATTTTTAATAGCGTTAAAGATAGCTACGTTTTTAGATAGCCTCCCGAGTTATCTGCGCGATGGATATAAATAACTCGGGTTCTCCGGGGTGAAACGCTCGATTCGGTCGCATTCTTCGCGTGGTGGGAGTTGTTCTCGCGGAATGTGGGCCTTCAATCTCCGGAAGTAAGGTCCTTCATTTCTCCACGGAATGTGGGCAATCCCGAATGGTGACGTTGCGACGTCCTCACCGATAGCAAAATACGATGGACGGCTGAGTGCATGTGCTGTAGTGATGTTGCCCTCCGCAATTGAAGCAACCCGGGAGTTTGGGCAGTACATTTACCCAGTGGTTGTGGATCTCTCTCCACCCTTCGACTGCTGCGCTGTTGGGATAAGGGTTGGGCCTTTGGTCTTGGCGTCTCAAGCTGCGTTCAGCTCGGACTTGAGTAGCTGCGGCTGTTTCGGGGCGTGTGATGGTCGCACCCTCGAAGTCTTCCTCACTTAAACGCACTCTTTGCGACATCAGTCTAGGTCGTGACTGATGCATGCTCTGCGTTGGCGGCTCTTGGACGTTGATCTCCGTTTGTGTGGAGGTGTCCGCATACCGTACTGGTGAGGTGCTGCTGACGTCGCTGGTTTGCACCGCTATGGATTCGACAACTGGTTTAGGCTCCATTTCCGTTTGTACCATTTTTTCTGTGGCCGGATTTAACACGTAAATCTTGGTGCTCGTGATGACGGGTGACCTGAGCTTTTTATTTTTCCCTAGGCAACACGAGGTGCCTGGAAGCGTACAGGGCCTCTGCCTAATTTTCTCCTCCCATCTTCGCTAAACTTCCTTCAGGGCTGGCATCATCACCGGGTTTTCCCGTAGAAAGTCTATGAAGACTTGCTCGTGGCCCAGTAATGGTAATAATGGGTTGTCCGGTGATCGTTCACGGATCAGCCTGCGTATTTCCTCCATGTCATTGTTATCTGAGTTGTCGATCTCTTCCTCGCTATCGACCGTTATTGTCTCGATATCCGGCTGCATGTCGTCGTCGAGATCACCTTCCTGTAGGCCGTCCAGCGATGGAGATTGTGCGCGTGGAGGCGTTACACATTCGTGCATTTTCTCCGGAGGGACGAACTCGAAACCATCCGGAGACTTCCTCTCCCTTACCGGAGAGCCTGACCCAGGCTCTGCAGAAACTGCCTGAGGCTGCGGAGATGACGGAGGCAACGAAAGGACCACAATGTCGGATTCGTCCGACCCAGCGTTCAATAGCAAACGCTCTTCCTCCTCTGTTGGAGACTTTAAGGGCCGCGTGGGGTCCATTGGGATGGAAAGATAGCTGCCCGTTTCTAAATTATATATCACGTTTTAGATATTGATACAACATGTTTAAGGTTTTCAACATTAATTATGTAAATTTTTCTTACTTTATGCCAAAATATTTTTTTTTCTTTTTAAAGATAGCTGCCGCTTGAGCACGTGCAAATTGTTGAAGATAATCAAGATATCGTAGACAGCCAAGGTATCGTAGATAGCTTTGGATTGCAGGAACACCTATGTGGGAATGGGATTTTTAGATTTATATGGTTTTAAATCACATACATGCACTTTCGCAATCAACTTATTACCTAAAGAAATTAGTTCGTATACCAGTGATGAGAGCACTTTGGAGACTGTTTACGGGCCTTTGTATGGGTGTGTCAATTTCGCCGCAAAGTTTTTTGTGGCATCTGACAATACTCTATTACGCATTACTACCGCATCTCCTACTTTATATGTAACTTCTCGATGCGACTTATTAAAATACTTTGCTTGTCTTTCATGCGCTTTTTCGGAGTTGTCGACAACCCAGTCTCTTATCGCTTGTAATCTATAAAGTCGCTCAGACCATTTGATTACGTTTCCTGCATCTATTTCTTCTGCGATTTGCATTTCTTTTCTTAGGCTGTGTATAGGGAGCGGTTCACGCCCGAAATTTAAAAATGCAGGAGTTAGCTGTGTTGATGAATGTTTAGCTGTATTGAATGCGAAACGAAAATCGTATATGTGTAAATCCCAATCGCGGTGATCTTGCCCTATAAACGCACATATCATAGATTTGAGAACTCGGTTAACTCTTTCATCCGGGTTTGCTTGTGGGTGGTAAGGTGGCGTTGTTGAGTGTTTAATATTCGCACTTTTTAGATATTCGGAAATATCTTTGTTTACGAATTCTGTACCGTTATCGGTAAGTAGCATTCGGGGTATACCCCAGCGCGTAACTGTTAAAGTGTGAATTGCGGACTTTATCGCGGCACCCGTCGCGTCGCGGAGCGGTTGTACTTCAACCCATTTGGTAAATAAATCTTGAATTACTAAAAGGTAGCGCATACCTTTCTTACTGCGTGGAAACGGACCCATTATATCCGCCGCAATCGTACACCACGGGTGTTCGATGATTCGTTGGCCTAATAAGCCTGGCGGTGCAAATTGCTTCGACTTAATTTTTTGGCATATATCGCAGTGTTTTATGTACTGTACGATGTCTTTAAACATTCCCGGCCAAAAATAGTTTTTTGCAATGCGCGCGTGAGTTTTTTCTATACCTAGATGACCGCTTTGCACGTTGTCGTGTGCGTCGAATAGTACGCGATCTCTGTCATTCGCTTTGACAACTAATTTCCATTTAGTGTTATCTTGTTCGATTGAATCTTGTAATAAATTTTCTGTTTTGTGATAGAGTACATTGTTCGCGGTGTGCCAATTGTGATATTTTTTTGGATTTTTGATAATTTCGTTAATGCGTTTGTTGTACCAACCATCATCGGTTTCTCTTAACGAACTTAGTTCTTCCGTTGTATTTTCATACATGCGTGATAACGCGTCCGGTATATGATGCATTGCGCCTTTTCGGTGAATTATTTCTACATCATACGCGGTTAAATACATAGACCAACGAGCTAATTTTCCGACCGGCTTTTTAAGCGTCTTTAGCCATTGTAGCGCACTATGATCGGTGATGACTTGAAAATGCGTGCCTTCTATGTATCCGCGGAATTTGTCGATTGCCCAAATAACGCCTAAGCATTCTAGCTCTGTTGTTGTATAATTCTTTTCCGCGTCTGTTATTGTACGACTTGCATATGCAATAACTCTTTCTTTATCATCAATATTTTGCGTTAGGACGGTTCCTAAATCTACTGTGCTCGCGTCGACTTGGATAATAAACGGTTGAGTAAAATCTGGTCTCGTTAAAATAGGAGCGTTCGTTAATCGTTCTTTAATTTGTTCAAACGCGGATTGCTGCTCTTTTTTCCACTCCCATTTATAGTTGTGTTTCAACAGTCGAGATATCGGATCCATTATTCTCGCATAATTTTCAATAAATTTTCTATATCACGAACTCATGCCTATGAATCTACGTACTTGTCGCAAGGTTTTTGGTGCTGGATAATCGCGAATTGGAGCAAGATTTTCATCATCAATTTGTAGACCGTCACGGTTTACTATGTATCCGAGATAGCGAACCTCTGACACGCAGAACTTAGTCTTTTCTTGGTTGATTAATAAGTTTGCTTGCTTTAACTTGTCAAACACAATGCCGAGATATTTGAGGTGCTCCTCGAATGTTTCTGTGACTATAATTAAATCGTCTATATATTAATATACATGTGGCTGAAGTTCAGGCCCGATTAAAGTGTCAACTAATCTCTGAAAAATTCCAGGGGAATCGGTCATGCCATATGGGAGCCTTTTAAAGTGATAGAGTCCTTTGCCGAGGACTGCAAAAGCTGTATATTCACGACTCTTTTTTGCTAATAGAATTTGCAAAAACGCCTGACTGAGATCTATCGTGGATATGTATCGCGCGACGCGCAATTTATCTAATATTGCGTTCATAAGCGGTAACGGATATGCGTCTTTTTTGATAACTGCGTTAACTTTACGTAAATCTAAACAGAATCTTCGTGAGCCGTTCGGTTTTCGAACCATGTGTACCGGAGACGACCAATCACTATGTGACTTTTCAATTATGTCGTCTTTCAACATTTTATCTACTTCCGCGAAAAGGATTTGTTCGATCGCCGGTGCGACTGGATACGGCCGTTGCTTAATTGGTGGATGATTATTAAGATCAATTGTTGCTTCGATTAAGTTAGTTTTTCCTAAGTTGCCTGTAACGTCCGGCAATCGCTTTTCCAAAAATTGTTTCAATAACTCTTCTTGTGAAGAAGTTAATTCATTTAAACCATTGCATGCCATTGTGCTATTAATATTATTGGAAATTTCAGAAAAACGATTATCGAACTTAAATCGTTCGAACGGTTTAGAGTTGAACGTGTATGTGAGGTTATTGAAATCTATCACTATGCCGAATGCTTGTAGTGCGTCTATACCTAGAATACAATCTTGATCCAGGCAGTTTAAAACTCTTGCCTCTACTAATTTTTTACGGTTTTGAATGTTGATTGCAAGTTGAACTGTTTCGCGAATTTCTTCGGTGTGTCCTAACGGTATAGTGACTGTACTATTTATGTTTGTGTTAAATGTTAATTTATTTTTTTGTGCCATTGTTCTTATTTTATTGCCGATAAATGTTTTGCTGGCTCCACTGTCGACTAATGCTTTATATTTATTATCAAGAATTTTCATTTCAGTATATAACAATTCCGATTTAGCATTAGGCATAGTGTACATTTCGTCGGTTATGATTGAATTGGTTGTGTAAAATTATTGTCAATGGTATTTAACGATATTGTTTCATGTACCGAATTTATGTCATTTAAATAGTGTTCGAAAGTTAAATTTTCTATAGAATTTAAGGCAGCTTGTGAAATTTGTGATGTCTCGTCATTATTATTAATTAAGATAGCGTTGGATTCCGTTGGAGACTCGCTTTGTTGTGTAGATTTTTCGCGCGCGTCCTTTTTATCGTGTGTGAGGCCGCTAGATACATTTGAGATAGCTTCGTCGTTTATCGCATTAGCGCTATTTATAAGTCGACTTTTTAATTCGGAGATAGCTTCTGTACTAGCCGTGTGTATATTTTCGGGATGGAATTTATTAGTCTGAGAGACAGCTTCTATATTGTTTACGCTTGTTTTTTCCGAAATATAATTATGAGATTGCGAGGCAGCTTTGGTTTTATTTAAGGTAGCTGTGTTACTGTCAATATTGTTAATTGAGACCGTTTGTGTTCTGGAGGTCGCATCGGTCTCAGTATACGACTTTACGTTGCGTTTCCCGTGCACGTTGGACAATTTGTTTCTAAGTAACCTACTAAACCGCAGGTTTGGCAATAGATAACTGGTGGATTACACGTCTGACAGTATGTATATTTTACTCCGATTTTGCCGCATTTAAAGCATATCATGCTTTTAGGGGCTTCGCAATGTCGCCAGAAATGTCCTGTTGTGCCGCAATTATAACAAAGAGCGTTTTGTGGTGACTGGCGCGTGTTGTTATTTTGCGTATTATTGTTCGATGTCTGCTGATTATTGTTACGTTACTCATTATTATTATAACGTCTATTATTTCGATATCCTAAATTATTTAATTGCTCATCTTCTTCGTCAAAGAGGGCATCTTGCTCGTTTGGAATTTGATTTTCGCGTTCTTGATCGCTATTTTCTTCTACTTGTAAATTAGCTAAATTGTGTCTAATGTTACGCGTGGCTTTATAATCGCGGTACGCAAGATCTGGTAGAAGTGAATCTTGTACAGTCGGCGGTGGTTTGTACATACGTGCAATTAATAGACTTTTTTCTTTTCTAACTGCGTGCGTTTCTAAATCTTGGAATGTAAATATGTCCGCTCGGTCCAGACGTATTTGTAATCTCGGTAGTATATTACGAAGAGCCATATCGATTTTGCGCGCTTAACCTAAGGGAGGAACCATTCTTTCGAACATAGCCTTGATGTAAGTAAGATAATCGATGACTGGTTCGCGCTCTCCTTGCGTGCGTCTACGTGCGTTTTCCATGAGTGCGAATTGAAAGCCTGCGTTCGAAAATCGCGCGCGCCACGCATCTTCGAATTGTTCGAACGTGAGCCAATTATTAGAGTGAATACGGAACCATTGCAAAGCTACGCCCTGCAAAAAAAATGGCATAATTCCGAAAAGATCTGCGTCAGAAATGTGCATGATTACTCTACCTTCCGTTAAACGCGTCAAAAATTCTTCGCCATCCTCATCGCGTTTACCCGAAAATTTTATATTCCATTTTCGGATAAAGTCGAACGCGTTTATTGGCGTCGGCTGTGGCGCTCCTCTCGTTACCTGGCTCATCGAAATTTTTTCGCTGTCTATCTATCCAACTGTTGTTCGGTCTGAAATCCGATTCCGGCATATTTAAGTCACATTGTACGCGTTGTCTATTATTATTGTTCGGACAAATGTCCGGCGCAGGCGTATCTAAATCAAACTGTACACGTTGGCTATTGAAATTGTCGCGATTGTTTAATTTTCTCTATACTGTAAATTATTATGTAAGGCAGCGTTATTTTGATTTGTTCTGTTCTCAGTATTTAGATAGCTAAGTATATCGTTCGGGTGTGTGCGATTTGTAGGCATCGGAGTGGATGCGCTAGCGTTTCGTAAAGACAGCCCTTCTAAAGTGCTCCGACGATCTGAATATATAGGCAGCTGTCTCGTGTTATTTTGTGAGACACGATTGTCACGTTCGTTTTGTAAAGGCAGCCCTGATTGTGTGTTTTGTGTTGATGACCAATTGTCTTGTGCAAACGGAAAGTTTAATGAATTTCGCGATAAAAAATCTGTGTTAGAAATATAGCCTGAATCTGCTTGTGTGCGTTGATTTGGATTGTTTTGTGGTGTTAAGGTGGATACTCGTCGTATATTTGTTGGTTTCGGTAGCGCGCCGGTTGACGTATACGGTCTATCGGACGTGGAGTTGACTTGATTGAGTTCTACCGGGCTGGATGTACGCGCAGCTGAAACGATGGGCTCAACTGAATTTAAGCGCTGTATTGCTCTTTGCAGTTCGACGCATGTAGGCGGTTGGTATGGAGGAGGTGCTTCTCGCGGCGCTACAGGCGGTGGCGGTGGCGGAGGCGGTCGCGGTACGTTCGGTTGTGTGGCCGTCGCTTCGCCCTGACGCGTGGCGCTTTGGCCGTCTACCTCATTTTCTATGTACATTGCGTCTACTAATCAGCATTGCAGCTCTGCTGTAGTATCTCTTGTACTTAAGCGTCTATTATTGAGTTGCTCTAGCACTTCAATATTCGATAGGGCGATAATGAATTCGTTAATCGATGCCTCGCTTGACATCGTATTTATAAACGAATATTATTACTTTATATGGTATGTGCACTGATGGAGAATCTGTATAGCAATTATGTATATATATATGTATATGATCATGCAATATAAATTATTCTAGAGGGACTGGGATATTAAAGTCCTTAGACTTTTGAATATTGTACAGTTTAAGACTGTCGCTTTTCGGGGAATGTCTCTCACCACTTCGAGTATACTTGAGTGCGGCGCAGTTCCACAATGTGCGAGAAGGTCGGACGATGTTTACGATTTTTTTTTTGTTTTCGCTTTCGCTCGAGCCTCGAAGGTTCGAGAGCGTATATACTTGAGTTTCCTTCGACCGTTACTGCTACGCTTAAGTACGTCTCGATTGTGTCGGGTTTATTATGGTATCGGTCGACTGTGTCGCAGTGACCGTTGTGGTAGGCTCTATGTTGTCGTCCGGACGCACGTGTCGCTCTTCTAAGCGCGCGTGCTGGGCAACAATGCGCCTTGTTTACTAGGGATTAGGTTTATGGCTATCGGTCGTTTCGCCGGAATTTTTCTCGACGTCTGTGCGCCGTACGCAGCGCAGATGTAAATAGCCTGTTGTAAATAATATTTTTATCAAGTGCTCAACTTTCTCCTCTGAGAATTTTCGAGCTGAGCCTCGTTTTGAGAAAACTTCGTCTTACTCGGAAACGTGATGTATAGCTCTATTATACTATAGATTTATTATACTAAAGATAGCTAAAATAATAAATGAAATTAACTATAATTCGCAGTTAACTTTAAGATAGCTGTGTTATTAGCATATAAAATTCGTATATGTAATGAACTACTATTGTATTGAAATGTATAGGTAGCTTTATAGCAAAAGGCAATTGAAATTGTTATTAATATGTTAAAGACAGCTTCAAAAAATTGTAAATGTTAATTATATCTAATTTAAGTTTACTATGTTACTCTCGAATTATTTCGCTTTTCACTCTCACTTATACACACAGTTACACAACCTCGAGACAGCGGAAAATTTTCGCGAATTGATGTTAATCCCTATGCATCCACACGTGTATGGGCGCCATTTTGTAACGGGGTTTTCGCTGGTGGGCCTCGTTACTTTGTCGGACTCGTCCTGGCCGGAATCTACTCCTCGATTTCCCGGCAGGCGCCAGACGCACCCGCGTGCGTCAGAGTCTCGCGACTCCTTTGTTCGAGACTCTGGAGAAGGACGAGGCGGATTTTCGCAATGGCAGAGTGCTAGGTGTTCATTCTTGGCCGGCTAGCTCAGCCCCTGAACGGTGGGAGAGAGGGTGGTTCGGAGGTTTCGCAAAATGAGAAGTCAGAGACTACCCAGGACTTTGTTTTATTTCAGTACTTATAAACTTATGATTTTACACTATAAATAGATTTTTAGGCAGCTCGTTAGTCGCATAGACAGCTCATAACTCGTACCATAGATAGATTTTATTCGCCGTTGAAGCTGATTCAAACAAGATAACGGTAGGTAGCTCGGAATTACGCAAAACAAAGAAACAAGGCAGCTCGACTCTCGCGCGTCTCGAGGCTCACACTCTTTTCACTCTAAGTCCGCTTGACTTTTCCTCACACTCGTGCCCACTCGGCTTCCATACAAACCCACATAAATGATCGCGCGTGACCCCTCTGTTCAGCGCGCGACCGTTTAAACTACGTAGGAATTTAGCGACGCCCGCAGTCCAACGACTTACGGCGATCTTCGCTTCCTGATAAAATTAACGTCGGTCGAGTCCGCTTGACTCGCCGACCACTCTATCACTCGCACTCGCGTATCCACTAATTCTACTTTCACACTAATCTCGCAAGAAGGCAGCTAATTTCGCGGTCACTATAAAATCACTTAAATCTCCTTAATTATGAGAAGACAGATTTTACAGTTAGGCAGCCGCGCTCGCGATCGCGTTTCGCAGACAAAGCCGACTCGCACGTGGAACCGCGTCAAGCCCGCGAGGGAGAACAAAGGTATCGAGAGAAAATACAACCACACTGACCTTTTTCCAAATTCGTCAGCTCAGCCTCAGTGTCCTATCCCTCAGACAGCGGTTTGCACAAAACACAATAAGGTATAAAAGATAGCTTCTCGGAGATCCCTCGGGAGTTGGCGTTGGTGCGTACAAGCTGGAACGGCCGGGGCAGGAGAGTGCCGGCTCGCGCTTGCTTCGCTCAGCTCGGACTCTCGCGCTCCCTCGCCGCCGTTCGGCGCGCTCGCCCATTGGCCGGATTGCTTGGGCCGACGGCCCGCGCTCTCGCGCCGCTATAGGCTTGTGCGCCTCACGCTTCATCGAGCGCCACGCATGCGCGCTCGACGCCTAACTACTCTAACTGCTGGAGCAGACAGCCGCAAAATTCAAACGCTCGATCAAGACAGCTATCCAGCGACAACCAGTACAACTAATTATTATCAAGATAGCTAGCTTCTTGTAATAAACAATCGCGAAGTACGACGAAACTCTCAGATCCCCCGTCTGTCTCGGCCGTTGATTCTTGAGGCTCCTGTTTCATCGGGCGCGTTACGCTGCTTTTTACTTCAAACATTCGGTGCCGGTGAGCAACCATGGCGCTGGTCCTGCTGCATCAGACGCTCACGTAGGAAGACGCAGCCGCACTCGTTCTCTGCCTCCAACAGCTTGTGGTCCCGAGTGGAAATGAATGCCCTGGATTGAAGCTGGATAGTTGTGGTCACGCCACCTTGACTGTCTTCTATGCCAATTCCTCCTCTCTCCCGAATTGGCCCAGTACACGTCCGCCGTATTTTTTGAACTTCTTCGTCATCCCTCCGCCTCTCGCGTCGTTTATTAAACAAAAATAATAAGCGGCGCCATTATCCATTCGCGCAATACACATTCATTCGGCCTCGAGACGCTCTACCCCGGCAGCTCCTGTTGCTTGTACCGTGGCGAAATTCACCACGTTACAATATACATATAGCCATAGCAAGTAAGTTAGAAATAATTATTATCAATTAACTAGATGTAAAGGAAAGTAGTGGAGGGAGAAAGAGATATTCGAATTTGACGATTTCCCTCTTCAGGAAGGTCAAACTACAGATACCCTCTCTCTTGCTCTACTTTCTCCCTAGCACGGGTGCAAGGCCGCCGCGCGGACCTAAGATAAGTCCAAATCTTACTATTGGGAAAGCCAGGAGGAGGAATATATTTCCAGTACCTCTATTGGAAATTCTCCCTCCAATAGTTTTGCAAATTTTAAGAAGGGCGTTTCGGTAGTCTTTCAGATAGAGGAAAAATTGCCGACAGGACACTCAGTCCTTGGCTCTCGCCTAGTCAAGACGACTATTTCTTTCTAATTTCTGTAATCAAAATTTTATTTCAAAAATTATATCAGTTATTTTCAAAAACTTTCTTGAATTCATTTCTGAAATTCAATCCTATCCAGCAAAAGAAAATTTCTTATTTCCGGTTCTTAATTTGAAAATTCAACTTTCGCGCATCAAACCACTGCCGCCCTTCAATTTAATTTTTTGCCACCCAGGTACGAAAGAGTGTGACAGCAGGAAGGCAGCAACAAAAAAAAGTGAGTAAAAAAAGGATTTACGTAATATATTATTTTGTTTCTCGTGAACAGTAATTCTTAGTTTTGTCCGCTAAGTATAGAAGCCAGTGCCGGTGGCTAATAAAAGTCAAGCTATTAAAGTCGCGGTAAATTTGATTAAAATCAACATATTGTACGGGTGAAGAATCTCAGGTCTAGTACGGTTAATTTTTGACATCGGCAATATAAAAATTGTATTCGTTCCCTTTTGATCTTCTGCGTGAATAAAAAGAAACAGATTTTTAGGAAATCTTCAGGCGAAAGCCGTTTGATTTCCTTCTTATCGGTTTCAAAAACAATTCGAAATACGTAAGAATCTAAATACAAAAACCCGAACTTTTTAATAATAAAATAAGATTTTGTACACAATATTTTTGTTTTTCTCCCCAAAAATAGGTTCATCCCAAGCTATTGTCCGAGAGGAAATATGCTTAGAATAGAGAATATAATCCGATTTTATCTTAAAATAAAAATCTGATTATAAAAATAGTATTGTACCTCGAGAATAGTAACAAAGTAACTGTCTCCGACGTCACACCGAAAAAATGGAGGCCCCGCAATAGAGATCGTTTTTGGGAAGGATTAAATTACAATTACTTTTTGAAATACTTCTGTGATTTTCGATTCAAATAGGCCAAAAATTTAAGCGGTTTTATAATACAACAAATAAATTTTATAAAAGGTAAAAAAAAATTAATATATTTCCGAAATAAAGAAAACTATAAATATTAAATTTTAAATAAAAATTTTATTAAAATACTAATTACTAAATAATATTAATATCTCTCAGTTTTCTTCTCTTACAAATCTTTTTTTAGCTTTGGCTCCGCCAAGCTTCTATCTGTATATACGCTTTGGCTGTGCTGAGTGTATATATAAAAATGTTCTGTACTATCTTTTTTAAATGAAATTTTATTAATACAATAATTATATAATAATATTCCATATCTCTGGAATTTCTCTCATTTTACTAACAATTTCCTAGCTTTAGCTCCGCCAATCTTCTACCTATGTATATACTTTGGCTCTGCTGAGTGTATATATAAAAATATTCGGTACTGTTTCTTTTAAATGAAAATTTTGGTAATATAATAATTATGTAATAATACTCAATATGTCTTAGTCTTCTTCTCTTACTAATCATTTCCTAGCTTTGGCTCTTCTGAATATATATAAAAATATTCTGTACTATCTCTTTCAAATGAAATTTTATTAATACAATAATTATATAATAATATGCCATATCTCTCAAATTTCTCTCATTCTTCTAACAATTTCCTAGCTTTGACTCCACCAAGCTTCTACCTATATATATGCACTTTGGCTCTGCTGAATGTATATATAAAAATTCTATACTGATCCTTTTAAATAAGAGAGTTAAATAAACGTCATATATCAGGCTTAGTTGAAACGCAATAAAAAAACAACAATTAAGAAATTGGTATTTAATTTAGCTCCATCAAAGACCAATATGAAATATTACTATAATCTATAATTGCGTATACGTCAATAAATTTTTATGTAATACAAACATTAAAAAAATAATATAAATCTTGTTACTATTCGGATGAATATATTAATATGATTCCGCTTTAATATTTATAGTGGAGGCACCGAAGAAAAAAAAAGCCTACTAGAAAACAAAGGGCAGCTCGAAGGAAGCGAGAAGAAAAAGCAAAGATCGCTTTAGTTATACGCATTTTGACGGATTTAAAAAATACACCTCCTCCTCTACCACAGTATTCGTCTCCTTTGGAACGAGAAGAAATTCCGTTGCCCACAGATAATAAAAAAAGGGTGTAAAAAGTGTGGCATTTTTAGCAAGGGTTGTATTGATTGTTTTAAAATTAATACAAAATTTGTTGAAATAAAATAGTTACCAGTATTGGATCGTCTAATAATCGAAATGGACGCCAGTCAGCATGGACTGAGGAGGAAGGTCTAGAAATACTGTTTAGCAATAATCTAAGGGAATATAAAAAAAACAAAAGAAGAAAATTTAAAAAGTAAAATTTCAAGACGTATAATAATCGAAACTTTAGAGAATTTTTTTTATTAACAAAAAAAATGGAATTGTCCTGTGATTTCAGCGGAGAGTTTTGAACCGCAGCCATCTACGAGTGGAGCCAACAATTCAACGAAACCCCTAGAGTCTTGTACGGAGAGTACTGAAAAAGTACTTTGCCTGTGTGGGTGTAGAGATCTGCCCCCCACAAAAGAGCAGCGAAGGAAAAGACGCCGGGAGCGGGCAGAGAAATTGGCCATTTTGTTTGGCATAAATGAGACTATCACGGCAAGGCAGGTAAACGTAAACGGAGACTAGCCTTTCGAGAAAAAACCAAAGTTCACTGATTCAGGAGAACAGACAGCCAGCCCAAAGCGTCCAGAAAGTCCTCAACGGTTAATAATCCCGTCAAGGTCAATCGTGCCGCTAGACCTGGTGTTACCAGTAGCACCTAGAGTAGTGTTACCGCCGGCGCCAGCACAGCAGGTATTAAATCGTGATGGTCAACCAATAGAGGTGATCATGATAGTTGAAGAAGAACCTGCTCCCAGGGTAAATCGGTACCTTATATTTGACATCGATAAAGACCTACCTGTACTGGAAGAAGGACCGGAGTACAGCATTGAAAGTCCTGAGTTATGTTTGGAAACAGTTAAGGAGGCCTACTACCACTTATACCCGGAAGAGCGAGGACAGCATGAGGAAGCAGCTCGCGGGTTGGGAAGAAATATAGCAAAGCGAAGAGAAAGAAGAGAACATCAAATTCAGCTACCGAGTCAGATAGCCTGGCTTCAACAGAAGTATTGGAGGTCTGAACGCCGACGAGCTGCCCGGCGGCAAGAACAAAATCATTAAAAAAAAAACGCAATGAACCTTATATATACTAATCAAATTTCTCAATAATATTCATTATAAAAAAAAACTTTTTTTAAATTACTATTAAGAGAAATACCTTGAAAATAAATTCCCTAGATTAAATATTGTACACTTATTTTATATTATTATCAACATTATTTCAAATTATTGTAATAAAATTTAATGACAAAGTAAAACGTTAACATAGCTTC
The DNA here is from genome assembly GCA_018906965.1 of Philotrypesis tridentata. NCBI lineage: Eukaryota > Metazoa > Arthropoda > Insecta > Hymenoptera > Pteromalidae > Philotrypesis > Philotrypesis tridentata. The sequence goes on from JACCIB010000318.1 coordinate 154,195, forward strand.
TAAAAATTAAAAGTCATTACTGAGGAGTCCACTCTGACAGCTGGGACGAAACGCCAACAGAGAGAAATTTATATTTCTCTCTTTTATATTTTTTTTTTTTTGAGGCCTGCCTGCATACAGATCTCCAGTGTGAGAATATGCAGTGCAGAGCATGTATTCTAAAATCAATTTTACTCGAGTAGAGCGATAGAGTCATTTTATTCTATGTACTATACTTTCGAGTGATAGAGTCGCATACCATCTACAAAAAAAAAATTTGCTATAAGAATTTAGAAGAATAATTAGTCAAGAGCTAAGCTGATACTGAATAAACACTGAACGTTATAGACATTATTAGACAGCTTACTACGTTAAACAGCTTATAATTACTAGTTCCTAGAATTAACCCGGAAAATGTATATCTAAGCATAAGAAAAAAAACAGGGGGTGGAGTAAAGTAGTCAACAAATTCTTTTATTGTTACAGTGCACTCCTTCTTTATCTCTGACCTTTTACCCTCTGAAACGAACGAGCGGATATCCGAGTTGAAATTGGACACAGCAGAGCTGTATGATAATCACGTTGAATTTAGATCCAAATTCAACCAGCTACTGCAAGTAGTTAATAATAGTATTTTAACGGAATTAGATTTCTTGAAAGGAAAAACTACAAGCCAAATTGCTGAAAATTATGTTACTGATTTAAGAATCAATAATATCAATAACGAGTTAGCTACACGAAGTCGTGTAGAACGAACGTTGATTCAACAGCAATATCTAGCTACACGGGAAATAGCTGAGCTACGAGCTGAGTTAAAAATCGTCGAAGGCTTTCTTTGTAGTGTGACGAAAGCTACACTTCAAGGGTTCAATCAAGTAAACTCCAATGCAAGAATTGACCATACTGAGATTGCCAAATTAGAAAAAGCTTTCGAGAAATTGCACATCAAATAAGTATTTAATACTTATTTGATGTGCTATACTTAAACCAGTTTTTTTTCCTATTTCTGCCCTTAGATGAGAGCGACAGTTACCAGCAAGTTCGTTCTCAAACAAATTTTAATTCGGTTGGAGACGCTTGAAACCAGAGGGTATCAGTTCCGACGAGAATTGGCAGAGTTCAAAGAGGACCAAGTATTCCTGGAGACCCGAGTTCATCGATATCGAAGTAGACTCAACGACCATATCGAGTCCTAAGTGTATTACCGTAAACTAAACGACGCCAATAATACAATCTTTAGTCAAATATTTGACGCATACAAAAATATAACAGAGATCTTACGCTTAAACGATCAGTCGTTGGAAAAAAACTTGAGCGAAGACAAAGGTCTGCTTCGTTCAGTTGCGAGAGCTACTTACCGAGGGTTCGGATTGGATATATTAAGCGAAACATTTACACAATTATCTATAAAATAAGTACTTTTGTTAAGAAAAAAAATATCGAATAACCAATGTTAATTAAAAATTTTTTTTATGTAATTAATGAATATAACAAATAAAAGCCCTATTTAATATCGTAATTAATTTGTAAAAATTGTAGACAACACGGCACCCTACTTAGTTAAGTATAAAGTGCGTGTTAGTAGTATTTGCCATACTCCTTACCTCCAGTCATTAAAAATCCATTTAAACGTATACTGCTTTAGTTAAGCCATCTTAAGATAAGGTTCTTTTATGAATTATAAATCGGATCAAGTAAACGCGATACCGTAATAATAAAACAAAACAAAACACTCTTCTTCTTTCATACTACGTAGTTAGAACAATTTTTCTTTAAATAAAAAAAACATATTAAGTAGTCCCTTTGAATTGTTCCTAGTGAGTGACAAGGGACAGGCGAACTCAACTTGGGACCAGACCTATTCAACTTCAAAAAATAATAGTGAAGCAGAAGGCCCAAACAGCCCCTACTATATCACTATAAGTTCAGTAGGAAGTAGTCCGGTGTACTCTCCTATTAGTTCAATTCCGTTAACTCCCTTGTCGACATCAACCTATAACAGTCATTTGCACAATTTTGCCAACTCTCCTTTTTCAACTCCCTGTTATACACCTGCAACGGAATTGAGTGGAGAGGAAGATAGTGAATCTCCGATTGAGACTTTATCAAAAAAGGATTGGCAAGAGACTCTCGATACGTATCTAAGAGTTAGAGTCATACCTTATAAAAGTCCCGAAGGAAAAACATCCTTTAAAATAAGATATAGCAAATTAAGTTGAGATTTAATCTTGTTTATATTTAATTATAAGGTACACCAATAAAGAACTATTTTTCTTTGAAGAAAAATAGATATATAAAAATAAGTATTGATTTCTTGTAATTATCCTTACCGAATAAATTATATATATATATACGTGTATATATATATATATATATATATATATATATATACTATAACGTTGATTTTTGCTCGGGAGATCAACGTTATGTATCGGCCCTTCTCCTCGGGTTCACCTGTGGACCCGGTGGCGCCAGACGCTTACCTTTAAGTGTCAGAGCCTTGCGACTCTTGTACCAAACCCGGGGAGTTAGGCGGATTTGCCCGGCTGGCTAGCTTTTCCCCGCAACACGGTAAAGGAGAGAGGGCGGTTCGGATAGAAATATCTCTAGGTTGTCTTTATTTCAGTGCACTCTATTTAACACAAACGTAATATTATTTACACAACTAAAAGGTTGCCGCAAGACATCCGTTCACGATCTACACAAGAGAATTCGACCCGTACCAACAATTATTCTCTACATCACCAACCTGTTTACCGCTCGTTAATAAAATCGCTACTTAATCCCTAAACCGCGTAGATATCCACTGATAAGACAACCCCACTCTCGCGCGTGTCAAGGTAACTTTCACATTGCCCACTTGGCCACACACGCTCGATGTCCGCGACTCTTCTCGCACGCCTTAAACCTATGAACGTGATCGCCTACACTTAGTTCGGTCACGCCCGTGTAATCTACGTTTGGCCGAGGGCCTGTCCGCGTCCGACGGCTTACGACACCCCTCGCGCCTTATCCTAATAACGCGACGTCGAGCGAGGCCCCCTTGTCCTCGCCGACGTATTCCCGAGACGCACTACCGTGTATAACCGCAACTCACTACCGATTCGCACTAACAACACAACAGATAGCCACGAGTTCCCGTACTTTGCAGATAGCCCGTTGTCCGCGAACTTACTACGAGATAACCTTCAGCCCGAGATATCGTGGCTCGTGTGTTCACGCCGGGACGATGAGATAACCTTTCATCAGGAGACCCAAAAGCACGAATTGGACACAGAAGTTAAAACAAAGGAATCCCTTGGGAGCTAGCTGCAAAGATGTCCGAGCTCGAACGGCCGGGGCAGGAGAGTGCCGGCTCGCGCTCTCGTTGCTTGCCTCGCGCTCTCGTACTCCCGAGACGCCGAACAGCGCGCGCTCCTCTTGGTCGGACCGCGCTCTCGCGCCGCAACAGGCTCGCTCGCCTCGCGCGTCGTCGATCGCTACGCATGCGCGCTCGACTTCTCAATTACAATCGGTGCTGGAGAAGACAGCCGCGAAATTCAAACGCACGCCGCGAGTAGACAGCCAGCATTCACACAGATAATTCGTGCACTGCCAAGGCTTTGCACGAATTACGAAGTACAATATAACTCTCAGCGAATCCTTCTATCTAGGCCTTTGATTCGGGAGCTCGCTTGTTATAAAGGGCGCCAAAACTGCCTCTTTACTTCCAACGCTCACGCCGGAGAACAGCCATTACGCGTAGCCGTGCTGCAGAAGGCGCCAGCGTAGGTAGACCCCACCCGCCTCATCTGCGTCCGACGACTTACGATGAGCGGACTAGAGCACCCTGGGTGAATCTGTCTGTTACTGCAGCGCCGGAACTCATCTCCTACTCCTCTCATCTTAGGATGAGGAGTGAAGAAGCCCTCCGTGTTTTTATCCTCTCGTTGTCATCTCTCCTCTCCTCACGTCGTTGCTCGAAAGAAACGAACGTCGTTAATTCATGCACTCGATCACATACACACGACCTTGAGACGCTCTACCCCGACCGCTCTGCGCTCGCTGTGACGTTTTGCCACGTAACAATACATACAATAAATGACCCCCTTCCTAATCAAGGATTATAACCCCTTTGCGGTGGACTCTCGAATATTTCAATTACAAATTCTAGTAAACAACTTAATTGATAAGGTAGATATACTAGATGACTACAAAATAGCTGTAAAGGACTTAATAGAAATAGTTACTACCTATACTAAATTTATTTATGAATTACGTACTACACTAGCTTAGCAAGGTCAAGAGTTAACTCGAATCGATCATTTGTTGGATTTTACCATAGATTTTGAATACGATCTTAATATTAAGATTGAAACTCTACAAAGGCGTAATTTGAAGAATGAAGTTTTAATAAAAAGTATAGCTAAAACAACATTAACCGGATTTAAATAAGTATATTCCACGCAACTTGTAAATCAGTCTGAAATTGATCAATTAGAGAAAATATTCAATAGTCTAAAAATTTAGAATACTTACTCTAAATTCATGAAATTAACTCAAGTAATCGACGACTTTATACTTAGAATACATATAATAAAGACTTATAAGTTAAAATTAGCCTTTAAGAATAAGTTTTCTTTTAGGAAACCAACTGTAGTACTTACTAGTAACGACACGGCTCAATATCAGAATAAAAAAATTAAAATAATAACACATAAAAATAAGAATATTAGGTATATTAAATTAGGCAATAATAAGGTAAGTCCTACTACATTTGTCAATCTTCCAGATTTATTGATAAAGAGATTGATTTTAGCATTAGTTAGGATTAGTAAAAAGGTCACTACTAGTATATATTTTAAAATAAACCTTCAACTTGAGTTACTTGTTAACACAGGTCAACCTTTAGACCATTTAGTACTTGCTCTAGAGGAATATCACGATAACGAGGATTTCGACTTCATTCCTGAAAATAGTTTTAAATACAACTCATTACTAGAATATAGATTTATGCAAGAATCATTAGTCTATCAATAGTTTAGTTTAGTTAAGGAAGAATAAGAAACGTTTATGAGTCCAAAGGCAAAATTGAGTCGTCAGTTAGCTAAAGAATTAGGACTTGAACATTTATCCGCCGAAGAATTGGCAAATTACGACCCTTTCGCAAAGCGAGACATGGTCATTAGGGAAGAACCTGCTACAATCGTAGATGAGCATAACTTCCTCGCAAGGTCTGATAATACAGCGGAGACAACAGGGAGTTAGGACTATTTTCGTCGACAACTCCAATTTCCAAGTGATAACCTAGTCGAACCTGGAGGAAGTTTCACTACTTTATCGGCAATAGAAGGTGACTTCACCTTGGTAAATTCAGACGACCTAGAACCAGAAGTAGAAGGAGAAAACTCCATAATAAAGGGTCTTCGAGATCTCGAGAAATCCCTTACTATCGACTCAGACGAGGAGGAAAAGTTACAGGTTCCCGAAAAATTTGTAGATTGGTACTCCGAATATCCATTACGTAGCGCTACAAACTCACCCGAATCGAGAAGGAATACGATTGTACCTAGGCCAACTGCCCCCAGGTTAAGCATTATACAGATAAACGAAGAATCCCTACCACCACCGATCAATCTTATACCACCACCCGAACGAAATTTAGGTAACGAAATGGTTAATAACGGAGGGGCTGGCGTTGCCAACCCACTGCAGTTTAATCAAGTAGTTTCGATTAAAGCACTTAGAGTAATTCCTGAATTTGATGGAAGTAATGTTCCATTTAGTCAATTTTCAGAAACTTGCTTGGAAGCAAAAGACATGATTGAAGCCACTGCTGAGCCTAATTTGACTGAACTTATTAGATGCAAAATTCAAGGCGACGCAAGACAGGCTTTAACAGGTCAAACATTCCTGAGTATAGAAACCTTATTAGCATTTTTGAAAGGTATCCACTCACCCTCTCGAACAGTAGCTCAACTGCTCGGAGACATGGAAAATTAATTTCAAGGAACCCATGATACTGTAATAAGTTTTGCCAATCGAGTCAAAGATTTAGGAAACCGAATCCTAGAATCATACGCTATAGAGAACGGAAGAGTATCAGACGAATTGCGTACCTTCACACGAGCCAATGTAATCGATTGCTTTAAAAGGGGATTAAATGCTGATATAGAGCAAAGACTTGATACCTCACCAAATGATCTCATTACTGACATAGTGAAAAAAGCCATTGCTATTGAACGAAAATTAGCGAATCAAAAGGAAATAAGGGAACGCAATAATCCCGATAGAGTTGCCTCTGGTAGAACTAAAAGGAAAGTATTCGCTTGCTCCATATGCAAAGCACCCAACGAAGATAAATGCAACTGCCACCTCCGGTGCCAGTTTTGCAATCAAACTGGACATGCTTTAGAGCACTGCACAGTGCATCATCAACGTTTATTAAAAATGAAACTTACTTGCCAAATTTGCCAGCAAGAAGGACATACTGCCAGTCATTGCAAACAAATCGAAAAATGCCAGATATGTAACAAGATTGGACATTCTGCGAAATAATGTAGGCAGAACGAATCCCAACAAACCCGTACACCTATCATATGTCAGATGTGCCAAAAACCAGGACATCTGGCCAATGTTTGTTACAGCCTGAGACCTAGAAGTAACCCCACTACTTCGTTTGCAGGTCGACAAAATACTTTAGTTTGCCAGTAATTGTTATTCATTCAAAAATCATAACAATCAGCAACTGCAACTAGATGCGAGAAGCAAATTTACTTGCCAACTCTGTAATGATAATGGACACACAGCTGCAACTTGTAGAGTTAAGAGCCTTAATTTAACTTGCAACTATTGCAAAATAAAAGGACATACTATTGACCAATGTCGTAAGCGTCAATTCAATGAAGGCCAACGTAATCCGGGAAATATTCTTATTGACACTGGTTCTGAACTTAGTTTCATAAAAATTGGAGTATTAAAAGATCCTAGAGATGTAAAAACTGATTTAACACAACCACTCCGAGGATATTTTCATTTTTTTTATACCCAATGACTTTCCGATACCGTTCGACGGAATTTTAGGATCCATGGATTTAAAGGGAGACTGTGCAGTATTAAACTTTCATACCAAGACACTCAAGGTTAAGCAAGGAGAATGGCCTATACAATTATTCAAAGATTACAATCTTTTCGAAAATCCGTTATTAAAAATAGGATCATACTTTGATGAAACAGCAGTTTCCTACGTCGATGTCCAAGACCCACCGTCCGACAATCGTGGACAGTTAATGATAGATACAGGTTCAGAGCTGAATCTAATGAAGATTAAATTCGTTCCAACAATTTGTGAAATCGACCACTCACAACGAACCTACTTGAAGAGGCCAAGAACCTATACAGACCCTCGGAACGGCTAATATAGAAATTGCCGGATGCAATACACTTTTTCATTTAATATCTAGTGATTATCCGATTCATTCTGAAGGAGTACTAGGAGGAAAATTTTTAATCGAAAATAAAGCCATTCTCGATTTCGAATATGAACTTTTACAAGGAAATAGATGAAACTTTACTTTACTATTTGATGATGTTTGTGATAAATCGAGAAAATCAGAGTTTGCACAATTTGATTTAAAATTATCGAAACGAGCAAACATGGAGATTGGAAAATACGCCGGATCAGTAGGATTACCTGTCTTATTAAGCAAAATTCCAAGAAGGGATGTAATAAGAAGATTACCCAATTAAGTTAACGCGATCAAATTAAAAGGGCCTAGTAAGCTGATCCCTTACGTACAATTTTTAAACGCCGCTAAAACAAGTTTTAGCTTCATGCTCGACACTGGATCCGAAGTAAATCTGATCAGATTAGGAGCCATATCAGATAAATCACAAATATAGGATTCTCGATTACACGATTTAAGCGGAATAGAATCGACTCCTATCACCTCTTTAAGCACTATCGAAATGAAATTACTGGGAACAAGTATTAACTTCATTGTTGTACCCAATGATTTTGAAATTCCCTTTGAAGGTATTCTAGGAGCACCCCTTTTTTAACAAAATAAGGGTAAACTAGATTTCCGAGCTTAAATATTTTCACTTAATGACCACAACATGACCTTCCAACAAAACCACAATCCATTAGCCGAAATAGAAATCGGTAGAGTCATCAACATAGACATACAGGACCCAAAGTCTTACATTCCTTACATCGAAATATTTAATTCACCTACTTATAAACCAGGAAGATTAATGCTAGACTCAGGCTCAGAAGTAAATATTTTGAAATACTCCATGCTCCCAATAAATTGTGAACTAAAACCGTCAGAAGTTAATTACTTAAAACGAATTGGAAAAGAACTTACTAAAACTATTGGAACAGCAGAGATAAAACTTCTAGGAGGTGAAGTTATCTTTCATATAGTTCCTAATAATTTCGCAATTCCATGTGAAGGAATACTTGGAGCAGAATTTTTCCATCAGACTCAAGGGGTAATTTCAAGGGGTAAACTCAAGGGGGATAGATTTTGAAAAGAACATTTACTCCTTCAGAAAGATTACAACTTCTATAGTATATAATGATCCATCATTACCACTTACTGAACCAGACGTTGAACCCAATTTAGCACCAACCCTTAAAACTTTTGCCGATAAATATGTAGATGATGAGGGATATCCCATCCTAGTCAAAACTTATACTTCTGATTCTACCCCTACATTTAAAAGGAAATATGTAGATTTACAGGAAAGCATATCTGAGCTCGGGTTAGATTCTGAGTCAATTACTAGTACAACAGTGAACCCTTCTAATGAAACGTTAAAGCAAATGCTAGAAGATATTCAGAATTTGAGAGATTTAGAGCTTACTTCTGGTTCTGAAGGATACCTTGCCAATTACAGAATTGAAACAAAGACAGCTGAAATTCATGATCAGCTAAATCAAAAGGAAATCACCCAACGACAAGTATTTCATGTAACCCAACAAGAAATTTTCACGGAATTAAACTTAGATCCACCTACTTTGAAAGAAACCACCGCAATGTACGATATACTTCACTCTAAGAACCAAAGTACATATTTTCGACATTTGCGTAAATACTAGGTCAATATTAGATAAGCTTAAGCTAGATCATTTATATGGTATAGAAAAAGACCATGTAGATAAACTAGTAAATAAGTATCAAGGTAGGTTCTTATTAGAAGGTGAGCATTTAGGCTCAGCCACTAATATTAAGCATAGAATAGTTACTACAACTAATGATCCCATTAACGTGAAACAGTATAAATTTCCATTTTCAATGAAAGATGAAATTGAGAGGCAAGTACAATAATTACTTGATGAATGAATTATACGTCATTCGCAATCCGATTATAATTCGCCTATCTGGATAGTACCCAAGAAACCAGACGCGAATGGAGTAATAACATACCGCATAGTATCCGATTTTCGTAAACTGAACGAAATTACCGTGAATGATGCTTATACGTTGCCCGCTATTTCACAAATTATAAACGCAATTGGAGAGTATAAGTATTATACAGTCGTTGACCTTGCCTCTGGATTTCACCAGATTCTCATGGACCCAGTCGATGCACATAAGACAGCTTTCTCAACACCTTTCAGGCATTACGAGTTTGATCGCCTGACATTTGGGTTAGCCAATGCACCTGCTACGTTCCAGCGTTTTATGGACGATACTCTGTATGGTTTAAAAGGAAAAATATTATACTCCTTCATTGACGATGTAATAATTTTTGCCAATTCTTTAGAAGAATATGAAGAAAAATTGCATCTGCTAATGCAACGTTTAGAGCAGCGCAATTTAAAACTCAATTTAAAAAAGTGTGAATTTCTTAAGAGTGAAGTCTGCTACCTCGGACACATAATCAGTCAACATGGATTAAAACCTGATGAAGTATACGAAAAGGAAGCTTTGGCCATAGTCCATTGCGTAAGAACATTCAAGGATTACATCTATGGGAAAAAGATTAAAATTTCCACTGATCATCAACCCTTAATTTGGTTTAAAACAGCTGACCTCAATACTAGAGTATTAAAATGGCGATTTAAATTATATCAAGGGGCGCGGTAGCGCCACGATGGCAAGTATAAGGTACGTGAGTACGTACGCCGCCGTCGGGCGCTAGCCAGACCCTATTATACATCTCATAGGCATTGTTGGAAAATCGACTTACGGTTTTCTTCACTTTGACAGTATTATTTGTCACATAGAAATACTCAAACGAAAGCTAGAGACGAAACTAACAAAATCACATCAGGGTCACATTTTCTGAAAATGCTTCTATCAACAGATATTGTAAAGTGAAAGTTCGAGCCCCTCGATTCTCATCAAGAGAGAAGAATGGAAACTGAACAATTCTTCCGGTTACATCAGCTCTACGTATTTCCGTAATAATTATATAGCACACCATGCATCAATATAGATCTACTTGTACATGCTGAGCAGATGCAGACGATGTTTTACGGTGAAACATTGTTTATGTTTATAATAATCAACGTAAATATTTTAATTAATAATTTAACATATTATTATAAAATATTGTGATAGTGCGAAATATATCATAAGTTTAATATTTTAAAACAGTGTCATTTAAAAACAGTGAGAAATAAATGAATTTCGTTCATAATGATCAACATGATTAATAGTGTATATAATTAGATTAGATAAGTATTTAGTATTATGATTGTGATTTATTAATATACAATATAAATCAAGGTTTCGTGAACTGATACTTTGTTTAAATGTTCTCTTTTCTTTTTCAGATACTTTTGGGAGGTTATATTGTCATTGAAAAAAGTTAGAATTATAAATATTTATGACATGCAGTATTCATTATGCTGTGAAGTAAGAATATTTATTAAGTTAGCAGAATACCTGGTGCAAGCGGAAGGAAGTTCAGAAGACAAGTGATTTTTTAGAAGTTTCTCCCAATTTTGAGAGAGCAAAAATAATTATTATTATTATTACAATAATCCATGAGCAAATGTACATTAATATTTTAAATTTATTACTTATTTAGTTTATGTTAACTATTCTTTGTAATTTACAGATTATATACCTTTTAAAAGTAGTGAAATCTCTCCCCCCCCCCCCAACAAACCTTTTCAAGATAAAAGGCTGGCAAGTATAAGGTCGTTTCTTCATGTAAAAATTAAAGATTGATATGATAGGACGGGGCGGCAAGTTTTTCCGTCAAAAAATTGAGATCTACATGATAGAATTTGTTCCTGTTTTTTTTAAATGTATGTAAATCAACAGAATTTAAATCTCATATATAATTGTATATAATCGTCCTGGACATAGATTTTTAATGAAATAAGGATAGCAATACATTTACTGAATTATACTAAGTAGATTGTACATCCGCTCGTAGCTTCCATAAATAAATGAAAAAGTTTTCATGATGCGAAACAATTTTGTTAAATTACATAATAATTTTAGACAAACATGATACTACATATGGGCACATTTGTCATGTGATAATGTCATGTAAGAACATCATACCATTCTATTACATGTACAGAACGTGGCAGCAGTCGCAATTATTCAAAGTTTTAATTGTACTCGACTATACCTTTTCACAGGCTATTCACCTTTTCACATGCTGCAATTTGATTGAGTGTTTATATGAACACATATATTTATAATCCTTCCTCAATTTAATCGGTTATTTATTTATTTGAAAACAATTACTTTTTATAACAAAAAACTTGCCAATTTATTTATTGATATCATAACTTTCTTTTCTTAAAATTAAAATGAGAATTTATGTCAAATCGAAGGTATAGATAATCGAAGGAGAAATGACACTAAAGAAATGGTAATCTGTCCAATAGACCCTTAACGCGAAAATGGTTACACGTTCATATTTTCATACATGAGAGTTTCGGATTTTTTAGCTTAATGTATAAGCATCATTATTTGAGTGATTGTGATTAACTCATTGAATAGGTAAAAGAAGACATTCATCCTAACATAATTATTTGTTTTCCAACTTGATCTATAAGTATCACATATTCTTCCAGTATTTGTGTTCGATCACTTATTCACAAGAGGAAAGAAGATATATTATTGTTTAATAATGACTCTATCGCTCGATGATGGAATAGTGTGGAATAAAAATTGATGCGTCTCTTCGAGCCAAGTTGTTTATTTAAAATGCCAAACGTTTCGGGATATTTTTATCCCCTCTTCAGTGGCTAATTTGCAAAACAACTTTCGTGTTCTACATTATTAGAAACGGACCAGAAAAAGGATAAATCGCATATGGCGGGCCTAGGACTCGAGAATTTTATTAACACAGAACGGATTCACCGGTGCCATAAGATGGTAATGCGGCACCGGTCGAGGCAGGACATCAAATTCTCGAGTCCTAGGCCCGCCATATGCGATTTATCCTTTTTCTGGTCCGTTTCTAATAATGTAGAACACGAAAGTTGTTTTGCAAATTAGCCACTGAAGAGGGGATAAAAATATCCCGAAACGTTTGGCATTTTAAATAAACAACTTGGCTCGAAGAGACGCATCAATTTTTATTCCACAAGATATATTATTTGTTGATCTGACGATTATAATATCAACACGTCTTAAGAGTATGCAGTAAAGCTACTAGTATTTTGTCTATATAAGTGTTATCAAGATCTTTAATTTCCATAATTAAATAACTGTATAGAATACAGCACTTATAATTTCGACTACACAAGAGTTGTTGCAGTTTGAAAATTAATGTTGAATTTTAGAGTAAGCTCTAAGAATTTTTATTTTGTCTGTATGAATGTTAATAAATTTTGGTTTTGTCTGCATAAGTGTTATTAAGAGTATTTTTTTACATTAAGGTTTTTTTTTTATTTATTTGAGATTACATTAAGGTTATCAAGAGTTGTAAAATCAATCTTTAATTTTTACATGAATGAGTATGACTATGAAATCATCTACAAACCCGGAAAATTGAACTCTAACGCAGATGCACTGTGTCGAAATCCGATGGAGCCAATAGGTGTTCATGTGGTTACACGTACACAACAGCAATTGTTAAATGAAAAAAATCCGATTACCTTGGATAATAGAGTTTCTGAAAAATGAAAATCTAATAAAGAACAGAGTAGTCTCAAGAAGCGAGGACGACCTCGTAAAAATCATCAGGAAATAACGATTGAAAAAGGTAACAAAACAGTAGGAAATAAGTCAATACATACTAAGAGAACCTTTAAAACTAGAAGGACACATATCCAGCCATCTAGTATTAAAAAGAGAGGTCGACCCAAGAAGGCAATGGCGAGATTTGACGCAGCTAGTCTATTGAACCAATTACGCAAAATGATCAGTACAACTGAACCTGTTGCTAAAACCATTGCGGCCTATTTCACATCATACAAAACGCAACTGGACATTGAACCACCTCCAACTGACAAAGATAGCTCTAAAATATCGGGGATCGAAGCTGAGGCGACAAAATCCATTAGCATCAAGTGTCAATCTGAGAAAAGCGAATTAACCATTGCTAACTCAGATTCACCTCAATTGTGTAAAATAGTAGAAGTTAAAGTTTTAATATACTTTAGAAAAAAACCTATCATATGTTTTGTAGATTATAGAGGATCACCTTGTGACGAAGGTGCTAGATTACTGATAGAAAAAAATAAGTTAGAAGAGAATTTAAAATTGGAAATAGATAGTCTTAATCATGATAAGAGAAATAATCAATCAATAATATCCCTATGTATAAGAGGTTCCAGACCTGAATCAAAAGGTATCATTAAGTGTGTACCTCTTGAGAAACGTGATGAAATTTTCTATGAGCTACATAACTCACCCATTGGTGGACATCGTGGAGTTTCTAAAACCTTTAACAGAATACGCCAATCTTATTATTGGGAAGGTCTCAAGGATAATATTCAAACACGTATTCAACAGTGCATTGAATGCCAATTGAAAAAGTTGGTACGGTTAAAGACCAAACAACCTATGGTAATTACAGATAGACCTGGGTCCGTATTCGATAAAATTGCTATGGACATCGTCGGACCTTTACCCAAAATTAAAAATGGGTATGAATATATCTTGACTGTGCAAGATCAATTGTCAAAATATTGTCTAGCGGTACCTTTAGGGAACACGCTTGCTTCAACTATCGCCGATGCCTTTGTAAAACGTTTTATATGTATTTTCGGAGCACCGCGAGTAATACTAACTGATCAAGGACAAAACTTCCTTAGTAAGCTAATGGGTCGAGTTGCAAAGAGATTTAAGATCAAACGAATTCACACGACTGCCTTTCACCCCCAATCAAACGGATCTCTCGAACGTTCCTATCATGCTCTGAGCGAATTTTTAAAAATATACACCGACAAGGATGACGAATGGGACGCCTGGTTAGAAATTTCCACGCTGAATTATAATACCTGCATCCAAGAAAGTACCAAACATACCCCATATGAGGTAGTATTTGGTAGATTAGCTCGTTTACCTATAAAGGATACAACCTATAAAGGATACATTGAAGAACAAGTTATTAGTTTAAATGGAATTAAACAATTAGTTTATAATAACTTAGTAGATTCTAAACATAGATCTAAGAAATATTATGATAAACATTTAAACCCGCGAAATTACAAGTTAGGAGATTATGTTTAGCTACTCCGAGGGAATAAACCCACTAAGTTCCAAAATCCATATTTTGGACCGTACAAAATCACAAACGTAATAGATACCAATAACGTACGCATTCAAATAACTAAAAAGAAAAATAAAATAGTCAACACAAATCGATTAAGAACTTCTTACTTAGGTAACATTACTTTTCCTCCAAAGAAAAATAAAAGACTACTGAAAGAATCGGAACTCTCTGAATAACATAGACAACTATACCCACTATTATTGAATAGTTACTAAAATCATTTCTAATTTCAGACTAATTCAAAATGCGCATCCATCTATTTCTCCAATTCCTAATGATAGTTGCAAGGACTTTCGCTCTCATTGGATATGATTGTGGATCAAGACAGATGAGTGGCACCACTATCTCTCTCCGAGACGTAGGTGAATGCAACCTACCCCCATCTGTCATCAATACCACACAGCACTCCTTCCAATTACTCCAACTCAGTTACTTTTCTGAAGTTGTAGTAATGCAATGCAAAATTGAAATTCAGCGGAATATATATTATTGTGGAATGTACTCTCATACATCCGCAGTATCGTATGGATTTAATGAATATATTCTAGAAACCTCTGAGAAGGTATGCAAAGATCTACATATACATGGATCATTAGCACTAGCTAATGGAATAGATAGATTTAAGGTCAACAGCACCAGTACACGACCCATCACCCTGGCGGGAAGTCTGACCCGCGACGGTGAGTGTCGTGCAACCCAATATTCATATCCATTCGGTACTTGGGATAATGTGGTTGTGCAAGGTACTGTTAAGGTTACTTTAAGAACGCACATAGCAAGGGTATACTAAATAACAACAAAATACATTTAGATTCAGGAACTAGTTGCGCTTTTGCCTATAAAAATTGTTTAGATTCAACTAATGGTTATACATTTTGGGATACGCTTCCAACTGATTCGTGTTGGTTTCGACCAGTGTATACTGTAACTTCAGACGACGTTACTTTTACTCTTGCCCTACGAGGAAAGAAACAATTATGTGGTTACGTAATATCTAGTACCAAACATCCGAAATTATTTATTTTTAACACTGTACGTAGCCGAACGTTTGCTCCCCCAGGCGAAAAGAACATAATTAATTTAGACATTTTTACTTATGTAAACTCTAAGTTCGTATACGTAGAAAAACATGCGTAAAGAAAAAACTGCACTTTATCATGATATTCTGGTTCAGAAGTGTGAATTAGAGAGACAGACCCTTAAGAATTCCCTATCCATCGCAACTCAAGCTCCAGATGAATTCGCTTACGACCTCATGAAAGGATCAGGCTATATAGCTGTAACAGCCGGAGAAGTAGTGCAGGTAGGCATTCCGGTAGGAGTAAGGGTTCATCAAGATGATGCTTGTTACGCAGAACTGCCGGTTGAACATAATAACCAGACCTATTCCATAACTCCCCGACCTCGAATTCTGAAATCAACAGGTACTCGGATACATTGCAACTAAATTTTACCAGTATCTTACTACATTGAAGGATCTTGGTCTAAATTGACACCTAAACCATCAAAGGTGCATGCGCCAGACCATTGATACCATTGGTACCGTCAGTGCCGGAGTCATAACTATATTAATGATTGTACATGCCATCAAGATGTTAATTGATATTGCTGTACAAGGTTATGCCTTACATTCCATTTATGGATGGTACATCCATCTACTTGGTGCTATCTGGAGTTCCGTCACACATCCTCTAATACACCTAGGACAAAAGGATTGATCTCAACCACCTGCCACAGATAATTTGGAAATTCCGGAAGTTATGGTCCCACTAAAACAAAACGACAAACCTGAGGAAAACTATCACTATTTACCCAACCAAATCAGATAACCAAGAATTCTTTAATCTCAACAAAACCTCATGAATCAGAATATCAAGAAGAAAAAGGAATATATATATATATATTTTAATAATAACTATCTTCATTAGGTTAATGGTTCTTTTCCTCATTTTATTCCTCAAGTCACCATTTTTCGGCGGGGGTGTAACGTCGCCAAGTTATTTAAGAAAATTTTTGTTTTTTTGCGCCTCGCTACTCCATTGCAACGTGCGAGTCATTCTCAAGAAAAATAAATAATATTACCGGAAAGATTCATGTTTGCCTTTTTCGCGCGGCCGTTACATGGATAGTCCAAGCGTAATCGCTTAAATAAATATCCTCTCTGCATAGACGGAGAGCGAGATATCTGGTTTTAATTGACAGCTCTAAGACACTCAACTTATGCTCTCTACAGCGCTGATTATCGCCACGGCGCCGAGCCGGAGCGATAATCCGTCTGTCTCTATGGTATGCACGAGCGGCCGATGAGAGCGGCACACACAAATTTTTCCTATGCATCTTTCCTTATACATCTGCACGCACAAAATCTTCAAGCAGAGATGACTAGAGAGATTGACAGAGAGCGGGGTTTTCGTACGACAAATTCCGAACGAGCTGCCTCGAGGAAAATACGTACCTCCAGATGTGGCAAAAAGTAAGAGGGCAAGGGGGCTAGGGTAAGAGTTATAAAAACTGCTACAAAAAAAAGGCCTCAGTTTCGGGCCTCGGTGCAGTTTCCTCTGTCCTGCGCTAATCCCCTTAATGACGGTCAGTTTTGACGCAAGCGAAATTTAAACTTTTTAAAAATGCAAATTTTCGAAAATCACATATTTTCGTGAATCCAAAAATTTTGCAACGATTAAAACAAAGTTCGAATTGCGAAAATCGGATAATTCTAAGTTTTATATTTTTAAAGAAAGGATGAAATACATTTGTAAGATATAAAACTTAGAATTATCCGATTTTCGCAATTCGAACTTTGTTTTAATCGTTGCAAAATTTTTGAATTCATGAAAATATGTGATTTTCGAAAATTTGCATTTTTAAAAAGTTTAAATTTCGCTTGCGTCAAAACTGACCGTCATTAAGGGGATTAGCGCAGGACAGAGGAAACTGCACCGAGGCCCGAAACTGAGGCCTTTTTTTTGTAGCAGTTTTTATAACTCTTACCCTAGCCCCCTCGCCCTCTTACTTTTCGCTACATCTGGAGGTGCGTATTTTCCTCGAGGCAGCTCGTTCGGAATTTGTCGTACGAAAACCCCACTCTCTGTCAATCTCTCTAGTCATCTCTGCTTCAAGTTTATGCGAAACTCAATACATTTTCACCACCTGGCAAAGCATGCACTGTGCCGAATGATGAGAATGAATAGAAAAATATTATACACCCGTTTTTTAATTAGTTTTACCTTTGACTATGCACTCTCTGTTATATTATACTATTAAGGGGACCCAACACGTTTAAAACTTGAAAAAATCGATATTTTTTTTATGATTGGTTTTCATAGGAAATTTATCATAGAATATGCTCCCGAAAGCCGTTTTTCGTAAAAAAATTTTCCCGCAAAATTATAAGCAAAATACTGAATAAATATTTTGCCTGTTTTTTCGCTAAATTGCGTAATTAAAATCATTTATTCAAGATACCTAAAAATTTTGATTTTTTTAAGTAAATCCAGTCAGAACTAGATATTTTCATTGTAATTGTAAAAAACAATTTTATTTTATATATATATATATATATATATATATATATATATATATATATATATTAGGCTACCAACTTTTGTACGCTGTCTAAAAAAGTGCCAATAAGATTGACTCTATCGATGGACAGGCTCATGACGAGTACAGTCGACTTTGAATTTTTGAAATCGATCAATATTTAAGGGTAGCTACGCGATTTATTTTTTTTTAATAGGATTTTATACAGGCAAAAAAGTATGTGCTTATAACTATGAAACTATGGAAATTTCTAAAAAAATTTTGTTCTCATGAGAATCAGCATGCAAAAATCAGTCGATACCGTCAAGTTTGGCATTCATAAGTTAATATTTAAACAAGTGAACAGGTGCATATTTCAACCAAAACTGCTCATCTTTGGAGTTCATTTAAGGTACCTTCCACTGGTTCTACGGCTTTGTAATTTTGACATGGCCTTCTTAAATTCAGGGAGAAACGATTCCAGAAAGAATTTCCCCAAAAAAATGTTTAGAACAGGGTTAAAATTCGATTCAAAGTTTTGGCTTTCCTTCCAAAAAGTAGGTAAAATGTCAAATTTTTTTCAGAGGTAAGCTGCTATAATACTTTAACAGCCCTAGCTCCTTCCCGCAGACTGCCCAACACATGTAATGGTACAAACACGGGCTGTCGTTCTCAGCTACATTCTTTTTTGTTTTTCTCACGAAATTAGTAAATTCAAGAACATTTTCAAAATGCTTGTAGTAAAAAATTTTCGATTACAATAAATATAAGTCACTTTGGATTTTTGAAAAAAGTTTATTACAACAACATTTATAACAATATGTTATTTATATAAAAAAATGTATTAGGTCCGTTATGTAAAATATCAAAAAATAATCGATACGTATTTTTTCTTTTAACAATCAAACGATTTTTAACAATGTTATAGCGCATTGAAAATTTCGTGACGTCACAATACGTACCTATATAGATATACTGATGCCCACGCCGTAACTTTGGTCGTGACGTCACGAAATTTTCAATGCACTGTATCGTTGTTAATAATCATTTGATTAAAAAATAAAAAATACGTATCAATTATTTTTGAATATTCTACATTTCGGACTAAATAGATTTTTTCATGTAAACAACATAATGTATTGTCAAAATATTTTCTAAAATCTGCTCTGCGATGTGTTATTGTGTATTCAATTACTTTGTTGTAAAAATCAGAATTTTATTATAATATTAAATTATTAAAATACGAAAATTCATTTTTATGCTGGGAAGAAAATTCGGAGGAAAACAGAAATAGAAAGTTTTTCAGGGTTCAGAGCATCTATAGCAAGCATCCAGGGAGAAAGTCCTAATGCCGGAGATTCCCAGTACCTGTCCCTACCGGAGAGATCGGCTCGGAGGGATGTTTATAACTGAAATTATGATGCGTATTGTTCCATTCTCCTGCTCATCATTTGTTTCAGTCACGTGGCTACCCTTAAATATTAATCGATTTCAAAAATTCAAAATCGACTGTACTCGTCATGAGCCTGTCCATCGATAGAGTCAACCTTATTGGCACTTTTTTAGACAGCGTGCAAAAGTTGGCAGCTTAATATATATATATATATATATATATATATATATACATATAGTTATAAAAATACTGTTTTTTACAATTACAATAAAAATATCTAGTTCTGACTGGATTTATTAAAAAAAAATGAAACTTTTCGATATATTGAATAAATAATTTTAATTACGCAAATTTGCAAGAAACCAGTCAAAATATTTATTTAGTATTTTGCTTAAAATTTTGCGGGAAAATTTTTTTTCGAAAAACGGCTTTCGAGAGCATATTCTATGGTAATTTCCTATCAAAACAAATCATAAAAAAAAATCGAATTTTTCAAGTTTTAAGGTGTTGGGTCCCCTTAATTGAGTTCTTCCGGCATTTTTTATAAATAATTTATTAATCAAAGTCTATTCAAGCTTTCTTCAATCGAGTTTGATAATACGTTATAATTAATAATATGCTATGCATCGTCCATACATGAATGATAAGTAGTAACAGTGACGTTGATAGAAAGAATTATTACAGACATTGTTTAATAGTGAATTTATCGCTCGATGATGGAAATGGTGTAAAAAATTTAATTAAAGATGCGTCTCTTCGAGCCAAGTATTTATTCAAAATGCCAAACGTTTCGGGATATATATATCCCCTCTTTAGTGGCTATATAATAGTAATTGCACAAGATTTTTATTATAATTATAATATTAAGGTAAAAGAGATTGAAATTAAAATTATAATATTCACCTAATTTGTAAAACAACTTCCGTCTTTCACATAATTAGACGAAGCAGGAAAAAGAGAAATCGCATATGGCGCTAAAATTTACAAAATTTACAAAATTTACAAAATTTATAAAAGTACAAAACTTGAAATTTAAACCAATGTTAGACAAAGCTTTTTACAAAATTTACTTACGGACTATGACTCGAGAATTTTTATTTAAAGCAGATCGAGATTTACCGGTGCCATTCGGTGGTAAAGCGGCACCGGCCGAGGTAGGACATCAACTAATGTCCCGTCCAAAAATCAGACTATATATATTGCGCAATACATACATTAAATGGTGAACTAATACTAAGAGTCTATTACCAAGAATATATAAATTATAATGCAAAATACAGCGGCAACGGATACCCTGAGCTTCATCCGTATATCAAGAACGAATAATACAGTAGAGGTGGCACGCAGTACTCAAGCAGCAGAGCGGGGGGCCCGCGCCGCATCGCAAGAAACGCTCCTGCCATGACTGTATGCCTATATAGTATGCAGTATGGACGGTGCGTTGCCACGGCAACCCGGTCTCCCCGACCTCCCACTGGGCTCTTCCGCTCCGGCGCGCCAGCCAATCACTATCGAACATGTGTTGGCTGAGTTGAAGAGAGCGCGAGGCGGTATGCCCCCTCTCTCTGCATGCTAAGATCCTGATACAGTCTGCTCGCCACCGAGCCTCCGCAATCACATTATTTACAGATTAAATTTTACTAGGCAATACGAACATAAAAGATATATAGAGAAAAGGGATCTTAACTCCCCCCTCGCAGTACATGCATTGGAGACGGGACACAATTTTGATTTTAACAATATTAGAATAATAGACAGAGAACCGTCTATTTTCCGTAGACGTTTCTCAGAAATGCTTCATATTCAGTTTTTCAATGGCACTCTTAATAGGGCTGAGGATACGTGCCGCCTCAAATCTAGCTATAAAAATGTTATATCAAATCTAAAAAATAGTCCTAATAAATTTTAATCTGTAAATAATGTGATTGCGGAGGCTCGGTGGCGAGCAGACTGTATCAGGATCTTAGCATGCAGAGAGAGGAGGCATACCGCCTCGCGCTCTCTTCAACTCAGCCAACACATGTTCGATAGTGATTGGCTGGTGAGCCGGAGCGGAACAGCCCAGTGGGAGGTCGGGGAGACCGGGTTGCCGTGGCAACGCGCCGTCCATACTGCATACTATATAGTCATACAGTCATGGCAGGAGCGTTTCTTGCGATGCGGCGCGGGCCCCCCGCTCTGCTGCTTGAGTACTGCGTGCCACCTCTACTGTGTCATTCGTTCTTGATATACGGATGAAGCTCAGGGTATCCGTTGCCGCTGTATTTTGCATTATAATTTATATATATTCTTGGTAATAGACTCTTAGTATTAGTTCACCGTTTAATGTATGTATTGCGCAATATATATAGTCTGATTTTTGGACGAGACATTAGTTGATGTCCTACCTCGGCCGGTGCCGCTTTACCACCGAATGGCACCGGTAAATCTCGATCTGGTTTAAATAAAAATTCTCGAGTCATAGTCCGTAAGTAAATTTTGTAAAAAGCTTTGTCTAACATTGGTTTAAATTTCAAGTTTTGTACTTTTATAAATTTTGTAAATTTTGTAAATTTTGTAAATTTTAGCGCCATATGCGATTTCTCTTTTTCCTGCTTCGTCTAATTATGTGAAAGACGGAAGTTATTTTACAAATTAGGTGAATATTATAATTTTAATTTCAATCTCTTTTACCTTAATATTATAATTGTAATAAAAATCTTGTGCAATTACTATTATATAGCCACTGAAGAGGGGATATATATATCCCGAAACGTTTGGCAATTTGAATAAATACTTGGCTCGAAGAGACGCATCTTTAATTAAATTTTTTACACCAATTATTACAGACATTCTTGACTCAAAATACTTCATTAATTTCACTTCATCACAGGAGCCTCCATTTTGCTGGTCTCAACTTAATAGATACTAGCCAGAGTTACCTCGCTCGCTATTGCTCGCTCGGCTTTGAGTATTGTTTAGTTTTTAATTTAAAAATTAGTAAATAAATGGTCATTAAACAAATCAATTAGAAATCAATATCTATCATTAAATTAGTTCAACAAATACTTGTGTATATATGTTATATTTGAAACTATCTGAACTCAACTTCTTATTGAACTTTTTTAATTTAAACTTTCTTTTACTGTGTAAAGAATGAAAATAAATATATAACAAAATGTACGATATAAACAAATGTAAGAACCTCAACCGATTATATCCATTAACAATTGATATATCATTCATAGATTTTGTTATGAATTATTTCTATAAATGAAATATATTACCCTTAAATAATGTACAGGTACAACGTAATAATATATGAGTGATTCTTTGTGATATGTACTTACAGAGATTTAATTTTTCTTGTAAACTCATTAAATTACTTGTACTTAATAAAATACTCCTCCCTTAATTTTTTCAGTGTTTCATCATCGATTATCTTAGCGTTACAGGGTGTTAAAGTTGATGAAATAAGATTTATGTGCATTTTTTTGCTAATTTTCAAAATTTCATAAATCGTCAGAGTATTTTAAATAACAGAGCCAGATCATTTTTTTCAGATTTTTATTTCATTCACAGCAGACTTTAGTGAATGTGGGCATTGGAGAGCACTCTGGCAGGTCCAGATTTGCTTTAAAAACATGTACTTTCCAGATGAGTGTGGAGATTTTCAAATAATAAAGATTTAAAAAAATTATAACCAATTGAAGAAAAATATTCATAAATGCTTATATTTTTTAATTAATTTTTATAATAAATTGTATGTAATTTTTTTGAATCTTTATTATTTGAAAATCTCCGCACTCATCTGGAAACTACATATTTTTAAAGCATATCTGGACCTGCCACAGTACTCTCCAATGCCCAGATTCAACTAAAGTCTGCGGTAATTGAAAAAAATTGAAGAGATGTTGTAAAAAAATAAAATTCAATTTTTAAAATTTATACTTTTTTAACGTGTATCGGTCCACTTAAATGACTTATAACTTTCTTAAAACATGTGTATATGACTTCAACAATATATTTTTTGAAAAGGTTAGAAAACTGCCAGAAAAAAAATGTCTTTTTAGTGTAAAATGATTCTCTCTGGCTCTACAAATTAATTAAGGTAGTCAGAAAAAGCAAAAAAACATGATTTTATCAAATATTAATCTGTAATTCGAAGATACTTGATGCCAATAATCTGAAAAAAGAAGGGACCCTCATATGTATCTTAGGAACATTTTAAAAATATTTTTGGATACGGTTAAAAATTTAACCGCTAGATTTCTCAGAGAACTACCCATATATATATTGTAGTATATATTTTCATTTGTAGATATAAGATAAGTATATCATTTAATACATTAAAAAAAAACACAAAATTTTTAGTGTTAAAGACAACATTTGACTTATGTAAATAACAAATTAAGAATAGAGTGCGACGGAGAATCCGTTGTAGAAAAGCTGAGTGACTCTCCTGCAGGCACCCGAAACCGAGCAGAAGAATATACTCTAAGGGCAACGGGTGCTTACAGGAGAGAACAGTTGAGCCGGAGCCAGGCGCCGGCACTGAGCCGCGCCGTAGGAGAGAGAGAGAGAGGGAGAGCGCACGAGAGTAGCAGCCAGCCGAGTCGCCGCCGTGACGTCACGGCCGTCGAGCAGCGAGAGAGCGCGCGAGGAGTGGGAGTGCCGCTGACTACTACACGCGGCCGCGCGCGGCGCGCAGAGCCAGCAGGCGCACCGCTGGGCCGCAGCCGCCGCCATGACACCGCCGAGGAGCACGAGGCGACGGCGAAAGTAGCCAGCGCATGGCGCTACAGCGAGCGGCGCGACGAGCGGCTGAGCCGCGTATACTATAGAGAGCGAGCGCGTGCGTATGTGTGTGTGTGAGCGCGCGCAGCACGACGCGTGCCGAAGAGTATGTGAGTGCGAGAGAGACGGCACGATGCCGTCGCGGAGCACGAAAGAGTGGAGGCTACCGAGCCTCATATAACGCGAAATGTTATTGGCGGTCGGAGTGGAGGCGCCAGGGCTCTCCACAACGGCATTAAGCGAGCGAGTGTGCCGAAGCCGGAGTGCGAGTGAGAAGAAAATAAAGATAAGAAATTTGTAAATTGCCGCGGCCGATCACGTGACGACTGTACATCGATGCGAGCGTGTATGTGTGAGATCGCGAGATAGAGCGCCGAGACGAGTGAGCGAACGGGCAGTACCGAGCCAACCTCCTAGTGAGCAGCTTCGAGCATCGAGAGTTTTTGAGAGTTTTGAGTGTTTTTGTGAGAGTTTGTTCAGCAGCCTTTATTTACCCGCGTACAACCGCGTCTCGCCTATATTCGCGTTAGTCGTTTTACAGAGTACGAGATAACGGCCGTACGCGAGGAAGACTGCGAACAGCAAGTGTAGTGAAAGTAATAAAGGAAATTCATTTAAATCTAAGTGTTTAAATTCATATATCATAATTACCGGCTCAAACGACCCGTGAGACAGAGAGTCTTCGCCGAGGCCCGAGCCTGTGAGTGAGCCATTCGTGTCGCGTCAAGGCGCCCGCACCCGGAAAAATAATAGACGCGACGTGTAGCTCGACTCAGGACCGCGGAGGGGAAGGCCCACGCGCGAGCGCGAAAAGCTCCCCGGGAGACGCACAGACGTGCCTCTCTCCTCTCGCCCGCCGCAGCCACCTGCCCCGCCGTGTTACACTGGCGCCCATAACCCACAAAATAAAACTCGGAGCCGTAATTTATGTGTTATTAATTTTTTTGTACGAGACATTGAAGAAGTTTATAAGAATTTCCGTGTGAAAAAGTGCTCGTGCGGTGCAAACGCAAATTTAGCCATCTTGGTCGAACGAGCAAGTCGCCGGCGGCCATATTGAATAGTGGCGTCGGTTGCTCACTGAGGAGAATTGCCGAGCGCCAGCGCGAACACAGTGACGCGAAAATAATTTTTTTTGTATCTCCCCGAGGACAACAACAAATTAATTAAATTAATTTTTTTCCCCTCTCAAGAGAGCAAGTGATTAATTATTTTCTTCCTCGTCTTAATTTTTTTTTCTCTCTTGTGCAACGTGCAAGAAAAATTTTCCGGTTAATTAATTTAAGAAAACTAAGTTTTGAGAATACCCAGAATTCGCGTGTCGTGTCGCAGCCGAGCCGTCGAGTTGAGATCCAACCTCCTCGAGGAGTGAGACTGGCCGAATAAAATTGATTATCGGGTACATGGAATCGCAAAAATACCACACAACCTTATAAAAAAATCAGGATTGATCCACGAAAATTCTAACGTGTCAAATTAATTTTAAGGAGACTAGAGTGACCGCTAGATTAACCAGCGAATTATCCCGTACGCGTTAGATCGAAAAGTTTTTTTTTCCTGGTCCGTGAATACAAGGAGTGTCGTGTAACCGCATATTCGCACCGAATAATTATTCGTGTACAAACTCAGAGCTGCTCTCTGCGACAGTCACGGAAAATACTGCCGAGCCCTGCGCAAACAATTATTGCGCAGATAAAATTATTATTAATCATTACATATTATTAATTTTACAATATTAATTATATTTACTGTACCATATAATTTTCTTTTACATTTATTATCATATTATTTCTATTCATTTTAATTCATGTAACCCGCATGATTTGGGAAATTTCCTCAACTAAACCATTGTCTGCCTCAGCCAAACCACATTTACGGTTAACAGTCTGCACGTCAAAAGTGGAATTATATTTTTTTCCCATACACCCCTTTCACCAGAGTAGCAGGGGATTTAAGTTTTTTTCTCCACACCCTGCCAAGGTCGAGAGCAAAACTCTCCCTCCTCGAATTTACAGTAGTTACGGATTTGGGAATCAGCTAGAGACAGCCATAGCCAAGGTTGAGAAATTCTCCCTTAACACCGATTAAAGATCAGACGGAGACATAATTTTGAAGATTAGAGAACAAATAATCATTCCGAAACAGAAAATACTAGTATTAACGATGGATGAGAGGCAGAATCATTATCAAATAATGCAAGAATTGCGAAAAACAGGCGTGTCAGACATCTGCACAGAGACATCGAGAGAATGACACAAGCGGATGTTTTCGAACAATTGGTGAGCGATCGAGTGAGCAGTATAGGACCTGTGGAATTCCTCAAAGACAGACTATTACGCTTGAGAATCAGAGAAAGCCAACTAGCCCAAGCCCCATGGTACAAGTGGGATGAATATGGTCGCGTGCCACCGAGCACAATGGAGGACATGTTACTCCCACCGAAGACAGTTCTGCGGAAAAATGCAACACAAGCAATACCAGTATCCGTGAGTGACAACAACTACCCTGCCACAGCAAACGTCAGTCTCGGACAAATACAGAACTTCACTGTACGTCAGATCCACAGAGTAACCAACGTGATGCAAGGACATGAACAAGGACTACCGTACAGAGTACACCAGTCGCATGAAGTACAGCAATTTATGGACGTGCCGGTAAAAACCAACTCATCAGGATCCTTCCAAGGACCTGAGACACATACCATGGCAACTCCATCAATTGCAGCAACTCATACAACTCCGAGATCAACGGGAGCGATCCCAAAAATTCCTAGCCTAAACAGCAATTTGCCCGCAGAAGACAACGCCTCAGCAGACGAAACACAATACAGCATATATCAGTGGAATTCACCGAAAGATCATAGGAATAGCACACCGAGACAAATGAATGAGCAGCCAAAGCCGTGCAATGCAGAATCGGAGCGAGCCTCCGAAGAACCGAGACTTAGATCTACCAATTACGACTTCCCAGGCAATAATGAACGACGAGAGAGCGGTCAGAATAACGTGGCGATCGACTACGGTCAAGAAAAGGATTGGGCAGACCCCGTACGAGATGCTCCTCCCCCGACAAACCCAAGACCTCGCACGAGCCTTCCTACGAACCCAGGCTCACGAACGAGGGGAAACGAATCTAGAAGAGGAGGAAACAGACACGTCCTGGAGCACACCTACCCAAACACCTATTTCACCGAGCCATTTCAACGGCAGCCACAAATACAAACACCGCCCGCACCTGTATACAGCGTTGACCAAGAGAAAGGCAGAATCACACCACAGACAGAAGTCGTAGGAGCGAACGCGGAAGACGCGATCGGCGGAGAAGGAAGAGCTCGAGTAGTTCATCAAGCAGCGAATCATCCGAAACCAGTGACTCAGATTATAGTCCCTCGCCAAGCCGTAGGACACCAAGACGAAGAACCCGTAGTAGCCAGAGACGACGCCGAGGAAGTGAAACCAGTAGAAGTCGGGAAGCAGAAAGGGATACAATAAATAACCTTACACAGTATGCCTCCAAACTCCAAATCCTGAAGAACTACGACGTAAAGTTTGCAGCCGAAGCCCGAGACAACGCAGAGGAATATATATCGAAGCTTACAGATATAAAAACGAGCACAGGACAAAACAGTAAACAGATGCTAGAAATCATCTCATACACTCTGACAGGCCGAGCCGCACTGTGGTACAAAACGGAGAAAGAGGATTTCCGTAACTGGCAAGATTTCGAAGAAGCCTTCAGACAAAGATACTGTAAGCCAATGTCGTCGAATGACATAATGGACGAACTATACAAGAGAACGCAGGGTAAAGGAGAAAAACTCGACGCATATATTACAAGCTTCCGATATATAGCCGATCATCTAAGAAAACCTCTAAGGACAAGGAAGCAGATCAAACTCCTTATGAAAGGGCTGAGACCTGAATATAGAAGGGCACTGAAGAACAAATACATCGAAACGTATCATGATTTGAAGAAATACGGTCGAAGGTATGAAGAGCAAGTAGAGGAAGATATAAGATATACACCACCCCCACCGGCACCCAAGCCTAAGGTGGCGACAGTGGAGGAAGTAAGTGAGGTAGCCGCTGCAGACGCAAGCTCAACGCCACCCAACCAAGGGAAAAAGGGGAAAAAGAACAAAGTGCCGACACAGCAACCACCTCTATCACAAACGGGCCAACCACCCGCGAACACTCCGCCAACGCCACCACAACTACCGCCAGCAGAACCTGTCTATGCAGCACAGGCAACTTATACAGGAAACTACCAACAACCTCTACAGCGCACACCACCGCTAAACACAGCGCCACCGACGCAAACACCCAACGCTAGACCAGGCAACCAAGCCGACTATGTAGGAGCATGTTACACATGCAACCAAACCGGACACCGTGCAGCTAACTGTCACCTAACGCAGTGCTTCTATTGCAAACAGATGGGACATCAGTTGAAAAACTGTCTGGTAAGGCCAGAGCCGACTTGCCAGGTTTGCGGGAACAAAGGTGCAAGATTCCAAACTTGCCAAACGCCGATGTGCGCTCAAATCAGAAACGGTTTGGGAAACGCGCAGGCGGGAGCAGCACAGGGGCCGCTGACTCTCCCGCCACCACCACAAGCCCCACTTCAGCAACAACCACAATTACAGCGACCCCCACAGGCGCAACAAACCCCACAACCGCAGTCATCGAACCCCCTTTGGAGGCAACTCCCACGTTAGGGCGTCAGGTGATAGAAAAGACTGACTTTCCTGTTCGGACGTCAGTCTTGGAAGGGGGAGAGAGTGGCATGCTGCCACTAAAACAGAGTCAAGTAGATGCAACACCGAAGAAGCCACAGCCGAGAGTATCAATACCGAGAATTGGAAGTTCTAACCTAAAGCTAGCGGTAGACAAACAAAATCAAGGGATAGGAGCCTATTTCACCCCTACCTCAAGTGAAGAAAAACCAGAAAAACATAACCAAACAGGGAACAACCGCAATGGAAAAGAAGAGCACCAAGCACGATGTATTGAAAAATTCCTGGAAGTAAGAGGAGAGCAGAGAAAGAAAACTAGTCTTAAGCAAGAGAGTGCCGCAGACAAGCCGAACTCACTAGACGAGGATAAGGAAGTCACGGCGCAACTGAAGAAATCAGAAGTCCGAGTAGAAAAGATTGCGGAAGCCACGCCAAACGGGACGCCGGTTGAGCCTCTCGGGAGTAGCAACGCTACGAGGAAAATATCCGAGTTGGAGAGAAAATCTGAGAAATCCAAGAAATCCGAGTTAGAGAGAATATCTGAGAAATCCGAGAAATCTGAGTCAAAAAGGAAATCTGAGAAATCCGAGAAATCCGAGCCAGAGAGAAAATCCGAGAAATCAAAAAACTTGAGTGCAGAGGAGTTTGCAAAACTCAACCTGGATGTATGGAGAAAAAGAGTTGAGGAGAAAAACTTAGAGTTGAATCAGCGATACTTGTGTGCACCACCCGCGAGCCTGAGCCGAGCCACGTCGCACAAAGAGGAAGAAACACCTGTGAAGGCAGCCACAGATCGCCTGACTTGGGCGATAGATTCAGGGGAAACCCGAAAGAACGCCATGGGAAAAGATGGAGCAATACAAGAGCAGCTGAAGAGAGTATCGATGTTGGACAATTTCAGCGACGATTTGTACATGGACGAGATCGAAATAATCGAGGCTGCGACGTGGCTAGAAGAAGATAGTAGCGATACGGAGGAAGAAAAAGAGTATGAGCAACTGCAAACGATAGAGAGAGCACTGAGTTTACTGAGTACCAATAACCCCGAGTCGAAGGACGACGCCACCCTTGTCGACGTGCCTAGCTCTATGAAGGAGAATGACGAAGAAATTGCGGGAATCACCGTTGATAATCGGAATTACTTACGAGTTATCCTCGCAGGGGAGCAATACAGGGCGCTCTTCGACCCAGGAGCAGTTGTATCATTGATAGGACCAGAGATAGCTCAGCGTCTCGCTAGTCGGCTTCGCAATGCAACAGCCCACATCCAGACGGTCACGGGAGCCCGAACACCAATCTTGGGATATTTCGATATCCGATTCGACCTAGAGGGAATCCCCAGTACCATATCAGCCAGAGCCGTACAGGAAGTCCAACACCCAATACTCTTGGGGAAAGACTTCAGCGACACGTTTAGAATAGACACAGACCATAGAGGCTGGTGGAGAGCCAATTCAGGGCCGTGAAGGGAGTTTGACCGGCGGAGCGACCAGCCAGTAGCTGCAATCAACGCTGAGTGCGCAGGCATATTAGAGTTAGAAGTAGAAGATCGACAAGAGATAGACAGAATCGTGAAGGAAATACTATCAGAGTATTCTCCGGACGTCCTAGGCTTCACCACAAAGACCGAGCACCACATCCAACTCACGGATGAAACGCCGATCCGTCAAAAGTGGATAAGAAAGTCCCCGAAAGTTAGCTGCTATACAAGCGGCCGTAGAGGAACTTTGGAAACTAGGCGTCATCGAAAACTCCGCCAGTGACTTTTGCAGTCTACCTGTACTCGTGCCGAAGCCAGATGGTACGGAGAGATTTTGCGTTAATTACATCGCAATCAACGCCGTGACCAAGAAGGACAGTTATCCGCTGGCACCTATGACGATGATCCTCGATCGGTTGCGAAACGCCAAATACCTCAGCAAAATAGATCTCCGGCAGGCGTACTTTCAAGTGAAAATGGAGGAGAATAGCAAGAAGTACACCGCCTTCGCCGTGCCAGGCATGGGGTTGTTCCAATTCACCAGAATGGCGTTCGGCCTTTGCAACGCCCCCGCAACGCTGCAGCGTCTCATGGACGCCCTATTTGGCCCTGCCGTAGCCCCATTTGTGTTTGGGTATCTCGACGATGTCGTCATAGCCACAGAGTCCGTCGAAGAACATAAACATTGGACTAAACACGTGTTGAAGGTACTTGTAGACGCAGGTTTGACGATCAATCCGAAGAAGTGTAACTTCTGTGTAGGAGAAAGTAAGTACCTGGGGTACATCCTCGACAAAGAAGGGCTACGCCCTGACCCCGAGAAAATAGCACCGATATTGCAGTACCCTGTGCCTAAAACACCTACACAAGTCCGTCGACTGTTGGGTTTATTTGGATGGTACGATAAGTTTGTGAAAGACGCATCCGACTTAAAAGCGCCTCTCACAGCGTTACTCCATAAAAGCCGAACATGGTCATGGGAAGAGGATCAGCAGGAGGCCTTCCAAAGTATCAAAAATGCCTTAGCCTCAGCCCCGGTATTAGCGAGACCGGATTTCACAAAGCCTTTCTGCATACAGTGCGATGCGAGCAACATCGCGGTTGGGGCCGTTCTCACTCAAGAATTTGACGATGGAGAACACCCAATAGTGTTTGTGAGTCGAATGTTAACCAAGGCGGAGCGAAATTACACCACCACCGAGCGAGAATGCCTAGGTTTGATCTGGGCCATTAAGAAACTGAGACCGTACGTCGAGGGATATCACTTTACGGTAATTACCGACCACAGCGCGCTCAAGTGGCTCAGAAATTTAAAAGAGCTGACGGGGAGGTTAGCCCGATGGGTTGCTGAGATACAGCAGTGGGACTTCGCGATTGAACACCGCAAGGGGAAAGAAAACCAAGTACCCGATGCCCTATCGCGTATGTTTGAAGTCGAGGCAGCCGCCCTGGGAGAGACAGTTGACAGCTGGTATCTCCGCCGTAGAGCTGATGTCCTAGAAAATCCCAAAAGGTTCCCAGGGTGGCGGGTGATCGACGGAAGACTTTACCGGTATAAATAGATCCGATAATAGAGCCTATCACGCGAGGGGAAGATGGGTGGAAGCTTGTAGTCCCCGAGGAGGAAAAGGAGAGCGTGCTTTCGACTGCCCATGACGCCGCAAACTCTGGGCACATGGGGATCGACAAAACGTACGACCGCCTCGCCCGAGAATATTTCTGGCCAGGCATGTATAGGGACGCATATCGATACGTGAACTCCTGTCTCTCGTGTCAGCAGTATAAAGTTAGCCAACAGGGGCCCCAGGGATTAATGGGGAGAAGGATAGTCGAAGAACCCTGGACAGTGGTAGCAGCCGACATGATGGAGTTTCCTAGAAGCAAAAGCCAAAACAAATATCTGCTAGTCTTCGAAGATCTCTTCTCGCGGTGGATCGAGGTCAAGCTACTAAAAAAGGCAGACGGAAAAGCCGTATTACAAGCATTCGAAGAACTGATTCTCTTTCGATGGGAAACTCCCGAATACCTCTTGACCGATAATGGGACTGAATTTGTTAACAAAACCCTCACCCCCGCCTTAGCCGAATACGGGGTAGTGCATATCACGACCTCCCCGTACCACGCCCAAGCCAACCCGGTAGAGAGGATCAATAGAAGACTGAAAACCATGATCGCGATGTATGTAGAGAGTCACCAGGACTGGGATAAGCGGTTACATGAGCTGAGACACGCGATCAACACAGCAAACCAGGCCACGCTTAGAACTTCACCGGCCTTGCTTAATTTCGGTCGCCATCCCACCCCGGTGGGGAGCCTACGACGGAAGAAGGAGATGGAGGGTAGCCCAAGCGTGGATGTAGGAAAGCCAGAAGAGTGGTCGGAAAGGATGAAGAAGTTAGATGCCCTGCGCGAACTTGTAGCCAAGTTTATCGATAGAG
>JACCIB010000319.1:0-187101 GCA_018906965.1 Philotrypesis tridentata
AGCCTAAAAGGAAGACAGCATTGCCTGCAGCATACGAAATTCAGCAGCAGCAGCAGGCAGATAATGCCATTGAAGCAGCATCCGAAATTCAACAGCAGCAGCAGGCAGATAATTCCATTGAACCAGCAGCAATGGCTGAGTCACCACCACACCACCACAACCATCATCACCACCTGGTCAAAACAATGCTCAAGTAGAGGCTTGAGGAGGGAGGATTCATCGTCTGAGGACGAGCTTACACCGCAGCCAACTCTCGAAGTTTTTTTTATCAGCATGTAGAGAGCCTGGTGGCAGCTGTAGCCGACCTCCTGCAAACAATTACAGAGCAGGCAGTCAACGAGACTGAAAGTATTGAAGAATACAGAAATCATCCGAATTTACGGAGCGAGAACAAATTCTTGCTTTTATCGGCAGACCTGTAGAGCCCGAAAGAAATGGAGAGTGTGTGAGACGCGAGGGAAATACAGTATTGAGGCACTATTTCGACCCTAACAATCTTCGAGATCGTCAAATAAACGAACGTAAGTATATATTTTTATTTAAAACATTTTTTCAAAAATAAAATTTTTAAAAATGTTAGTGATCCGGCGCGGCCTCCTCGGATTATGAAAGATTGCCTTCTTCTCTCAAACAAGATATTGGCTCGGATAATTTATATTAGAAGAGCACAAGAATTGCGATGGATTTTTGATGTCTGTAAAGACGGCGAAAATTCGGTCATACACGAAATTGAAAATCTACCAGAAATATTTGAGCGACTTAGGAGAGAGCTTTGCGGGACCGCCAGAATCCTAATTTTTAAAAACAAAAAATGTAAAATCAAAATAATATTTTTAAAAGTTTGAATAAAAAATGTCAAACATATATTTTCAGAATATACAGAGTTTGATGATTTAGCCTCTTCATCATCATCCATCAGACCCCTATCAACACCATCTCCATTTTCTTGCAACAACATCAGCGACATAGATTCTACCGATTACGAGGCTGATCAAAGCTGCGTATCAACACAGATTGGTGGTGGATATTGCGCTGATGATGATGACGATAACGATAACGATGAGAATACTTTTGATAATTCATATAATTTATCAAATCACACTGAGAGGAGGCGGAAGAGGGGGCAAATGAGGAGACTGTCAGCGATCAAGAAGGAGAAGGTCCTCATGTCATGGATGTGGATCTTGACGAAGAAGAAGAAGAAGAGGGAGAATGAGGATCTTCAACCTCCTGGTAAGCGCTTCGAGGTTTTTCAGAATAATGCGCACTATGTAGCGAAATATAAGTTGGAGGGTAGGCGGTTCGTATTAAAAATAAAACCACCACCCGAAGATGATAGTGTAAATCCTATAGTATGGTTAGAATTAGCTATTAGAGATATTTACGGTTACATAATATCGTTAACTAATCAAAACGATATGATTGGGATTTCTGTAAGAAGTTTGAATTTTGCGCGAGGTCCAGCGGGACTGTCATTGCGTTCGGTTAATAATTTTTCGTATAACGATTTATGGGGTTTAATTAGCGGTTTAGCCCAGAGTAACGAAGATTTTCAAATCGATGATAGTTTTATCATGACTGTAACAACTGTAAACGTACCGAACGGTGGTAGAGGTCATAAGAAAAGCCTAAACGTCGATACAGTAGGTCAGAGATCAATAGTTTCTATTAGCAATAATAATGACAATTTATGCTTGCCAAGAGCCTTAGTTGTCGGAGAGGCTAAAATCGCATTAAAAAATAATCCTACAATCGACTCGAGTAGAGAGTGGCAAATCATTCGAGATAGCAGACGATCTATGCAGAAAGAGCGAGCGAATCTCCTCACAATACAAGCGGGTGTGACGATTCCTGAGAATGGTTGCGGGATACGTGAAATTGGTAAATATCAAGAATATTATATTCAAAAAAATATTGCTATTGTAGTATATGATTATCAAACTTTTGGTAGCGGTGAAGCAGCTTTTTTCGATGGTAGACCCTTGTTAAATTCTAATGATTTTCACGTTATATACTTATTATATGATGCGCAAAGATGTCATTTCGATACAATATTAAATTTAGCCGGTGCAGCGCGAAGTAAATTTTTCTGCGAACAATGTAATAAAAACTATACTCTTATAGATGCTCATAGATGCACAGCGTCCTGTAATATGTGCTTTTGTCAACCACCGTGTGTCACAGATGTAGATACTATACATTGCGATAAGTGTAATAGAGATTTTTTTGGGCAACGGTGTTTTGATCAGCACATAACAGATGGTTCTTATAAAAAGAAATGTAAAAAAGTGTGTGATGTGGTACAAGTGTGTACCATGTGTTGCAAACGCATCAATATCTATAAAGCAAAACACGTATGCGGTATTAATTATTGTAATTTATGCCATAACCGTCACAACGTGAATGACTTGTGCTATATTCAACTTATTGGTCGTGATATTAGAGCACAACTTAATCGTAAAACGCCAAAGAAAAATTTATTCCTTTTCTATGATTTTGAGACGCGTCAAGATTCTGCTTACCAAGGGCATGAAAGCACAAAAGTACACGTTCCGAATCTCTGTATTGTACAGCAAGTTTGTGATGACTGTATGAATGAGGAAAATATAAATGTTTTATGCAATACATGTGGAACAAGAGAACATATATTTCATGACGATCCGGTTAAGCAATTAATAGCATTGACAATTCGTGAAAAAACTACATTTAGTCAGATTATTTGCATCGCTCACAACTCACGGGGGTTTGACGCTCAATTTATTTTACGAGAAATAGTCGAAAACACCCCAATGGTACCAAACGTTATATTAAACGGACAAAATATAATTATGCTTCAATGTGGTCAAACAAAATTTATCGATAGCTTAAACTATTTTCACATGAAATTGAGTGCCCTTCCTCAAGCTTTTGCATTACCTCCGGGTAGAAAGAAAGGTTATTTTCCACATCTCTTTAACACTATAGATAATCAAGAGTATATTGGACCCTTACCAGATTCAAGATACTATGCGCCTGACTCGATGTCCTCGAGCGAGAGAGAAAAGTTTTTTGCTTGGTACGATGAGGAACAACGTAATATTCATGAATTTGATTTTAAACAGGAAATAGTGGAATATTGTCGCATGGACGTAGAAATTTTAAGATTAGCATGCATGGCTTTTAGACAAATTTTTATAAAATGCGGAAATACTTGTCCATTTACAGAAGCAACAACTATAGCTTCAGCATGTTCTGTTGTGTATAGAAAAAACTTTTTACGTGAAAAAACGATAGGAATAATTCCTTCGGGTGGGTACCGTCGCGCAGACATGCATTCACAAAAATCCATTCAGTGGCTACTGCAATGCGAGCGAGAGATTGGTCAGGAAATCATACACGCCGGAAGAGCCCGTGAATTTATGTTACCCGAAGGGTTTCGCGTAGACGGTTATTTACCAGATGAAAATGGTGGCAAAGGCATAGTTTTCGAATATCAAGGTTGTTATACACATGGTTGCCCTGTTTGTTTTCCTAGGAAGCCCGATAAAAAAATGTCTTACGGTCGAACAATGGATGAAGCGTACGAGAGCACTTTTAGAAAAATTCAAAAAATTAAATCTCTTGGCTACGAGGTTAGAGAAATGTGGGAATGTATATTTGATGGAGTTAAAGCGGCAAATCGTGAAATAGACGATTATGTAACGCACCATCCTGTTATGAGTCGTGTAACGTTGAATCCACGCGATGCCTTTTTCGGCGGTAGAACCGAAAATATAGTCACCGACTATGCTATCGGAGTCAATGAGAAAATCGAGTACACCGATATATGTTCTCTTTATCCCTATGTATGTAAAAGAGGCCAGTTTCCCTTGGGGCATCCGCAAATTTTAATTGGTAACGAAAGTCATAAATTAACGAGAGGTAATAACAATAATCTTGATAAAGTTGAGGGTTTAGTTAAATGTTCAATTTTGCCACCGCGCGATTTGTATATACCGCTATTACCTATCAAAATGCACGGACGTCTTCTTTTTGCACTTTGTCGCACATGTTGCGAGGAACTGCAGCAAAGTGCGTGCAATCACGAAGACCCAAAAATGCGTGAATTTACTGGAACCTGGGTTGCCGATGAATTGCGAAAAGCTGTTCAACTCGGTTACATTATTACAAACATTTATATTATCTGGCAATACGAAATGATACGATATAATCAGAATGACGGTCGCGGTGGTCTTTTTGCTGAATATGTAAATACTTTTTTAAAAATTAAACAAGAAGCCAGTGGTTGGCCTTCTTGGTGTACCGACGATGAATCAAAAGCTCGATACATTGAGCAATATCAACGCGATGAGGGTATACTTTTGGATAGAGCCAGCATTGAAAAGAACTCGGGCTTACGCGCAGTCGCTAAACTCTGTTTAAATTCTTTCTGGGGTAAATTCGGTCAACGTAGTAATTTAAAACAGACGGAAGTAATAAAATCACGCGAGGCTCTCTTAAAATTGTTGACTTGTCCCGAAAGAGAGGTTAACGATTTGCTAATAATTAACGATGATATATTGTACGCCAACTGGCAATACAGAGATGAGGCTGTGACACCCGCACCACATACGAGTGTTGTAATCGCTGCTTTCACGACTGCCCAAGCTCGCCTAAAACTTTATGAGCATCTGGAGAATTTAGGCAAACGTGTTCTATATTACGATACTGATTCTTGTATATTTATATCACACGATAATGTTCCTAACGAGTATAGACCTTTTATTGGCTCCAAACTGGGTGACAGGACTGACGAGCTCGCTGCTTACGGTGAGCACACATTTATAGATAATTTTG
This sequence comes from Philotrypesis tridentata, assembly GCA_018906965.1. Classification (NCBI taxonomy): domain Eukaryota; kingdom Metazoa; phylum Arthropoda; class Insecta; order Hymenoptera; family Pteromalidae; genus Philotrypesis; species Philotrypesis tridentata. The sequence goes on from JACCIB010000319.1 coordinate 4,816, forward strand.
TTTCTGGCGGGCCAAAGTTTTATGCGTACACAGCTATAACTCCGAATAAGAATGGTAAAACCGAATGTTGTAAGGTAAAAGGAATTTCATTAAATTTTTCTAATGGTCAAAAAATTAATTTTGAGAGTATAAAGAATTTAATTAACATGGCGTTTGCGAACCATGATGATGACGATAATGATGATGAAGAAACTGAGAAAATAAACGATGAATGTGATAAAATACGATTGAAATTTAAAGCTATAGGTAGAACTAAAACGCACGATGTTGTAACGCGAAACGAATCAAAGACTTGCTGTGTTGTATTAAAAAAACGTCGCTATCTTACGATGAGAAGATCTCTACCTTTTGGCTACAAGAACGAAAACTAATGTACAATAATTTTCTATTTTGATAATAAAATAAATACAATGAACATTATTCAATTATTTTCTAGTATATAAGTTTCCTTAAATATCCTCTTACGATCAGTATGTGTTTTGTCATCGATCGGAACGCAGGTATCAGCTGAAATTATCTTATTCTTCTTATTCTTTAACATAGCTTGATATTTTTGATTAGCTTAAACACTGTAATGATTAGCTGATTTTTCAGCACACGTATCATAAGCTTATTTCACGTGTGCCGCGTCAAACTAGCTACTGAAACTTTGATTAGCTTGAACAGCGGTAATCAGCTGATTTTTCAGCACACGTCGCATAAGCTTATTCAACGTGTGCCGCGCCGCGCCGCCGCCGCCGCCGCCGCCGCCCGCGTGCTGCCAAATTTACGCTAATTTTTGCTAGTATCGACATGTTTTACAGTGCGTAAAAAACAAAAAGAGGAGAAATGGATACACGCTTCAAGCATCCATTTACGTGCATCGTCAGCGGTCCTACAGGTTGTGGAAAGACTGTGTTTGTCAAACGTTTTCTCCATCATCTGCCACAGATGTGTAATGTGTCGTTTGATCGAATATTACTTTATTACGCTGAATGGCAAGACACATACGCGACAGACTTTGTACCAGGAGGCTGCGATAGTAGTAGTGGAAAGAAGATTGTTGAATTTCACGAGGGTTTACCTCAACCTTCGGACTACTCTCGAGACAACGAGAAGAAAAAATTATTAATTATCGACGATTTAATGAGAGAATCTTCAAACAACGTCATTCTCGACCTCTTCACAAAGGGTAGCCATCACAAAAATTTAAGTGTAATTTTTATTACGCAGAATCTTTTTCACAAAGGTTCCGGTCAACGGGACATTTCACTGAATGCAAATTATCTCGTAATTTTTAAAAATCCCCGCGATCGTTCGCAAATTCAATATCTCGCGCGTCAAGTCTATCCCGAGGATCCTAAATTTTTGCAAGAAGCATATCTCGATAGCACAGCGATTCCGCATGGTTATCTTTTGCTAGATTTGAAGCAATCAACGGAGGAACAATTTCGTTTTCGAACTAGTGTTTTTCCCGACGATAAACTACGTTACGCATACGTACCGAAAAAGAAAAGCCGATAAAAATAGTCTGCTCTGTACATAACATGTCAGTATGAGTACAACTATGGCGGGGAAAGCATCGCATAGACGTGAACGAGTAAGAAGAAAGAATTGTAAACGTCAGCGTGGAGCTGGTGTTAACGCTAGTACTGCTGCTGCTGCTGCTGCTACTGCTGCTGCTGGTGATGATGATGATGAAAGGCAAGGTACATCTTGTGGATGTCTACCAAAACATTTTACTAAAAAGTGTATAGCCGTATTGTATGCTCTTTGTCACGCTGACAGTCAGCAACGAATTGCGTTGTTACGATCGGCCGACAAAAAACTCATAAAAAGTATATGCGAGTGTGCATTAAACGTATTGCAAGGTGTCGTAAAAATAAAAAATTCTCATAAATCAAAATTGAAAAAGCATAAAAAGATTTTGCGAAAATTATTAAATAAGGGTAGAACTAGTAAATCAGAGTGGAAAAAGAAGAAACGTGCCATTATTCAAGACGGTGGTGCTTTTTTACCCATGTTGCTTGCGCCTATAATCGGTGCATTGGTGTCGAAAATATTTGGTACCTCTACCAATTAAAAAAAAAATGGAACATGCACGTAAAATGATTATTGTACCAGAGGAAACATACGATAGAGCTGTTAAGCAGAAAGGCGTGGAAGAAGAAGAAGTGGCATCGACAATGACTAGTAATGCTTTAGAGCAAACTGTGCAGACGCAAGGTGACAATTTATCACGACTTGATGCACAGATGCACGATGTACTCTTTTCGAAAAGTATCACGGATGAACGAGAAAAGTGTCAAAAATATTTACAAATTTTAAGGCGATATCTACACTTTAAAACCTTAGAGCGTCAGGAGCTGTTAGCAGATGCTAATGCAGTCGACGCAGACCACGAAATTGAGGATACACTCAGTCCCTTGTCGGATGAAGCGATTCTCACCGGTATTTCCAAAGGTCTTGTGAGAAAAGCACGTTTACTACTTCAATATTGGAGATCAGCAGCAGTGTCGCATCGTATTAAATGGGACAATTCAGGCACTGTCAGTATTGACAACAAAATCATACCACAGTCAAACATTATAGAACTGCTTGAGGATGTCGTGCAGAGCAAACCACGTGAAGAACCTGTTGGAAGATTTCAACTTGCTAATTTTATAGCAACGTCCGATACTCCGTCTAAATTCATTAATAATCCTACAGTATTGAAAATCAGTGAAAATTTTAAGCGTGTATTAAATAAAATTCCTTCAAATAAGCGGGACAGTGCCATTAGTGTTGACACCTTGGAGCAAGGTGCCAGGCTTGCCGCTTCACAGAGACGTTACAGTGCACGCTTTAAACAAGAAACAAAAATATGCTACAAGAAAATCAACTGAAGACAAGTGGTTGACGTTCAATATTTGAACATGGTTTTCGAAAATCAGTACTTTAACCCCGAGCATGAGGCTGGATACTGCAGGTGCACGTAATCTACTTCGCGTTAATGCCAAGAAGAAGAGCGATGACATTAAAAAGTGGCTGAGCAATCAAGATGCTTACACTCTACACAGATCTGTTAGACGAAAATTCCCTAGATTAATGTACAACAGTTACCAACTGTCGATGATTGCTGGGAGATGGATTTATGTGACATGCAATCGCTCAAAACGTACAATGATAATTTTGCATATTTACTAGTGATAATAGATATTCTCAGTAAATACGCATGGGTCGAACCTCTACGCGACAAAAGCGTTAAAAGTGTCGTAGCCGGATTTGATAAGGTGTTGAAAAGAGCCGATGGTCGTCGTCCTGTTCTCGTACAGACAGACCGTGGTAAAGAGTTTGTTGGATCAGATTTCCAAAATTACTTGAAACAACGTGATATAAATTTTCGAGTTGCTCGTAATCCCGATGTTAAAGCAGCCGTTGTAGAGCGTCTAAACCGCACACTCAAGGAACGCATGTATAGATATTTTACTCATAAAAATACACACAGGTATATCGATGTTATTCAGAATATCGTATATGCCTACAATCACACGAGACACAGCGGTATTAAAATGGTTCCAGGCAACGGTGAACATTGGTAATGCAGCTGTGGCTAGAAAAAATTTACAAAAGAGAGCACTCAGTCAGCGGAAAAAACCTAGAGCAAATATATACAAGGTCGGCGATCACGTACGTATCAGTCGAACGAAAGGCACCTTCGACAAAGGTTACGAGAAGAACTACAGCGAGGAGATCTTCAAAGTTTCACGTATTTCTCATCGACAAAATCTCTACACGTACGAACTGTGCGATTTAGAGGGTGAAAGTAATCGATGGATTTTTCTATCCTGAAGAATTAGTGCGAGTCGGTGACGAACGTGTTGCGCAGAATAAGGAATTCAAAGTGGAACGCGTAATCAAGAGCAGAGGACGAGGTGCTAAAAAACAACTTTTCGTAAAGTGGCTCGGTTATCCTGATAAATTCAATTCATGGGTAAAAGCTAGTGATATCACGACTCTTTAAGCATGGCTGAAGAAGAATTCTATCTGGTATTACCGAGCAACAGTAGTATGAAATATTTTCCGGATAATACTACGACATGTTTCAATACACAGTTGTCACACGAAATTCGTCTACACGGCAACTGGGCTGTAGCTCTAACGGAAATTCACATACCATGCACGATGGTACACATTCAAAAAGACGATTGTATTATAAAGTTTGCTAAAGGTAGTGATAAAAAATATCCAATGTATGCAGATACAAAACAGCCAATAACACATAAAAGAAAGAGAAGTGCTCCACGATATTTGACAGACTTACCAGATTTTTTATTCACCGACTACACCTTTCCACCGGGTGTTTACAATAGTCTTGCAGATCTTACCGACGCTATAAATAGTATACCTGATTCTCATCTTCAGATTGAGTTAGCCGCAGAAAAAAGAGGACACTACAAGATACGAAAAAGCTGCGAGTGCTCAGAGATACATTATTTCAATTTTAGCAAAACAATCACACGTGTTTTTGGTTTCGAGAATGATGAATTTGTAAAGCACGACATTATACCCCTCATTCCTCTGGATGAAACAAAAAATACAAGTGTTGTTGGAAATAGACCCGGATGCTTGGCGAGAGCTATAACAGATCAATTTTTTGTCTACTCTGATATTTGTATTCCGTACACTATCGGAGACGTACAAGCATCCCTTTTACGTATAGTAACGCTCGATAATTCAGCCTATAAATTTGGTGCAACTATGGTGAAACAATTTTCACCTGGAAATTACATACCTGTGCTAAATAATACATTTCAAAATATAATAATAGATATAAGAGATCAAAATGGTAAACATATACCATTCGAGTACGGGACGTTGACTGTGACACTTCATTTCAAACGTACACGTTAAAAATGGCTTATTACACTGATTACTACGCCGATCAAATTGGTGGAGGCGGAGTACGTCGTGTGTACGTAGGATCTAATTACCAGCGAGGACACGGAGGAATAGGAAACTTTTTGAGTGGATTATTTCGAAAAGTCCTGCCTTATCTTACAAGTGGTGCTAAAGCCATGGGTAAAGAAGCAATAAGAGCAGGTATAAATGTATTGGATGATGTGGGAAATCATGGAGTAAACTTTAAAGAAGCAGTTAATATGCGAGTGCGCGAGTCTGGTCAAAAACTCAAGCATAAAGCCGCTAATAAAATTGCCGAAATGATGAAGGGTTCAGGATATAAGAAGCGTGGGAAGAAGCGAAAGCGGCAATCGTCCAAGAACAGTTCAACTGTGCGCATCAGCGTAAAAAGTGGTCGTGTCACGAAGAAGAAGAAGAAGAAGAACATCAAGTGTAGGAGGAAGACAAAGAAGTCTGGCGTTAATAAAGTGAGGAGAAGAAGAAGAAAAACAACAACAAGTCAGAAGCGAAAACCACGTACTGTTGCCGACATTTTTGGAACTACATAATCAGTATGGCTTTTCTACACACTAATTCATGCGAATGCATGAAATCAGAATTAGATTTATTTACGCTGCCGCCTACGCAGACCTCCGTGGAAAGCTCACAGTTCATTCATTATAAACCAGTGTCATCGTTGACAGACGATGGACCACTGGAGTTTGTCGTACCCGGTGGTAACGACTATCTCGATCTTGCACATACGATGATAAGTATTCGTATGCAGATATTGTCAAAGGTCGCCATTCCAAACCAGGAAGCAGCTGTAGAATATGCAAAGGCGGCCGCTATCAATAATACAATACACTCACTCTTCAATCAGATAGACGTATTCTTTAATCAAAAATTGGTTTCACCGCCAAACAATACATATCCGTATCGAGCATACATTGAGACATTACTAAATTATTCGAAAGGTTCGATGGATTCGCATCTCACGAGTGGGCTTTGGTTTATAGACACTCCTGGAAAATTCGAATCGCCAGCCAATACTGCTGCAACGGATCCAAACGTGAATCATGGCTTAAATTATCGTCTGTTTTTTACAGAACGTAATAAAACTGTAGACCTACTAGGTCATTTGCATTGCGATGTTTTTAATCAAAATAAATTTCTGCTAAACGGCGTTGAATTACGCTTGAGATTGGTCAGAAGTAAAGATTCTTTCTGTTTAATGGATAACTCGGACGATGGAAAATTCAGTGTTCATATTAAGGAAGCCTCACTTATTGTACGTCGCGTTAAAGTAAGTCCTGGAGTTATGTTAGCCCACGCAAACACGCTCACAAAAGCTACTGCAAAATATCCAATTAATCGAGTAGAAGTGAAAGCATTTACAATGCATAGTGGTATTCTCGGCGATACGCTGGACAACGTCATTCTAGGTCAAATACCGAAAAGAATAATTTTAGGATTTGTGGATAACCGAGCGTTCAATGGAAATAGAAAACTCAACCCGTTTAATTTCCAACATTTTAATATAAACTATCTTTCGCTTTACGTGGATGGAGTGCAGATCCCGAGTAAACCGTTGCAGCCTCGCTTTACGGGTGACAACCGAGAATATGTCGACTGTTTCCATACATTATACTCTGGGACTGGAATTCATTTTCTAAATGAATCATTAGTTGTCAGTCGAGGTGCTTACCCCGATGGTTTTACACTTTTTGCTTTCGATCTAACACCTGATTTATCAGCAAATTCACCATTTCATTGGAATCTAATCAAGCACGGCAGTGTTCGTATAGAGATAAAATTTGAAAGAGCTCTGACAACAACAATCAATTGTATACTTTACGCGGAATACGATAATGTCTTGGAGATAGATGCAAGTCGCCAAATTATAACAGATTTTAATGCTTAATTCCGACATGATAGATGTGGTGGGAGATATAATGGAGGGGGAGAGACAGCAACAGCGCCTCTATGATATTGTTGGTAAACTCTTTCAATTTTCGTTTCAGTGTTCTTTGAGAAACTGAGCAGGACAGTACTGTTGCTTCTTACACGTTCACCATGGATTACGTTATTAACATTCAGGGCTTAAGAGACATTAAGAATCGTTTTGTTCCTAAAGAAGTGGCTGTACTAGGATTAAAACATAGAGTTGTCGATCACTGGATTATCAAGGAACCCCATAAATTTGAAGAACTACCGCTTGGTATTAAAAGATCCAACGAATACATTTCGAATCAGTATCATGGAATTCGGTGGCACGAGGGCGATACATCCATCGAAAGCTTGAATTTTAATTTACAACAAGTAGCAAAAGTGGCTATACGTATTTTTACACGTGGTTACGACAATTGGCGATTTCTGGAAAGTGTCATGTGCCGCGAAGTTGTGAATCTTGAAGATATGTACGCTCCAACATTCGAAAATCTGAAAAAGACATATCCTAACCACTTTATGTGCTTAAACCACAGTATTCAAGGCTTACATGTCAACCGTTGTTGTGCTCTTAATCACGCATATTTGCTACGCAAGTGGTTACACCTTATAGCAGTAGATATAAAGGCGACTTCAGCGCAAAAATTTAGTGACGCATTGTACTCCAAGCTACACGCACGAAGACCCAGTTCTTCATCTATCTTTGCTACGCACTTTTCTGAAAACGACGACGATGATGATGATGATGATGCTGAAGACGAGGTAGATGGATGTTAAATAAAAACAAAATGAATACTCAACAATTGATGCGAGCTCTTGAGCCATTAGCTGCCAGGACGGTTGGAGTATACGCTGCAGATAGAATACCAAATGTTATGGAGCATCCCACAGCCATCATTGTAAATACAGACGACCACACAAAAAGAGGAACTCACTGGATAGCTATTTTTATAGACCAAAATGGATACGGAACATATTTTGACAGTTATGGATTACCACCAATGTCCCGACATCATATTAACAGACTCAAAAGAAATTGTAAAAGATATCAGTGGAATAGAAAAAAATTACAAAGTTTCGATTCGCAAGTGTGTGGTCAGTATTGCGTTATGTTTCTTTATCATATGGTTAGTTTACCTAACTTACGTGCGTTTTGTCATAAGTTTTCACAAGATTCCCGTAAAAATGATGCACTAGCTGCGATTTTTTATAAAAAACTTTTACGAAGAAAAAATTTATGCTCAAAAAATGTTAAGAGATTCGGTAGCGAAGCCTCTCTCGGTTCTGGATTTTGTAATCAATCATGTACTACACGATTGCGTATTAATTATTAATTGTCAATTTTATGAATAAAATGTAATATTTCTCAATTTCAACTATTTTCATTTATAGAACCTTACTTTTATCCTCCATCCTGTTTCACATAATATCCTATAAACTTATTACTGATAAGCAGACCGTTCTCGGAGGAATGTAATTTGACTTCTTTGTCATCAGCGGACGCAACGAATACGATACATCTTCATTATTATACGCGTGTAGGAATTTATTGACGGTTATAATATTATATCTCCGCATTATTTTGTAACATAATACATTTCTTTTCCTGTTGCATCACGTCTCTTAAATACTTTCCAAGAATACATATTGATATCAAGTGTCACTCGTTGTTCTTAAAATTGATATTCATATCAGGTGTCACCCGTTGTTCTTAAAATTGCAGACATGTAACCTTAGCTTTTGACGGTTGCCATAAGCTGTTATCGCTTATGTATTTCTGAGAATACACGTGGAGAAATTTCTCCCACTGCTACTCCTTACTGTATTTTAAAGTAGTGGGGTCTTTTGTTCGGGCAGAGTATAAAAGATTTGCACGACTGAGGTGCAGTCGTCAGTTGGCTCGAGTAAGCTACGAAGAACGTTTCTTGTCTGTATCTTTATATCGTGAAAATGTCTGCTGCTGCTGCTGCTGCTGCAACCATGGTTCAACCAAGTGCGATTGTTCCAGTCCGTTTGCAGAATATTCTGCCAAACTTGTTGCTGTCTACAACGTACGCCATAAACAAGTCAAACTCGAAAAAGGTCTCCGTTGGATTAGAGTATCATCAGGGTAACTTCCGGCCTGTGGTGAAGCTCTCTACGGCTGCTGCATCCTTCAAATCCATCAAATTCGATGTGGCCAATTGGAAGGTGTTTAAAAATTACTTTGATCTTATAAACACCTATTTCCAAGATGGATACAGATTCCAAAGTGAGTACGGTCGTCCAACCAAGGTGTACATGGAGAATCACGATCTGATGTTTACAACATCATACAATACAAAATCCATATTGATCGAAGAAAGACCTTCTGGAACACCTCTTTTTCCAAATTTCTTATTCGACGAGGAAAATGACGACGTTGTGTACAGTGCTACCTCTACTCCATCTAGCGATCTTGCCGCTGCTGCTTCTGGGGCTACAGCTGCTGCTAGTATGGACGACGTTCGTCATCAACCTCCACGGGCCAAGAAACAAAAGACATCACACATTCAACCATCTATCTGCATACAGAAAGTCACCTTTGATGGATTAAAACTAGTTTCGCAGTGCATTGACGAGCGTCTCAAAAAACTTGAAGAATATGCTGGCGAGGTAAAAGATATTGTTGATATTATTAAACAAACCGTAATGGAATGTATTAAAGTTGACGGTATTGAAAATGCAAGGTCTACTATGTTAAAGACGTATGAAGCGTTTCAACAATATTACACTCTGTACTACGACAATATTAAAATAACAACTTCAGAAAAGTATAAAGACAGTGTTGAAGACAAATGTTTAAACATAGTTTTATCTGAAATTTCTGCTTTTCATTTGTTTGAAATATATAAGGATATTTACATTGCTGTAATCAAATCATAGATATTCTGTAGATTATTTTCTGTCACTACGCTTGTACAAATGCTTTATTTCTTGTAATAAACCAGAAAAATTAATGTTCAATTCTTGTTATGTCATTCTAACCTTACCTTAAAACCATATAAATATCCTATGACTGCAAGCAGTCTTTCATTGTATCGCGGACTATCGTATTAGCAACATCATGGACAAGGACAAAAAAGCCAAGACTAAAGAGAGGAAGGAGGTAGAGTACCGGCCTAGCTCCGGCTCATACCTTCCACAATACTCACCAAATATAGGAGGTTACCCTAAACAGCAAGGTTATAAATCATTTCGACCCCGCAACGATTCAACAAAGGACTCGAAATATCAAGCGTACAATAATTATGGCTAATAAAAAATTTTGCCACTTCTTTAAAATGGCTACTCACGCTTACGTCAAAATGGCCGCCTGTACATGTGTCAAAACGCTTGCATACAAGGTTACGCAATTCCAGTGATGAGTCACATGTGTCAAAACGCTCGCATGTAGGGTTACGCAATTCATGTCATTATTTATACCTTTGTTATGGAGATTAATACATTGTAACCTATGTTTACACGATAAGTATATCTTAATTACCTGATAAGATAAGATATATTGTATCCTGTTTTGTTTACGTAAATAAAATACATTGTTTGGATCGTAATCGTTATCTTATCTTTGTTTATATCATTAAAATTATCATAATGGGTTGTTTACATGATAAGATATCTTAATTACTGATAAGATGCCGTCAAAAGGGTGGTGTCGGGTTATAGGTGACACCAGGTGGTGTCGGGTTACAAGATAAGATAAGGTGCCGCCAAAGGGTGGTGTCGGGTTACAGGTGGCGCCAGGGGGTGTCGGGTTACAAGATAAGGTAAACCGTTATGGGGAGTGACGTCATTTGTTATGACTCCCCATAATGGTTTACTTACTACTCCCGTCTATAGGCAAGTGAAGGCCGATCAGCCGTGCGGTAGAGACTCTGCCGCTACGTACTATACATATGTTTACGTATAGTGTCGCCCGCCCGCTCAGGTATAGGCATCTTCGCCTGTAACTTGAGAGAGACAGTAAGCACAACAAATGCACGCCTAGTACTATGGCCATTGCGAGTCTCACAGCTTACTCTTGTACGCATGTTCTTAGAATTTGCTGACTGACTCTCTCAATACACTGTACCGGGTACGGTTTATTGCGTACAATATTATTTAATATTGTATTAAAAATTATTTTTCATACATGATCTTCTATATTTATGCTATTTTGTAAATTGTTTCTTTTTCTGTTGTTTTTGTATTTGAAAATTATTATTTTAATGCACCGATTTTTTTTGGCGTCTGCATATTTAGATTTACGTATTTTAATTCCGTTTTCAATTTTGACTTTTCTTTCGTATTCTGGTTGTTTATTATGTTGCTTTTTGTCTGTTTTGAAGGGGGGAGTATAATGACGCCCCTCATTATACCCCCCCTCAGCTCCCCCTTATTATTTACAATGATTATAAGAGTATGTATAAGTTATTTTATTCTGCTTATAATATAGAAATAAACGGAAAAGTAAGTACAAATGATATTAGTGAATTGTATAATGTATTTGATAATATATAATTGTATAATATATTTTATATTATATTTGAACAGTTGAACCTCACTGCTCGCTCCACAAAGTGCAGATTAAATATTCTATTATTTCCACACCACTTTTGAGGTACAAAAGGTAAATACAAAATTTTTTTATAGTAGTTTCCCCTGTAGGCCTCCCATTATATGATATATGTCTTCATTGTGGAGTGCTAAAATAACACAATTGTTTTGAATATTTATATTAATGTCTCTATAAATTTTTAAACAAACAAATTGGTTTTCCATTGTAAGGTCCCGCGATTGATTTATTAATTATCGATTTCGATATGTATAGCGTGTGACTCGTGTGGGTGTGTGTGAGTATGTTGACGGTAGATATTTTGCAATATACTAGCGTCATGCGCTGGTTGAGCAACGGTATGACCGGGATTCGGGCGTTTAAGATCAACTCAGTATTCTCGTATGTGTCGCCGCATTTATACTTTTGTAATCCTTCTTTCGGTGGCGAGTTTTAATTGGCTGCGGGTATCCCCACAACTCAATTATTTAGTTAGTGCCTTGATCGGTGGTCGAGTCTTTATAAACGCTCGACTCGATCAGCGCAGCGCCTTTCATGACCAGACCAGGTACCGGTGTGCGTCTATAACCTCGTCATTACGACTTGCCGCTGAAGAGTAGCCGTTTACTTGGAGTTATTACAGAAGAATTTACACGAGATCATAAGAGGGTGTCAAGGTACTACCTGTACGCTATTGCAGGCCTAGAAATCTACCGAAATCTGCAGGCAAGCTGGCATATTTGCTCTGAAAGAACCTCCAAGCATATCTGGCGTTAGTGGGTGAAGCCGCAGCTTAGATAAGTTTATATTCCTGCCACGACTAGCTCGTGTAGTTGTAAGCCAACAAACTCGCTATAGAAAGAAGAAGCACATTTGTAAGAACTAGTGTACGACTACGTTATTAAAAATACGAACCTCGACTAGTAAAGTGCGACTGTGTGTATGTCTGACCTCCGTAAAACTGGAAATCTCTGTCTGGCGCCAACAATAAATAAATAAAAACGAGTAAAAGAATATATGAGACGTACAATTTATTAATACTAACTTAGACGCCCTTCATATACTAACTGAACCCTACCATATTAAGTACTTAGACTAGCTATCAGCAGAAGAACTGGGAGACATTCGCAGACCTTGCCGGCCACATCAAGACAGCCATCAGCAGTGTGTCCGCGTTTTCAAAGCGTGTCCGCATTTTCGCCAGCGTCTTCATTGCCAACAAAAGCGACCGCGGACATATTCGTGTCCGCACAACAAAGACTAATCCGCCTTTCCTTGTGTCCGCTTTTCTGTACTCGTCCGCATTTCTGAGCAATCGTGTCCACAGACTTGGTAAGAGCGTCCGCGCGAATTGGCAAAGTCCATATAATCAGACTTAGAGTGGAACAACAAAGGTAAGAGGGAGTCAGAGGAACTCAAGCGACCAGTATAAGGGTCAACAGCACTTTTAGCTCATCTCAACTTATTTATTAATAATAATCATTTCAATATAAGATCTCGATCAAAGATAGCCTCCCAAATAAAATAAATTATTTGTTCGAACCCTAGCGGCCCGAATAAGTCAAATTCGGCCCTTACAGTACAACCATGGAGTTATCTACATAAATTTTTTGAGTTATGTATTTTTTAATATAATAGTGATTATCTGTGATATTATTTCATCTTTTATATAATGGGTATCCATTATTTTGAAATTTAGTGTCATTTTGAAGTGGTTTGGGAAAGTTTTTATTATGTGGTCCATGTAACATATATTTTAAAAATAATTTTTGTAATTTTTTATCATTTGATGGTATTTCTACCGAAATATATTTATCAATATTACGGGGTGTAATTATTTCATTTTGTGGATAAAGAGTTACTAGTATATGTACGTGAGACAATCCTCGTTTTTGAAATTCTATTGTATAAACTATGACGTTGTAGATTTATCGCCAAGATTATGACGAAATCTTTAACGCGAACGCACCCTGTTATCGGGCTGCCTCGGTGAACCGTATTTAAATTTAACAATAATGTTGGACGCCCGGTTCGATGGTAGAGACTGCTTCCCGGGCTGCGGATTACGAAAAAGGGAAATAGGGAAAATAATTACAGAGGATTAACTTTAACTGCCTGGCGTTTATTTAAAACACAAAAAGAATAACGGGCGATTGGCGACCGGCCGTGATTCGCGAGCGCGCACTGACAAATTATTTTCGAAATTTTCTACCTGGCTGTTCTCTTGATCTGCTCTTCCTCACGTGCTGATGATGCCTCGCGTCCTGAAAATTCGCGCGGCGTAAAACTTTCGCGACTGTTCTCTCAACGCACAGGAAAAACTGCCGGAGAGCTGACGTGTAAATACGGAGGGAAATCTGCTGAAAGCTCCTGCTGCTTCGATGCTCACTTGCCCAGAGAATACTCTATACTGACTGTTGCGCCCGGCTTCCTCGCGGCCGCAGCAAGCTTCGTTGCTGTACTGTGGTGAGGAACGCGCGGGGATGATGGGAGGTAACGTAGATATCAGAGTAAATTATTGTTTTATTATTTTTATTTAGGTGACAATAGTTATTAATGAATCTTTATGTTTTTTAAATTTTCCGCATTTTATTTTTTTTTCAATTCAATAATTTATTTTAAAAATTTGGTTTGAATTTGTTTTTTCTGAATTTTATTTTATTTTATTTTTTCAGGTTTCAAGGCGAGTACAAATCAGTATGTGTCTGTCATGTGCCTTCGCGGAATGATAAAAGAGATGATTCCGGAGCCCAGCATGGAAAATCAGCTAGATGTGCTACCTAGAAATCTAAAGTCGGCTATTCAGGCGTTAACACCGAGAATGCAGTGCACGGATCTGTATATATGCGACCGCAACCGTAGCACATTTCGTGATTACGGTGCGGCCGTTCAATGTCCGGCTGAGGCAGCCGACGATGTCGCTGCTGGTTCAGACATCGCATAAAGCGTTCACGACGCTCACGTGCACCATTGATTCGCTCGGCTATATTTTGCAGATCTTGCCGGCGATGACTGGGAACGGCCTTGGCTAGTGCTCATCCTCGATCGTCTCGGCATCAATGTCAACGGATCCATAGCCGGAGTCGATGCCACCGTCGTCGTCGTCGTCATCGCCGTCGCCAGCCATAGGCTCCTGGCCTGCCTCGATCCCGGCATCTTCAGCTGCCATCGCCGCTATCTCCATACCTTCCACATCCTCGACATCCTCCAAGGCTTCTTCGATGAGTGCTTCAGCCTCATTGTCTTTTGAACCTCCTCCTCCTCCTCCTCCTCCTCCTCTTCCTCGACCGCAACCTCATCCCACTTAAACTCATCACCAGCACTCACTTCATCATCGTGTTTATCGATGAATGGCGTTTCCCTATACACCACATAGTTCACGAGTGGCGCGACGTTGATCGGAATACAGACTATGATCGCGGCTACTTATGATGTTTTGGGATACTGCATGCATTAGAACGAAGCTCAAGAAACATGTGCTAGAGAAAATCGAGCAGTTCTACCAAAAGACATACAAACAAGTGCTGTACGGCAAGAAAAATCTTAATGTCAATCAGCGATCTAGAGAATAAACGTTCGTTGAGAATTTAGACAACGTATTTGACATCGCTCACGCACAAGCGTTAAATGATATGAAATATGACAACGACAAAAAGTTTTTCTTGCTCAGCGTGAAAAAGACCATGTCCGATACTCGCCACATTTCACAGATTCGGCTAATGCAGTTGAAAATTCTGAGGGTGAAGATGAAGAAGAAAATGCTGTAGCCGACAGCAGTAAGTTTCTCTCATTTAAATTTAACAAAATTTGGAGTTCAATGACTTACCTTTTTTATTATACATTTTACTGAAATTAAGGTTTTTTATTTCTAATAATTAGTTATGAAATAGTTTCATGATTTGATGTACTTAGATTTTACAAATGGAAAAAATGAAATGTTTACAAAAATCTATAGCATCCATAACGTTATCATGAAATCTGATTACGCGAATCACGTTTTCTGCTTGCGGTACCCCGGATTTAAAAAAAGGATGACGATTTGATTAAAATTAACTGATTCCCGGTCCTTTTTTCCGAGCGCTACGTTTTGAACCAACATTTTCAGTTTCGAGCTATTAACTGCCGTGCGTTCACATCTCGAAAGCGAAAATCTTGCGTCAGAACGAAGTGCTAGGAAAAAAGGACCGTAAATCAGTTAATTTTAATCGAATCGTAATCTTTCTTTTTTTAATCCGGGGTACCGCAAGCAGACAACGTGATTCGCGAAGTCAGATTTCATATATTTAAATTTTGCAAATGGAAAAAATGGAATTTGAAAAGAAATAAAATATTTACAAAAATGTAGAGAATCAATAATGTTATGATGAAATTGGACATCATGAATCGCATTTTCTACACGAAATACCTCGTATTAAAAAAAGAAAGATCACTTCTATTAAAGATTCTATTAAAATTAACTGATTTACAATATTTTTTTCTGAGCGCTACGATTTGAACCCAGATTTTCGGTTTTGAGTTGTTGACGAACAGCAGTTAACGCACGGCAGTTTTGGATTTTTAGATAGAATATTTCAATATTCACGCACAGAAACTTTTTATTTTTTCATATATTACTTAATTTTTCAATATTCGCTCCAAGCGTATAACCTCACATAAGACATAATAACTTATAAAAATCTGAAAAAATAAAAGATATCATTTAAATAAAGAATAGTTTCATAAAATTATATATTGTGACGGTCAGCCGTCAGCCCCAGCTCGCCTGGACACCACCGGAGCCGTGCTAATGAAAACAGCATATACTAAGACCCGGTGGTGTTTACAGGAGAACCGGGCAGAGATGAGAGCGAGAGAGAGAGAGAAAATACGGCCGGAGCAGCAGAGAAAAGCAGCGCCACGACACAGCTGAGCAGAAGCCACGCTCAGCGCGAAGCATGCGCGGCGCCGCACGAGACAGAGAGAGAGAAGCACAACGCGCGCCACAGCGAGAGAGCGGCAGAGAGAGGGAAGCCGCGCGAGAGCGAGCGAGAGCGAAGATAGCGGCGACGGCTGAGAGCGCAGCACGGCGAGCGAAGCCACGAGGCGTACGCGCGCGAGCGACCGCCGCCATGTTGGCGAGCACTGTAAAGAGAATGAGAGCGAGCGAGAGCGAGATAGACAGAGACAGAGAATATTTAAGGTGAGCGTAGACAGTGGAGGCACGCGACGAGCCTCGGACGTTATTGGCGACGAGTGGAGGGCTGCGGCTCGGTGCACAGCTGCACGCGAGCGAAATATTGTAGAGAAATATTGTAAGAGGAATATCAGGCGGAAAAATGTACAGTCGAATACGGCTACAGCCAGACAAGGCGAATTAATTAATTTTGAATTTCGCGCGCGAGGACACTTATTAGTTGAGAGGGCGCTAGGACAGAAATGTGCTATATCAGGCTATCACGTGATATCGCGTGAGCAGGAAAGGATAGTCAGGAAATACATGCGCGAGAAAGAGACAGAGAGAGACGCCGCGGTCGCAACGGCCGCACAACAGGTAGAACAGCCAGTATCCAGTGAGCAGCAGGCAAAACCGGACGCACTCCAGGACAGCTATTTCCCTCCGCATTTTTAAGACATAACCTCCAGCGTTTTAAACTGTCGAGGTTCGCTACGCGAAGTATTTCTGCGCCGCGCGACTTTCAGAGAACGAGGCATCATCTGAACGAGAGGACGAGCAGTCAGCCGGATTCACAGCCAGGTAGACGCTTATCTATTCGAAGTGCGCGTTCCCCCGTGTCAGCCGGACAATACGGCCAGAGTGTGCTTCCCGCACACTAGCTACCCAGCGTTTTCCATATTTATATTTTATTTAATAAATGCCAGGCCGTTATATCTGACATTAGTGTGTGTTTATTTATCGAGCCCCCCCCGCCTATCCTTCTTCCCAAAAATTCGCGGCCGCGAGATACAAGTCTGTGCACCGCTGAGCAGCCGGCAAAGCGGTTGGTGAACCGGGCGTCCAAAAATAAACTACAAAAATTATAACTTAAATACGGTTCATCCGGCAGCCCGATAACAGGGCGCGATCACGTTGCTGGAGCTCTCGACGGCCTCCCCGAGATAGCATAAAAAACCACAACGTCACAATATATATATGTATGGTATATTTAAATGTAATATAAAACCAAATACTTATCTGATTGTATCTCGTAATTCATAACATTGTAAAGACAAAAGTATTAATTATATTTGGCATTGTTTTAAAATCTGTATTTATGTTATTATTATTTAACACTATTTAGCAGTATATATGTATGTATGTATATGTGTGTGTGTATATATATATATATATATATATATATAACATATATATATGTATATGTTTGTATGTATGTATGTATGTATGCATATATATATATAATAAATAATTAATACATAAATAATTTTTTTCATAATTTTTAGACCCCCAATTTGTTTTTCCCTGGAAGATTCCGACTTGACATGTTTTTCGTTGGGAGAATATATATATTTATATATATATATATATATATTGATGTATGGTGACTTATGCTGACACATTCTGATCAGCTTCCTTTGCATATACAAAAGTAGGCAATCATGTTTTAAGTATATTTGCGCAAAAATGTTTAATATTGGACTATTTTAACTTGAATTATTGGGATTTGAAAATTTCAGTATTACATGGTG
Source organism: Philotrypesis tridentata (assembly GCA_018906965.1). Taxonomy (NCBI): domain Eukaryota; kingdom Metazoa; phylum Arthropoda; class Insecta; order Hymenoptera; family Pteromalidae; genus Philotrypesis; species Philotrypesis tridentata. The sequence continues at coordinate 22,862 of JACCIB010000319.1, forward strand.
ACTTATGAAGACATGTCAGCATAGTTCCAAACTATGATTATATATTCGTCAGCATAATTTTATGCTGACTGTATGCATAATTCTATCCTACTTATGATGACTTACGGAATTATACTGACCCTATTTACAGAAATAAATTTTATATCCAGTTTAACAGTTGTAAAAAATTTCTATAATTACTGTAGAATGATGGCATAAATAATTGAGTGATTCAGTACTATTTTTAAAGAAAACGACAAGTCTAGAAATCTGATTAAATATGCTAATAATTGTACGGATGTTATGTATGTATCTTTTGAGGCTAGATAGTTATTTAAATATTGCAATAAAAAACATTTTTTTCCTTTCTATAACTATGTGTATAGCTATACTTTATCAACAAATTCCTGATTTAAATTGACTCGTTCTAATGAAAACTAAAAGTCCGAATGAATATAAAAAAATTATTGGAAGATGTTTTCATAGATCAGGACTTATGCTGACAACATCGTATATGAATCCGGAATTATGCAGAATTTCGTGGATTTATGCTGACACGGAAGATAAATCTAACATAAAAAAACTGTATTAGAAAAATTATTAAGATGAAATTCAATGTGTCTTATGCAATATTTTGGGACTAACACTCAAAAATAATTCTTTCCATTAATGCTGGTACCCTACTTCGATAATGCGTAGCGAAAGGAGCTCACAGAACTTATTATAATGCCAGATTTATCAAGCCACCCTTATTGATGTTATAGAAAAGTGTAGTTTATGTTTAAATTTGAACTTACAGTATAAAGAACATGGATTTGTAATTCATTTTTTATTCAATAAATAGCTACTTGGTATCGAATAAGGGTAACCAGGCTAATGGAAAGCATTAATTATGAGAATCTCTCTAAAAATATTGCATAACAGTCATTCAATTTATTTCTGTTCTTTTATTATGATAGTTCTTTTATTCCAGATATACAATACTTTTTTGAACGTCAGTACATCACTCAAATTGGGAATCTTTATAGTGCGGAAGATTAAGCTTGGGCACATTGTGAGCGATAACCATTGCATGTTCAAATAATTACTAAAACTTCTATGAACACCATCTGGGTTTATAAATTTATAGAAATTTCTAGTCGAAGGTCCGTGTAGCTTTAGCATTAGATAGTTCACATTCGAATTTTAACCAGGAGAAACCACACAGTCCTGAACGCCAGAATTAGCTATGCTAAAAAGATACTCAACTTATTTATTATTGAACAGTTACGCGATACTTATTAACATATTTATGACTTACAAATCTATTACTTTGGTGCAAAAAGTTTTGATCTAAGTAACTCATAGATTTAGCTTCAGAAATTTAATGGACTGACTTGATTTAGGACTGGTCCCATAAGTGGCAAAATGATTGGATAAGTGCATTCAAGCGATGTTCATCTGGTTTATTAGCGAAGAGTGACACCGTATAGATGAATATTTTTGCAGCTTCTAAATCTATTAATTTATAGCAAAATGTCCTAACGTAAGTTTCTCATAGATTTAGCGTCAAAAATTTTGAAGGACCGACTTGTTTAATGGCCTGATAAAATCTTACATCTGGATTTATACGAACTTTGATAGACTTATGCTGACACAGAAGATATTTAACCCCTGAGGAATTACCGACGAGATAGTCAATCACACTGTTGCGAGGGTCCATAGCCACAATCCCTAATTCAATTAGTTTAAAACCTAAAGTGTGAATCTATGTTTCTTATATATTAAGCGTTAGATAGTTATTAAATCCATTTAAACTACGATAATTCATTCATAGGTCAACTTGCGATAGGTTAATAGTTACATTGGTTGGCTTTTGATGCCAAACTTAAGTTAATCATTAAGCAATCACGTATTACAAATGAACATAAATAATTGTCGTGTCTAAATAAATTCTTGTAGTGCAGAAAGTTTTCATATAATTATTTTATAGATTCAGCATCAAGGTGCGCAGTAGCGCCACGATGGTAAGTATAAGGTACGTCAGTACGTACACAGCCGTCGGGCGCTAGCCAGATAAAGGGGCGCGGTAGCGCCACGATGGCAAGTATAACGTACGTCAGTACGTACACTGCCGTCGGGCGCTAGCCAGACCCTATTATACATCTCATAGGCATTGTTCGAAACTCGACTTACGGTTCTCTTCACTTTGACAGCATTATTTTGACTCCAGAGTATCCTGTAGCTGCTGGTAGCTCCTGCAGCCGTACAGCGTCACCTTGGTCAGAGCGTCGCCCGGAAGCCCATCCACGATGTACTGAATGACGAGCGAGTCCGAGAGCCCTCCTCGGCGGCCCAAACTCCTCATCCGGTGCACATAGCGAATCCATGGCTCATCGCCCTCCGGTTGTGCTGCCCTTAACGTGTCGTGGATCGTCCTCTGGTTGGCCTCTCTGTGAAAGGCAAGCACCAGCTCATCGCGCAGGTCCTTCCAAGATCCCACGTTCTCCAGACACTCGATCCACTCCTTTGCTGCATCCGTGAGCGCTCGCTTGGCGGCCACCAAAGTTTGGAGATTGCTCCAACCAGTCAGCGTTGCCAGCTCCTGCACCCTGGCCACCCACGTCTTCACCGGTTGCGTTTCGTCGACTCCAGAAAACTTAGGAAGCATCTCCCCTTACTCTCGAAACGGCACCAGTCCCCTGTCACGCGCCTCGTTACCTTCACCTGAGGTTGGCGCTCCTGCTCCAGTTGGAGTTCCGCTGCTTGGCGACTGGGTCAACGCCGCTTGCGCTGCTACCACTGGCGTGGAGATGGTGGCGTAGCGGCCGTCATGCACGCCTGCATCAGCTCCCGGAGCGACGCCATTCCTTCCTCCAAAGCTCGAAACCTTTCGCCGATTTCGACGTTGCTCTGGGACTGCGTCGTCTCCTGTAACGCTTGCAGCTCTCGCCTCGCAGCGTCTCGATCCCGACGGATCTTCTCCAACTGCAATGCCTCCATGGCTCGGTTCTCGTCGCGCATGGCTCTTCGTGCTGATCGCTCCTTTTGTTGCAACCAGACCGATTTCTTTGCCCTCGATGGTTGTCGTCTATTTGGGGTAGAGCACACCGTGCTCTTACTTGCCCTCCTAGGCGGTTTCTCCGTGGAAACCCTTCGGTCTCTTGCCTCTTCGAGCGTCTTTTCGTCGTTCGTCGTTCGTCACAGGTCGTCACAGGTTCGTCACAGGTCGTCACAGGTTGTCACAGGTTGTCACAGGTCGTCACAGGTTGTCACAGGTCGTCACAGGTTCGTCACAGGTCGTCACAGGTTCGTCGTTCGTCATAGGTTCGTCACAGGTTCGTCGTTTGCTGTTTGTCGCGGGTGCATCGCAGGCGTCGTTTCCTTCTTCACGGTTTGCTTCTCGTATCTCGCTGCGCTTCCTTTCCCGGATCCCACTTCTGACACCAATTGTGGGAAGGATCGGGGTATGTAGCCGGGATATCGCGGAGAAGCAACACCTTTCAATCACGTTTCAGTCAATTTATTTAATAACACCACACATTACACATATCGCTTGAACGAGGCACCTCACACTCTCCGTAGCTCTACTTGATCTGCCCGCTCCGTCGTTGATCCGCCGCTTATAAGGGCTGGAGAATTACCGTTACCTGGCGCGTACTTCTCCCGCTGAAAGTGACAGCTGCGCCCTCTTTTCCCTGACTCAGGGAGGCGTCCGCCAGGGTTCGGCGTTGGGGCCTTCCCGCGCCCTTGCTTCGATCCAATGCGCGCGAAGCGCGCGTTTCTTCCCTCGGCCAATGACGATAGAGGCGCCGGGTTTGCCCCCTCGGCCTAATGGCACACGTCATTAGCCGTTGCCGCCGCTGCATCGTCCGTTCGGGAACTTTCCATCCCCACAAGTATATACTTTTTAAATCAAGAAGTATATAAAAAATCCCTATTATAAAAAGGGATTTATGAAATAGCTTTTTCCAAGCAGCCATAACAAGTTCAGTAAGTTTCTGACTTTTTTGTTCATCTGAAACCTTACTAATAAATTCCATTGTGGCATCATAACTAAATAATGGATTCAGTACCAAAAGGCATTTGTCAAGAAATTGTTTTTTCTTCATTTTAAGTTTATCTAATTTTTCCATTAATTCTGTAATATCCGTAGAGTCATTTTCTGTATCGTTTGAAGTTTGAACTGGAAATAAAAATTTGTAACAGTATTATTAATACAGTACAAATGGTCGAGAATTAAGCACCAACTAAAATAAAATTCTAATTATTAAACTTACCAGATAATGAAAATCATTGGGATTCTAGTTTATTAATCTATTACTACACTGCATAAATTTGTTCTGCCATAAATTGATCACCAATGCCTTTTGGTTCACAAATATTTCTTTCCTTTATTATATTTGTTGGAATATAAGTAAATTTAATTAAAGAATATCCAATACACGATAGATATATGAATACGCACACTACATATACCCTACACATACGCAGCTCATGTATTGTATGTATGTGCGGCGAGGACAAGGAGAGGGAGAAGCAGAGTCGTAAGTTATGTTTGTCAGTCTCTCTTGAACGACAGAAGGAGAAGGTTGTCTCTTACTCGCTAAAGTAAATATATATACAAATTATCGTGCTTACATTTATTTCGACTTCTTTTTTTCCTAACATGGTAGCAGAGCGTGGTTTTGCTCATGTTCATGGTTGAATTAAATGGAAAAGTGCAACGTGGATAAGAAAAGTGACAAGAAAATAGATATTGAAAAATTGTGGAAAAAATTTACACAAATAACAAAAGACGTAATAATATTGAAACGAGTTATATTTGAAAGTTACAGTTGCGAAAATCAAGAAGAAAATATGGCGGATGAGTTCAAAATGATATTACCAGTATTTGATGGTAGTGATTACAGTACTTGGAAAAAAAGATTATGAACACTATTGAAATTAAAAAAATGTGAAGAGGTTATTCAGCGAGTAAGACAGAGAGAGGAAAATGAAGACACGTGGAATCAAGCTGATTTGAAAGCGATGAATTACATATATAGTGCATTATCAAATAGACAAACGGAGCATATTTGTGATGAAGAAACAAGCTATAGTATAATTAAAAAGTTGGATAAAATGTACTTGAGTGAATCAACAGCACTACAGATTTGTATAAAACAAGTTGGGAAGAATGAAATTGAAAGATTACACGGAAACAAGTGAATTTTATAGTAATTTTGAAAAATTGATAATTGAGTTGAAAAATGCCGGAGCAAGAGTGAGTGAAAAGGAAAAATTAAATTATCTATTGAGAACGCTACCAAATTCATTAAGTCATATTGGAGATTTAATTGATGTATTAAAAAAAGAAGATCAAACTGTTGATTTTGTGATAAATAAAATAAAAATGCACGAAGAAAATGAAAAAGAGGAAAATTCTAATACAAGAAGAAAAACTGGAAATTCAAACGTATTTAAAACTGAAACAAGAAAAGAGAAAACATGCTACAGATGCGGAAAACCCGGACATTTTCAATCCGAGTGTACGAGCAATATCACTGGGTCATCTTGGCGAGGTGCAAGAGGAAGGGGACACCAATACGCTGGAGGAGGTGGACGTTTTCAACAGCAACGAGACGGCAATACCTATAGCAGAGGCAACTACAACAACAGAGGCCGAGGCACAGGTCACCGTGGTCGGGGCGGCTCGTGGCAACAGCGACAATATGATCAACAAAGCGACGAACAAGGAGAAAAATTCACGTTCATAACAGAGGTACAAGGTAGGCAAGCGTATAATGTCGAAGTAAATAATTGCGAAAACAGAGTAGAGTGGATTCTTGATAGTGGCTGTAGCGATCATATTATAAATAATGATAATTATTTTAAGAAATCGACTACGTTAGAAACTCCAATTAATGTAAAAATTGGTGACGGGAGAGTAATAAAAGCAACCAAATGTGGAATTGTTCAAACTATTTTTGTAACGAATGAAAAACATGTTGAAGTTAATTTAAAGGATGTATTTTATGTAAAAGAAATGGACCGAAATTTAATTAGCTTTGGAAAGGTTACCGAAAACAATAAAATAATATCTATTGGAAATGATTCAAAAATTTACAGTAAAAATAATCAATTGATAGCGATTGCAAATAAAGAGAACAATTTATATAAAATGAATAGTTTTGTAAATAAGAAAGAAATATATTTAGAACAGAATAATAATATGACTGAAAAGGAAAAATTTCATAGAGTCTTAGGTCATATCAATTTCAAATATTTAAATATTTTGACTCAAAGAAATTTAGTTGATGGTCTACCGGATAAATTTGATAATGATTATGTAAAATGCGATACGTGTATAAGAAATAAAATGCATAATGTAAGTTTTGAAAATAATAGAAGAAAAGCAAAAAATATAGCTGAGATTATACACGCTGATTTAAATGGACCACACAATACTCATGGATATATGGGAGAAAGGTATTTTTTAGTTCTAATTGATGATTTTAGTAAAGTAGGAAAAGTGTATACGATTAAAGAAAAAAATGAAGTTTATGAATGTTTTGAAACTTACATTAATCAAATTGAAAATCAAACGGGAAAAAAAATAAAAATTTTGAGATGTGATAATGGTAAAGAATTCCTAAACAAAAACATGTATAATTTGGCTAAAGAAAAAGGTATTTCTATTGAACCGTGTCCTCCATATGTTCATGAATTGAATGGAACTGCCGAGCGCTACAATAGGTCGGTTATGGATACTGCAAGATGTCTATTAGCCGACGCAAAGCTGCCAAATAGATATTGGCCAGAGGTTATTAAAACTGCTGTGTATTTGAAAAATAGAACATTGGCGAATACAATTGAAAAGAAAACGCCATACGAAATTATGATGGGGGAAAAACCGAATATTAGTAATTTAAAATTATATGGAAGTAAAGTTTATGTTAGAACACCTGAAGTTAAAAGAATAAATAAATGGGACAGAAAAGCTGATATGGGAATATTAATTGGTTATGAAAATAATGGATATAGAATTTTAATAAATAATAAAGTAATTATAGCTCGACATGTAGATATTATTGAAGAAAATATTAAGTTAATAGGAATTGATGAAAATGAAAAAAATTATGAAACCGATTCAAATAAAGGTACTGAAAGTAGTGATGTTGAAAGTTCAGTAGAAACAGAAATTCATGAGAGTGATGCGGAAAGTGTAAGTCCAAAACAAACGCAAGCATTGTCTCCGAAATTGAGAAGGTCAAAACGAGTTAAAAAACAGCCTGAAAGATACGCGTCGCAATCTGCAAACTATATTTATGTAAACTATGTTAGTGCAGAAAATCCAGAAAGTTTTGAGGAAGCAATGAGCTGTGAAAATAGCAAAAATTGGCTAGAAGCAATGAATAAAGAAATTGAATGCTTAAAGAAAAATGATACATGGAAGTTAGTAAAAAAACCTGAAAATAAAAAAGTATTAGATTTAAAGTGGGTGTATACTAAGAAATCGGAAAATAAGTTCAAAGCTAGAATTGTAGTCAGAGGGTTTCAGCAGAGGGAAGTGATAGAAGATATTTATTCGCCAGTAGCTAGAACACAAACATTAAAAATATTGTTAAACTATTGCGTTCAAAACGGCCTATATATAAATCAAATGGATGTTGAGTCTGCGTTTTTGAATAGCAAAATAAAATCTGAGGTATATGTAAAACAGCCTGTAAGTTACGGTGATGACACAAGCAAAGTATACACTCTAAATAAAGCTTTGTATGGGTTGCGAGAGAGCCCACGTGCATGGTATGAGTGCTTAGATAATTATTTACAAAAATTAGGTTTTATACGGAGCAATAATGATTATTGTTTGTATCTTATGAATAATAAAGTTGATAAAATCTATCTGATAATATTTGTAGATGACTTATTAGTCTATAGTAAAAATAAAGACAAATTGGATTTAATTAAAAGGTTACTTGAGAAAAAATTTCGAATGAAGGATATGGGTCAGATAAAAAATTATTTAGGCTTAAATATTGAATATGATAGAGAAAACAAGACAATGACATTAGATCAAAATAGTTATATAGAATCCTTAGGAAGAAAATATGAAATTAAAAATGCGAAATTATATGTTACGCCAATGGAACAAAATCTAAAGTGTAAACCTGCTTTATCAGTATCAAATGATGTGAAGTATAGAAATTTAATAGGAGCACTTTTATACATAAGCTCTGGAACAAGACCAGATATATGCTATAGTGTTAATTATTTAAGCAGATTTCAGAACTGTTATGATCAAAGTCATTTTAAGTATGCTCTACGAATCTTAAAATACTTATATTATACTAAAAATCTAAAATTGAAATTTGAAAGAAACATTGGCTCTGATGTATTAGACTGTCATGTTGATGCTGATTGGGCAGGTGATATAATAGATAGAAGGTCAACAACAGGCTATGTAATACGTATGTATGGTAACGCGATATATTGGAAATCAAAGAAACAGAGAAGTGTAGCAAAATCTTCGACGGCAGCTGAATATGTAGCACTGTCTATTTGTGTAAGCGAAATAAAATTGTTAAGAGATTTGCTAAAGGATTTTGAAATTAAAATAAAAGAACCGATCAAAATTTATGAAGATAACACAGGAGCGATATGTATAAGTAAATTCGGAAATTTAACTAAAAACTCAAAGTATATCGAAACACATTATTATTATGTACATGAAAACTATGTAAACGAAATAATTGATGTAGTGAAAATTGAACCTGAAAATAATCTTGCGGATATATTCACGAAGTCATTAGGACGAAACAAATTTGAAAGTTTTAGAGAAAGATTGAAACTATGTATTGATTAAAAATTAAACATGTAAAATTAAAATTAAATTTAAGGAGGTGTGTTGGAATATAAGTAAATTTAATTAAAGAATATCCAATACACGATAGATATATGAATACGCACACTACATATACCCTACACATACGCAGCTCATGTATTGTATGTATGTGCGGCGAGGACAAGGAGAGGGAGAAGCAGAGTCGTAAGTTATGTTTGTCAGACTCTCTTGAACGACAGAAGGAGAAGGTTGTCTCTTACTCGCTAAAGTAAATATATATACAAATTATCGTGCTTACATTTATTTCGACTTCTTTTTTTCCTAACAATATTACTACTAGGGGATCATCAGCGCGCGTAAACGCGCGCGTTGCTTATTAAGTAATACAAATTAAAAGATTTGAATGATTAAATTAGGAGTAGGGAATAGCTTATTGATTAGTGATTGTTATTGTATATTAATGTATTAATATAAATCCTTTAACTGTATTGATTTAATATAGATTTAAAACGAGATTTAAAATAAAATACTAAAGCAATATAGTTTTTCATTGTAAGTAATCCTAGTTTCGAGCATAAGGAACAGTTTTCATGCGTGGTCGTCGTCGTCTTTTTCGAACAACAAAACAGGACAAACATTATTTGAGTCGGTTTGAAATACCTTCAGCTAAACCTATTATAATCTAAGATTACATATTAATTTATCTAAATAATAGATTCAGACATTCAAAAAATATTGTTTAGTTTGATGTGATGCCATTGGATTACTCACCCTGTTGCTAATAAACAGCTGGATATCCATATGGATTATCCACATGGATCATCCATGTGGATTTGCATGGATTCTATATGGATCCATGTGGATTCCATGCAGATATCCAGCCATTTATCCATATAGACCTTTTCGTAACCACATGGATCTATATAAGCAATAAATAAATAGTAAAAAAAACCCAAGCGAGGATCGAACTCGGGACCTTAGGACTCGTAGTTGGACTCTCTACCTGTAAGTCACGGACACGTGTTGTAGTTCATACGTAAATTTGGACTATTATACTTCATATAGAAAAATTTGAATTTAGAAAATTTTTCGATATAAATATACGCTTTGACTTTATTTATCTTTATAAATTACCTTTCGCTTTGACATTATTTACCTTTATAAATTACCTTGCAATAATTGATGATATACATATTTATTTACATATGTATGTATACTTTGCCATTTTGATTATTTTTTAACAATGTATAAAAAATAATATTAAATTTCTGAGTTTTTTGTTAGTTACTTAAAATTGCAGTTTATACATATCTGTTTACATATGTGTGTATAGCTTTTGCGATTGGGTTTATATTTCACTAATTTTTAAAAAAACAGTATACTCATATTAAACTTTACGTAAGTCACAGAAGATTGTTCGTTTTATGGGTACATATAGTAGAAAATAATTTTTAAAAGATACTATCATATTCTAGTGGTTTCTGTAAATTACTTAAAATTACTTTTTATACATATCTGTTTACATATGTTGTATATATAAAAGCTTTGGCTTTTCAATTATATTTCAAAAACCTTACGAAAACTTACATTATTTTTAACTGTGTATTAATCACAGAAGATTGATTTTATACCTATCTACATAGATGCGTATACTTTTAAGTCATTTTGAGCTTTAGATGGCGTTTCAAAAATCTTTTAAAAATACTACAGTTTTTAGAATATAATAAATTACAATAACAACTTATATTAACTATATTCATTAATTTTTTAAGTATCTTCAGTTTTGTTTCTAGTTTTTTTCATGTGAAAGTTAAATATACGTGCCCTGATTGTAAGAATAGTACGATTGCACAATACTAGATTTTTTTGTTTCATATCGTATATATATTCTGTTGATATTACGTCTGGAAGGCCATGATTTTCTAAATACTTGAGGAGTTCAGGTGGGAAGGAGAGTTGCGCGCGTGAAGCAAACTGGACTTGTACTTCTCACTGAACTTTATTCGGCGCCGCGAGGCGCTAGAGTCAAATACAAGAGGGTTGGTGTCGGTGTTCGCTGCGGAGAAGCGTGCTCGTCGTTGGTTCGTGCCGGACTGTCGTTGACGCTCTTGGGCCTTTGGTTCGTTGGCTCGGGATCTTCCTACCTGAGCCGAGGTGCCATTAGCGTAAATTGCTTTGCCGACACCTGGCTCGCCCAAGAGCCACTCGGGGGAAAACCCGAGCAGCTGCAGTGAGCGCCTAACGAGCTCGAGCCACTCCCCCGTCTCTGGGCCTAATTGCCTAGGCCCAGAGCGGCGAGGGATGGGGCGACGTCGGCGGCGCGAAGGTACGCGCGGTCGCGTGTATGTGTGCATGTGTGTATGTGAGCGTACGCTTCGTGCGTATACAATTTGTGTGGTGTGTTCGCGATGGCAAAAACTTCTCGCAGTAGAAGTTGCTGCTTGCGCCGGCCGTGAGACGGCGGCGGCGGCGGGGAGCGCTCGACCTCCACAGGTACTCCCTCCTCAGAGAGCTTCCCGAGGGGAGCGAACGATACGCTCTTGCGGGCGGTGACTTCGGCTGGACCTGCCGGGGTGTGAGCCTGGTCGTCGGCTGGCTCCTGGCGGCTTCCTCCCGGGTCCGGGGTAACCTGAGGTGGTGTCGGCGCCGGACTTGGCAGTGATGTCGGTGCTGGAGCTGGCGTTGTTGTTGGAGTCGGCGTCGCCTCGGCAACGTCTCGATGAGCGGGGATGAGGGCGTCGGCGGACACGGACCACTCCGCTCCGTTGACCAAGATCACAAAGACTTTGTTGTTCGTCCTTCGTACGACCTTGAATGGACCCGAGTATGGTGGAGCCAGTGGCTTTCTCACTGCGTCGACACGCTGGTAAACGCGTGTGCAGGAGTCCAAGCCCTGGAGCCTGAAAGGTAGCTGAGTGGTGTGGTGCGCAGTTGGCACCGGGCGCAAGGCGTTGAAGAGGCCTCTCAGCTTGCCGGCGAAGGATTCTGGGTCTGCTGAGGCACTGCTGGTTGTGAAGAAGTCCCCAGGAACACGGAGTGTCGTTCCCTACAGCATCTCCGCTGGTGACGCGTCCAGGTCTTCCTTCACCCATGACCTCAGGACCAGCATCGCCGTGGGCAGCTAGTCAGGCCATGCAGTCCGAGCCTCGCACATCAGCGCGGCCTTCAGCGTCCGATGGAACCTCTCGACGTGGCCGTTCGACTGCGGATGGTATGGAGTCGCGCGGATCCTCTGGCAGCCGATCATTCTGGCCAAGGTGGCGAATAGGGCCGACTCAAACTGAGTGCCCTGGTCGATGGTGATGGTGGTTGGCGCTCCATAGTGCGATGCCTCGTAGACAGCCAACAGCTCCCTGTCGTAGGTCGAGTACCGACTCTGCGTCGGGGAGAGCTTCTTCGAGAAAAACCCGACGGGTGGCCAGACACCGTCTTCCCTTTATTCGAGGGCGGCCCCAACTGCGAGGTCGCTGGCATCCATGGAAAGAGAGAGGGGGGCCGTCGAAGAGATGTAGGTGGCTATCGAGGCCTCGGCGATGCTGGACTTGGCGCCGACGAAAGCCGCGTCGGCCTCCGGAGTCCACTTCAGAATCTGGCGGCTACCCTTGCGAATTCCCTTGAGGAGTTCCTTAAGAGGGGCCTGCTGGTGGGCGGCTTGCGGGATGCACCGCCTGTAGAAATTCAGCATCCCCAGGAAGCGGTGGAGAGCCGTGGCCGTCTCCGGCTTCGGAGAATTGCGAATGGCGATCTTCTTGGCGGGCGGCTGGAACCCCTGGCGCGATACGGTGAAACCGAGGAATTCCACCTCCTTCTGGCCGAATCTGCACTTGTCGAGACTGAGCGTCAGGTGCGCTTGTCGCAGGCGCTCGAAGAGTGTGCGCAGGTGCCGCTGGTGTTGGTCCTGGTTGCTGGACATCACGATGATGTCGTCGATGTACACCCGCGCAAAAGGAAGGTCTCGAAGAAGAGAGTCCATGTAGCGCTGGAACGTCTGCGTGGCATTCCGCAACCCTAGCGAGAGCCTGCAGAACTCGAACAACCCGAACAATCCGGAAGTCAACTTCCAGGATTGCCACCGTTGAGCGTCAAGATGCGCCTGCCATATGTGAGGACAGGCGTTCCGTTAGCCGCCACGAGTTGAAGCGGCTGCGTCGTCAGGCCTCGATCCCTTACCACCGAGCGCGGCAGAAGGGAGAGTACCGATCCTGAGTCCACCAGGAAGCTGGTTCTCGTCGAGCGGTCCAGGACGTGAAGGCGATTTTCTACGTTGGCTATCGGAGACCGCCAAAACTGCGGGCAGCCGTTCTAGTTTCCCGGGCTCGCGAGAGGGTGGGTGCAGGGCACTCGGCAGTTGGTAGCCAACTCCCCGAAGCGCTGATGGTAGTAGCAGTGTCTGGGATTGCCTGCTGGAGCCGGTGCTGGAGATCTTCCTCGGGACCTGGAGCGCCCTTGCTGTCCATTGCCGCTCTGCTGGATGACTCGCTGTTGATTCGCGCTGATGCCCCGTAGAACCTCGAGGCTGCAGACCGAGATCGTCGAGAGCTCCGCGATGGCGACGCGCAGGGCGGCCAACTCAGCGAGAATTCGCGGCTCCAGTGGTGCAGGTGCAGGTGGTGGCCTAGCGATTACTCACGCCGGCGACGGGTCACGCCTGATGACGGCGGGCTGAACGGCGAAAGTCGGTGGCCCGCCGGTCTCAATGATGGTGTCAGCCACCTCAGCCAGCTCCGCCAGATCGGCCCTGCGTGCCAACAATCGAAGCATCTTGGAAACGCTGACGGGAAGTAATTCGAACCACCGTACCTTGAGAGTCTCGTCGTTGATGCTGGACCCAGCCAAGACGCGCATATGTCGAAGCAGCTGGGAGGGCCTGCGCGTTCCTAGCTCCAGTCCCGTGAAGAGCGTGTGGAGCTTCTTCTGTACAGAGTCGCCGTACCGCGTCAAAACCTGGTCCTTATAAAATTGATATTTCCCGGTCACGTGAGTTGTCCGGACTACGTCCATCATGTCCTGGACTGTCTCCTGGTCCAGGCTGACGATCAGGGTGTTGTATCGGTGCTGATCGGAGTTGATCTAGTTGCACGCGAAGATGCACTCCAGTTGCTCGAACCAGCCTTCGGGGCAGTTCTTCCAAAATCCAGGGCCGCAAGGTCGACGTCGGCTCGAAACTCTGCGTTTACGTGCACCGGGTGGACGTTCTCCCCGCCGCCTGCAGGGTCAGCCACGTTATCGTCGTCGGCCATAGTCTGTCCGTCGAGGTTCGCACTACACAGCTTTGCACTGATCTGCGGCACGATGCGCACTTCACCGCTCGGTCTGCGCGGAGTCTCCGTGTCGGGGGATGAGTCTCGCAGTCTCCCGGGTACACCAACTTCAACTCAACTTGGCACCACCGCGAGATCACATCGGGGTCACCACTTTAGCGCTGGCGGTGGCAGCGGCCATTTTGGTGGACTCCGTGTGAGTGAAAAGGAAAGGTCGGTAAGGGTGGTGCGTTTCGTCCTAGGTTACCGTCGGGACTCACCAGTAAGGCGTTACGGTAACCCTGCCTTAGACGCGTGTCGGAAGGAGGATACGGGTGGAGGGGTAGCTCGGGCTTATATACGGACTAAGCCCGTTCCTTCCACTAGCGCGTACGGCTAGGAGTCGGTAAGTCTCGATGCGAACCCTAGTGGCGGATGTGTGCACCAGCATGTCGGGCCGCTACATACTCATTTACAGCACTTACTTCCTCAGGAGTCCAAAGCTGCTTTGGCTTTCCTAAAAATAAAAAGTTATAGTTACGAAGAAAAAATTTGAGAAATATTTTATGATTAATATTGAGGGGTTGCTTAAAATGTATGACATTCAGTGTTCATGAATTTAAAATTGAATATGTATAGATAAATGGATATCAACTCACGTTTCTTTTTCACTTCCTTAACACTATCCTCATCATCATCATCGGGGTGTTTTCGCTTTTTTCCCTTTGTTTTTTTTTTGTTTCAATTTCGTCTTCTGTTCTCGTCGGTAAAAGAAATTTTCCTTCATCGCAGTTGGAGTAACTTCGATTGAATCTGAAATTAAAGTTATTTTTCTATGATGTATCTTTCAGGACATAAATTGGAATTTATGAATTCTATAATGTTTAAAAAAAAATACCTTCCAACGTAGTATCAGACTCATACTCGCTTGCTGTACTAACTGTAGTGTCTCGATTTTCACCATATATAGTCACTAGATATTTATTAGATACTTACTTGATTATGAATTTCATCAAGTGGTTTGCTTAAAATTTCGCCTTTACTTGAGAAAGCGCAGGGGACCGAAATGACAGTCGCTAAAGGTAAAGATGTAATAAATGTAATAGTACTTAGATTGACGGTGGATAGCAGACGACCGCATAGTTCAAATATTTATATAAACATATTCGTAGTCCAAGAGGTCTTGTGCCGACTATGTATGTAAGTGATGCCGCGTGATACGAAACCTAGAGATGTAGACACAGTCTAAAGGCTGAAGTCTTTTTATAAGGCTGCGTCCACACACATGCCGATTATACGTATAGTTTCGTATTGCAAAATCCCCATGTTCCACTGCACTTTTTACCATCTATTGGCTAACAGAAGAGAACCTGAGGGATCCGAAACCTCTGGCTTTAAAAAAAATTTTCGATTTCTGGACCACCAAAAAATGCAGATTTCGTTTAAACCTCCTCATATGTACACCGGTGGAACTGAACACATAGGTGGAGATGCTTTCATTCTTTTTTGGGACATTAGATACAGCAATTCAAAACTCAATGGTAAGAACAGCCTGTTAGCTGATTATTGGGAATCTCATATGGATAACATTACCTCTCTAGCATTTCCTACAACAAAAACGTCGACCTGTATACCACGCCTAAAGATGTCGCTTCACACGAGAAAAATAGAACAACGGAACAGACCTCTATACCAATTCGGACTTTTTTCGGGATACGCAACAGCTGATCCCTTATACACTTCAATTTCAATATGGCGCTCTATCTCTCTTCTTCTAAGTAATTCTATGTCATTGTTCTATGTGATTGGACCTAAATAAAATAAAAAAACATTGTTTTTTGTGGAAGAAAAATTTAAAGAATCGAAATGACGCATGCTTTAGTCAAATTAAATTATTTGAAACTGACTCTATCGCTCGATGATGGTAGATTGAAAGGTCAACGTTGACTTTTGTCCTTGGCCGGTGCCACATTACCATCGAGTGGCACCGGTCGCGTTTATTACTTTTGTTAAAAGTTTTTCGAGCGTCATTCTTTCGCCGTCTGCGGTTTTCACGTCGTCGATGTAGCGCGCGACTCATTTTTTAAACTTGCCACTGATGAGGGGGTAAAATTACCCCGAAACGTCTGGCGTAGTATAAACATTTTAGCTCGAAGAGACGCATTTTATTATCCTTTCAATCAAATTAAATTATTTTGAAACTTACTTAGTGGTTTCTGCACTAAATTTAAGAAAAGAAAATGAGCATTATTCTTTCTCAATATGTGGTTCCCGTAAGTACAGATATGGATGTCAACTTATAGCGTACAATGGTAAATTATACTCAGATTTTTCATAAAATACCTAATGCAAGTAAAAGTCTTGTCGCAATAATTGTTATTAATTTTTTATAAGAACTTTTTACATTTCTAATTGTAGGTAACGCAGTCATTTTGAGAGAAATTGCAAGGCTATTAAATGATAAGTCTCCGTCTATTCACTGTACAAGATGTAATAAATATAATTAAATAAATTAAAAGGTCTCCATCTGTTGTTTGTACAAAATGTAATAAATATAATTAAAATAAATCTATGATTTTTCGACTATCAATCAATCTATTATACCTTGTAGATAATTGTCGTAAATCTGGGGCTAAATATATGAGAAACTTAGATTACGACATTCTGCAATAAACCGATAGATTTAAAAGCTACAAGTATATTCGTGTGCAGCGAATAAGAGTACAAATAAATAAATTTTATATCTCTTAAAAGCAGCTCTTTCTAGCATTTTGTGGCTTACAAAACCAGCCATAGATTAAATCGTTCTATTGAATTTCTGAAGCTAAATGGATGTGGCACTTAGTTCACCACTATCTGCAATGAAGTAATAGATTTAGTATTCAAAATTATATTAATAAATGTTTGTAATTGTTCGATAACCCCTTGCGTAGCTCTTTTACATAGCTAATTCTGGCGTTTCGGTCCCATATGATTTATCCTAGATGAAATAGGAATATTGATTATCTAATGGTATGTCTATGCGAATCTTAGGCTTGAAATTTTGATACAATCATAAACCCAGTTGCCTTCATTTGTTTTATTATTTATTTGTTCGTGTAATAGGTTCACTTATTCCAACGTGCCTAAGACTTAGATTTCGCATCAAAATCATTCCCAATTTTTTCTCTACTATTATAGCAAAAATAAACCTAGAATGCAATGCGATTAAAAAGAAATTGCAAAAATATATCATGACGGTTATGCAATATTTAACGATTGATGCTAATAAATCATGCCTTAAATTAGCATAGAAACTCTACTTCAATACTAAAAAATGTGACGCCATAGGGGCCATTATGCCACATCGTCATGTCCTTCGTGATCTCATAAAAAAATGATTTTCTGTTTAAATTAATCTTTATTTCAGTACGTGAAACATGAATATATAGGTTTGAGGTTTCCTAGCAGCTATAGGACTAGTATAGTTACCTGTGTAACTTTGTCCATCTTTCATTATAACCCATAGATAATTGTCGTAAATTTGGGGCTAAATATATGAGAAACTTAGATTACGACATAAACCGATAGATTTAGAAGCTACAAGTGTATTCGTGTGCAGCGAATGAAAGTCTACAAATAAATAAATTGTATATCTCTTGAAAGCAGCTGTTTCTAGCATTTTGTTGCTTACAAAACCAGCTATAGATCAAATCATTCTATTGAATTTCTGAAGCTAAAGCTATGAGTCACTTAGTTCGCCACTATCTGCAACGAAGTAATAGATTTAGTATTCAAAATTATGTTAATACATGCTTGTAATTGTTCGATAATCAACCCCTTGCGTAGCTACAATCATAAGCCCAGATTGTCTTCATATAAATTTAGTTACTTAATAATCGTATGAGTTAATGTCTAATATTATGTCTATAAAGAACTCTTGATTAGAACTCTAAAACTTAAATAATATGATAAATTGATTATAGGAAATGAGGGTCATGTAACTTTATAAATCTAGTGTTTTATCTGTGATATTTGTAGTAAGATTTTAAGGTAACAATGAATAAAATTTCTGACTCGTTTTCGAATAAATAGCAATAGTTGCGCATTATTAATAATCATTTTATTTTTCTTTTTATAATCTTTACAGTTTAAGTTTCGATGACAAAACAAAATAAATTCTAGTTCATCTTGTGATTGATCCTTTGTTCATTCATGTTGTACTCTATGGTGATGATTTTTGAATCATAAATCGTATCATATATTGTATATCTATGATGAGATTCTTTGAATAACTGAAAAATATAATTTTTAGTTAGGTATGATTCAATACTTTCGGTATATATGTTTTATTGAAGAATTTAAAACAATAATCAAGTCTGATTCACACGACGCGTAAAGTGTGTACTTTACATCTGCGGGTTATCAGAAATGCACATTATTTATATAAAAATAGAAAATGATGACTTTACCTTCACATGCTTTTTTGCATATGCTTGGCACATCAAAGTACTTTCCAAATTCTTTTGTCACATTTACATCTTTAGTCTTAAATAGAGCCTTTATTTCATTTATTCTATTTTGCAGGTGCTGTTTGTGTTTTATTATAACATCGATGTATTTGTGGTGTACAGATTTTACATCTTTGAAAACTATTTGAATTATTTGTACTTTTAAATCATAATCTATATCCTCCTCCTTTCTTTCTAAAAGTTCTTGTATTAAATAATGCCTGTGCAGAGAATTTAGAATAACATATGTTTTAAACATTTTAATCGCGTCGGCGTAATAAAATGATCCATTTGAAAAAAAGAAATAACAATATAATTTATAAATATTAGAGAATCACAAAATTTTTAAGAAAATAAATTTCTACCAGTATCGTATGTTTTGAATAAGTCCTTCGGATTTTATTTCTATCACGATACTATCTGAAAAAGATGTTTAGAAGTTATAATTATTATGTGCTTTACTTATAATCATAACTGTTACAGTTTCATGTGTTATTTCAATAGTTGTATTATTTATACTCACTTATAATATGTTTTTGAAGAAACGAAAAAAATTGTTGAGATTCCTCCTCATGCATTCTCATCTCATTGCATGAAAATCCATGAAATGATTCATATTGTAGACCTAAACAAAAATTTCATCATGTAATACAAGTCTAAACCTTGAGTGTACATTATGGAATTATTTAAGAACAAATAGATATTAAAAAGTACTTCGCAATCCTGTGTCAAGTAAATATTAGTGTAAATAATTTATGAGTGTATGTGTAGTGAATTTATATTTGAGTAAAACAAAATATGTAATTGTTACAGTCACTGAAAGTGAGTTGAAATATAAGCAGTTTACCTTTGGCTGACAAAATATCTTGTGAATCCTGTTGTTCGGATGGTAAAACATCTTCTGAATGCAATACTTTTTGAGATTGCAAATCTTCTGGAGACAAAACTTTTTTAGCTGAAAATAATTGCTGTGATGAAAATTATTTTATTATTGCATATAACATATTGAAAATGACTGTAAGGTATCTCAGCAACTAATGTACGGATTAAGCTAAAATTTTTTTTTAAAACTTCGGTTCGCTTGTCTTCCCAGTATAAGTAAAGCAGAATTTAGGAAGATAAGTAATAAATGAATGTTACTTATGTAAATATGCATATAATTTAATATAATTATTAATATAATGAATATATACATGAGTTATTATATAAAATTATTGTTTTCCAGAAATGCGTTCAACTTATTCTATGGAGATTCATATTGAGAAAAATTCAAAAACTCATTTTGTGAGTTATTTAATAAATACAGTTAATATGTATTTTTAATGTAAAAATTAAATATTGCATATTTAATTTAAGGGGACAAATACATCTTCAAATGTTAATTTACCTTCATTCCTTCTATTGCGAATAATTTTATTTTCTTCAATTTAATTTATGGAAGCATTTTACGTATATACAGTAGTATAAAAATTAAAAGTTTATGCTTATAAAAAAAAGAAATTATATAAAAAATTATATAAAAAGAAGAATTCAAAATGATTTTTATTTAAAATAATAGCAGCTTTACAAAATCCAAATTTATCTAAAGAATTTCAAATTTTTACAAATGAATAAAAGGTTTTATGAATAAAATAAGTCTAAATAGAGATCAATCGGATGATTCTAGGCTTAGGAATCTTGCGGCATACAAGAAAAAATAAGAATTTATGCATCGCAGTATCATGAAATGATTTCTTTGAATTTTCTATTTTTTACTTAAACTTTGAAGGGGACAAAACACCCCTATTCTCTGACAAAAAATTAATAATTTATAAAATTAAAGTTATTAATATATGATTATAGTTAATTTTTATTTTAAAAGTTACCTTTTATTTGCTATCTTGGAATTTAATTTTGACTTTGACATGGATTTTTTCAGTTAGCCTAAGGTTTCAGAAGAACAAATGGGTTTAACGTCATTGGACAAAATGGAAAATGATTTAAAATGCTGTCATTCACATATGAGTGTAGGGACTTTTAATTGAAAGTTTAGCAGTAATAAAAATGTATGAAAATTAACCCGCATAATTTAAAAAATTCAGGTTTTTTTGGGTAAAAAATTTTCTAAACCTTCATTTTTCATTTTGTCCCATGTCGTTAAACCCATTTGTTCATCTGAAATCTTACGGTAACTAAACAGATCCATGTCGAAGTCAATGTAGTCTGACTATAGTTAGGTTGGTCCAAATTTCAATTTCAAAACAGCAAATTAAAGGTGATATTATTTACTTTTAAGATAAAAATGAACTACTATCTTGTAATAATAACTTCAATTTTATAAATTATTTTCTTTTCTAGGGAATAGGGCTGTTTTGTCCTCTTAAGTTTCATAGTAATGTACACAATAAAAGGAATTAAGACCATTTAACAATTGAAGGTGTATCCGTCCACTTAAGCAGAGACAATTTATGAATTTTATCATTTAAAAGTTTGTAAACGATATTACTCATTTGTTTATTGCACATTGCCTGTACTAAATTATTTCTATAATTAATCCATTGTTTAGGTGATGGTGCCACTATTTTATCCATATTTCCTTTCTCAAAATCTGAAATTCGGTAAATAATTATAGAAACTATAGAAACTATAGAAATATTATTCTTATGTATAAAAATAATATTTTAAATTACTGTAACAATCTCCTAAAATTTCTTCCAGATGACTTTGCAGAAAAAATAAAACACTTTCTTTATATTGTTTATACTTCCAATTTTTCAGGTAAATATGTGTTGTCAAGTTTTTCACCAACGAATTGTTTATATTTAAATCTTCCACTATTGTTGCAGTTAACAAAATGTCATTTTTATAAATAAATTCTATTAACTTTAAATAAATATCATTTTGCCAGCAGATTCCACGTCTTCTTTTAAAATCTTCCATTTTGCAATTTAAGATATACAATTAACATTTACAATTATTCATATGATTGTTCAGAATATTGTTCAGAAATATTGTTGTGATACGCACAAAGGCAAACCACTTAGGAAGTTTATGGTCACATAATGGTAAACAAGAAATAGTTTTGTGTTTCGCGTCTGTTAGCAGTAAGCGAAGCATGACGCGCCGCCTAGTGGTGAAATAAGCGCAATACAATAAGAACTGGAGTACGGCTTATCATAAGAAACACTCTAAATATATTTTTTATAAATTCAACAACGGCTTTAAATGACCATATGAGCGCGTGCACTTACAGTAGGGTAATTGGAGATTATTGAAAAAAATTTCCAAGTATTTCTGTTAAGTGGATAAAATACAAATGCGTATTAAATATCTCATGTCTTACGAGAAGGCTGCGCGTACAGCGCAGGTGTCTTTATTTAGATGTCTACTGTAGCGCTACTTTTTGAAATTTGCAGATTATTATTTGATAGTGTAGTATACTACTACTACTACTACACTATTAAAAATAATCTGCAAATTTTAAAAAGTAGCGTAACAGTACACATTTAAGTAAAGGTGCCTCTAAACTAAACAGTCCTATCGGCCGTTCATAATACATGTGATTTTTAATACACATTTGTATGATATCCATCAAATAAATAAATTAAAATAGTTTAATTTTTTTTTATTTTAAAATGGTTACGTTCCCTTAAGTCGAAACATGATTGTGTTTTTGTTTTACAAAATGGATCTACAAAAACTAAATTTCTGTCTTTGAATGGAGTGAAATATGAGTCCATACTTATGCTCATTAACTACTAGATAAATTAAGAATATATATTTATTCCCTTCATGTTAGTAACAGCATAACTATCCGAATAGGGCTGATTGACAATTCATTATTGTAAGTTAATGATTACTTGCATTTTTCAACATGAAATTAGGTGATAAATCTACGACTCTTCTGTTAAACAACCTGTTTAAAGTAATTCATAGATTTAGCACTTGATTTTCGGACCAAATTAACCATTAAAGATCTTGACAGCCAGTGCGTACACAGGATGTTTCGATTAAATTTACACAATGGCACAACTAAAGTTGAATATGACTAGGCTGCGGTGATTTATAACAGACTTCCAAAGTCTATGAACTGTCTTCTTTGAATTTTGATGCAACTTACACGCAGATCAAGTACTGGATGTTAGTAATGCATACCTAGTAACCTGCTCAATTATTAGTAAAATAGCAGGACTATCCGACTAGATGTTATTGGCGTCCTTTATTAGAAATTAATCTGTTGTCACATTTAACGGCAGGAATTACAGTGATAAATCTGTGACTTTTCTTTTAAAATACCAGTTTAAAATAGTTAATACATTTAGCTTTGGATTTTTGGACTAGATTAACCATTAAAGACCTTGAAAGCAAGTACGCACAAAGGACATTTCGCATAGACGCGATGGCACAACTTGAATTGTAAAATGAATGAGATGTGCAGTTTGAAAGCAGATTTAATTAATCTATGAATTTTTGTTTTTAATGGATTAGGGAATACTCATGCAGGCCAAGTACGAGGTAGTTGTTACTTAAATCCATTACCCCTCAATGATTCGTAGAACAACAAATCTGTTCGACTGGGGTGATTCTCCTTTGGTTATTATAATTAATGACTAGTCGCATTTTTCAACATGAAACTCGGTCATAAATGACTTTTGTTTTAGACGGCCATTTTTAAGTAGCATTAGACCTTGAAAACTAGTACGCATAATGGGTTTCAATTAAGTTTACATTATGCGGTTAATAGGGAGGAGTCATAATATGTCAAAATGAACATGGGAAAGGCAGCAGGTATTTGGAGAAATGAAAGATAATGAAGAAACGGATAAAGAAGATAAAGAATAAACTAAAGGAAAAAATTTTGGAAAAAATGAGAGTACATTAGAGAAATATTCACGATATTTTTTAAAAAATTATCGAACCTTTATTCAACCATATATCGTACATTATATCATCATCAACTTTTTATTGAATTTATAAAATTTAATCTTATTTAAGTATTGGAAATCCTTATAAGATCAGAGTCATCCAAGTAGCTGACAATGACTTCTATTACGTATTTATTTGAACATCGAAAAATAGAACTCAAATATTCTTCTGTTGGATTCTGAATTGCTCTTCTGCATTTTGCTATTTCATACTTTTTTTCCAAAATGTGACCGAAATATATGTATTTATTTTCTAATGTTTTGGACTCAACAATTTTGATCCACTTCTTGTTGTTGCAGAGAAAACTAAGTTTTCTTGGACTTATAAACAATGTTCTATATAAGGTTATGTCTTGCGATAAAATGATTTTTTTCATTTCGGTTATTTCATAATCTAATGTATGATGAGATAGACGATATTGACCTTCCGGATCTTTTACTAAAATCTTTTTTTTTATTGCTGTTTGTAACTGAAGTGTTTGAGTACTTACAGGAGCGTTGAGAATTTTAAGCTTTTGAATTTCATAATAGACTTGCATGTAATAGTCTAGATTTTGAGAACTATCATCATCCATTGAGTTCCACATGGGAACAAGTCCAGCATTGTTTTTAATGTTGATATCTGCTCCATATCTGAACATTGTGGATAAAGTACAAAAAGGAGCTAGATGTAAAGGCGTGTCTCCTTCTGAGTTTTGATTGTTAATGTTACAACCAGACAGGTACAATCTTTTTATCCAAAATTTTAACATATATATATCTTTATCAGCTAAGGGTTCTATTGCACTAGTTGCAACAAATAGTATGTCATATGCATTTTTATTAAACTCACATGTCATATTTACATCATCTCCTTCAGATAAAAGATAATTATAAATTTTCTTAAAATTGTTCAAAACAGCTAGAATCAAAGGAGTTCCCATGGCACACCACGAATTAATATTGGCACCACTATCTATCAATAACTTGACTAAAATGTAGTTTCCATTTTCAGTGACTATATGAATGGGTCTGTAGTTAACATCTATCAAATCGTCTTGTGGATATATAGTAACGATGCTGTTAACATCATCTATATTAATATCCTTTATTAATTGTTTTACCAAAACAGTGTTGTTTTCTATAAGGGCTTCTTGAAATCTTTTTAGCCTTTCAGTCATTTTTTAAAAGTTTTGAAGCTGCAAAAATAGTATATGTGGAAGACTTATCGGCTTCCGGCTACGTACTCTATATGCCGAGTGTTAAAGGAGAGATTAGTGCTAATAATTCTCTTAAGGTTGCATCTACATAGAAAAACAAAGCCGTGCGCAAGTGACACTGCACTTTCTTCTTTGGACATCAGGCAATGATTTTATTGCCAACTGTTTATATTTTTGTAAGCGTAACTCGAACCAAATTGTCTCCACTTTGTACCTTGTAGGGCAGCCTAACACGCAATATTATGAAAAGTTAAACCACTTATGCTTATTCTTCACAAGAACAACATACCATTCGGACCATAGTGGAGGGCGC
Source organism: Philotrypesis tridentata (assembly GCA_018906965.1). Lineage (NCBI taxonomy): Eukaryota > Metazoa > Arthropoda > Insecta > Hymenoptera > Pteromalidae > Philotrypesis > Philotrypesis tridentata. Next base: position 47,793 of record JACCIB010000319.1, read on the forward strand.
TACTGAACTTGCACGAGGACAGTTTCTCTTGTTGGAAAAGTTGAGAGGGTCTCAGAAGAATTAAATAATTCACTAGTAGTCGGGGCCCCAGGGAACTGTATAGGATACTTTTTGGAAGTTCGTGCCGCCCGCGTATCTAGCACTCTGAATTGGCTCTATTCGATATATGTAGGGACGCTCACCGCCCGCGTGGCGGCAGCACGACAGAGTAGGAGAAAGCAGTTCACCTCCCGAGCTGGTTCGGAACTCGGATCGTCTACTGGACCGGGACTAATCACATGTGCAGATGACATAAATTTGTGGAACACATTTAAAGGAGAGAACCATGGGGGGTCTGCGTCCCGAGGTTTGAGGTTTGGCTTCTTCATGAAGATAGGCACACCCCACCTGGTAATGGCATCACGTGCCACAATTAAAGCCATAAAACAAAGAAAAATATAGGTGGCACGTGCACTATAACTCGTAAGGAAAAAAATAAGAAAAATTCTTAAGTAATAATCTGTGTGTGCAGGAATGCAGGGATTATTATATTTAAATATTTTATTATAAGTTTTTTTATTTCAATAATAACGATAATGAGGTACGCTTTAATTAAGCTACTTGAATATGAGTTTTATCAAGTAGTAGCCTCAAAATATTTGAAACCAGAAAATTCTGATGAAAAGATATATTCTTTTTCGATTAAAAAATCGAGAGAAAGTACATTGTGTACTCTTATGGCTTATAATCGTGAGTTTTTAACGCTATTAATGTTTTACAAAGTCAGGTACAAAGTTCACTTCAATCACCCTCTACGCATTTTCCCAATTCTCCCCCTTCAATTGTTAACCTATTCCATTTTATAATGTACTCTCTTACAGAAATTTATTAAGTATTTATGTTACCTTTATCGCAGTCAATATTAGCATAGAAAACCTCACAATCTAAGTTTCATCTCTCATCTTCACCTTCTTCCCACTTCGCTGTTATTTGCATTCTATTCATAAATGTTTAAGCATACCTGTTGCTCAATTACTAAATTTACTAATCTATTTGTTTCATCGAGCAAATCTTAGTTTATTATTCAAATTATAGTTTCTACATCTTATACTTGCATTTTCTTTTTCGTTTACTATTCAATAATTTTTTATACACCTAAGGATACCTTTTCTGAAATGTCTCTGTCCCTTAAAATATATTTCGCATTTTATATTTGAGCTGTAATTTATTGACTCTCCTTGCAATGGTAAGTCATATTCGGTTAACTATATTGAGCGACTGTTTGTCTTGAAAATGGTGCTCTGTGATATATTTAGTTAATTTACTTATTTATATTATTTATAATCTATTATAACGTTTCCAACTTTGACAGCTTAAGTGTTTTATTTCTTATATAACGGTTTATCCTATAAAGTAATGACAACATAGTGTCTTTAACCCATTCAGAATTACAATTATAATAATTAAAAATAATGAACAATACTTTCATCGCTCTCAGGCTTTCAGCATTATATTCAGCTATCGATATACCGGAATAATACCCAGTGTAGCTACGAACTAGTGTAAGGTATTCTTGTTACACATATATTGAGAATATTACAAATTATAGTGTGGATGATAAAATGAAATCATGAAAGTACAATAGTTTAGGGAAAGGCATTGAAAGTTTATGATATAAATCAATAAAGTCAGTGATACTTATAGGAACTATTGGCATACTTTGATTTCATTTTGGCATCGAATACTTACAAAAAGGCATATTTGATGGTACACGTACATCATGTGAATTGCTAATAGTATTTAGAAGTAATTATAGTGCAGATGGTAAAATTAAATCATAAAAATACAAAAGTGTAGAAAAAGGCGTATAAAGTTTATGATGTAAATCAATAAAGTCAGTGATACTTACAGAAACTATTTAATTGGCATACTTTGATTTGGTTTTAGTATTCAAGTGCTTACAATAAGGCATATTTCATGGTACATGTACATCATGTTAATTGCTAATAGTATTTAGAAGTTGAAAATAAAATATAAATTATCGTTACCAATTCATAGTAATAATATTTACTTACCATTATTAAATTCATTATAAATTGTTTGAAAGTATGCACAATGATACTCTTGACAGTGAATATAAAACTCCATGCACGTGTACTCGTATAAACCAAAAGCAAAAAAAAGAAACCAAAAAAAATTCTTTATAGATACAATTTCTTAAATTTATTTACACGATTATTCACAAGAAAGTATTTTAGTGTAACAGATGTCAAAGTTTATTCATCAATTAATTTTAAAATTGTAATTAAAATATAAATTTAAGAAATAGTTCTTCAATTTTTAAAAGAATTTAATAAAAATTTATAATTATTTATATTAGTATACCAAGTGATTTACATTGAAGATATGAATTACTAAGTACATTACAGACTACCATTCTCAAGGCAACCAATTATATATTTGCATATTACTTAATATTATTTCATACCATGTGTATTTTTATGTTTATATATTTTTGTATATTACAGCTGAAAAGAAGATGTTGACACACATGGCGGAGCAATTAAATGCTAAAAACCATATATTTCTATAATGAACGATACGCTTGATAGCAGTTTACTTTCATCCAGTTATGTAAACGTAACTTTTACAGATAATCATAAAGTTACACATAAACTAAAGAGATTGAGCTGTGGAAAAAATAGTAATGAAAAATTTCCTGTCATACATAGCTCTTCGATAAAAAAGTTGTTGTGAAAGTTGGTCATTCAATATACTTTGTTAAACTTGTGGCTATTTAGTTTATGATTTCAGTATCAAAATATTCAGTTCAGGGTCAAGTATCAAAATCAAAATTACATACCTCAGAAGTAAATAAGTTGGATATTTTGCTTTAATACCTTTATAAAAATTTGCATGTCAAATTTTATCCTTCTATCTATCACAAATTTTAAATATGAGCCAAATATAGATTTTGGCTTTGTATTAAAAAATTATTTTAAAGTAAATTTCAGTGCTCATTTAATCACTATCATAGCTAGAAGTTTGAAATTTGGTATGTAAATTTGTATAAAGATATTAAAGCAAAATATCCAATTGATTTTATACTAGGGCACGTAATTTTGATTTTCATGTTTGACACTTCATTATTACAATAAAAATAATCATTATTACAATAATAATAATCATAATAATAATCATAACCATAGTAGTAATAATAATTATTATTATTATTATTATTATAGATGATGCACTATTGAATACAACAATAGACTTGAAGCCTAGTTCTCAGGCAATCAAAAAATCATCTAAAGAACTTTCAGAGATATCTGAAATATCATCACCTACTAACACCTCGAGACTACTTAGTACACTTTCGCAATCAAATTCGAATAATGATAGTCAATTAAATTTGACACCGATATCCGATGTTCAAAAATTGGATTTAACGCGTCGATTAACAGAGTCCGACTGCGAAATACAGTTATGCAGAACTTTATTAACTTCATCTTCACTATCTGGATTGGAATCTGAAGTAAACGGATTGGAATCTCAAGTAAACGGATTAGAATCTCTAATAAATGGATTAGAATCTGAAGTAAATAGTTTGGATTCACCTACAATAGGATTGAAAACTGGTAGAGAAATAGAGCAAGACCTATCAACAACATCAGATATACCATTTGTATCACCACCTTCGAAGTTCAAGGACTGCAATAAAAGTTATGGTAATGATATATAATAGATATACCTTCCTATAATAATAGACTCTGGTAGAAATGACACGATATAAAGATGTTTTAATATAATATATAAACTCTTATAGCTTATTTAATTGCAAATTACTTTGTTGAAACTGTTCCTAGCTATTTATGTATTCATTTACTTATATATAGGTGGTTCTCTGTGAAATCAAATTTTTCAAAATTATTTTTGGTTCTAAACACATTAAATCACTTCTTCTTGATGAAATACACCTCCCTAAATTTTTTTACATTTTTCGCCTCGGTTATCTTAAAGCTACAGGGTGTTAAAGTTGGTAAAATTAGGTTTTTATTGCATTCTTTTGCTGATTTTCAAAAAATCATAGCTCTACGGGGAAACATTTTTCAACAAAAATACATTGAACACTTTTTTTTGTAAATTGCGTCTATTTTACAAAAAAAATAATTTTAAACACATATATATATATATTTCTCAACTATATTGTAATGTAATTAGACCTTAATATTAGCAAAAGTGAAAGTTCGCTCCGGACTCCGACAACCAAAAAATTCATGATGATACCTTTTTTCAGTAAAAAGTACCTGCGAAGCTCCCAGAATGTGGTAGGGCTAGTCTAATGAGCTAAAAATCAAAATATCATTTGTCAAAATAAAAAAATTATAAATATATATATAAATATGTGTTTAAAAGTATTTTTTTGTAAAAGAGACACAATTTACAAAAAATTGAGTCCGGTTTGAACCATCGTCGAAGGTAGACGTGTTTACGAGTCTGTTTACGTCTAACATTTCAAGCTCAAAATCGGTGAGAAAATCACGACGTAAGCCGAAAATCGTGCCTACAACGGGCTGAGGCCCAATTTCAACAAATAACGACAAAAGGTGCCTCTGCTTGCAGAGGTACTTTTAAAACCAAAACTAAAAATGCATTCGCCAACGTCTCATCCAAACACCGCTTCACAAGATAAAGTTTCCTATTCACAAATGGCACAACAAGTTCAAGTTCCAACCAAAGAATAAGCTATCATCATCGATGCACTTGACGGAATTCCTGTTTCGGAATACACCAAAGCAATCGCCACGAAGACCGACCCAGCAAACATCAGATTTGTATCTCGCGTATCAAATAATCGTGTTTGTCTATTCTTGAATTCGAAAGATACTGCTGATTCTCTTATCGACAAAACTATATGTATACACGAACAGGTTCTCTCCATTCGACCTCTCATATCACGAGCAAAACGTATAATTCTCTCGAATGCTTGGCCCATCATACCAAATAATGTTATCGCCGCAGAACTACAAAAACTCAAAATAGTACCAGTCTCTCAAATCTCGCACATCAAAGCTGGGAACTCCGATCCAGCCCTGGGTCATATCCTAAGCTTCCGCCGACAAATGTACGTGAATCCTGAAGACATACAAAAGCTACCTCCGTACTTAGCAATACAGCACGACAATACAGAGTACCACGTCTACCTCTCTGCAGAGAAAATAGTCTGCTTCACATGCAACGAGGAGGGACACTTAGCAAAATACTGCAAGCGCGTCGAAAACCAAACTCCAAGACAGTTAAATAGTGAAATCAACGAACTAAATGAACTTGTTAACACTCCGATCATAACTCAAACTACCGAACAAAACCCAATGGACAAAGATACAGACACAGTAAGCGCTGCAACACCTCCTCTAAGCAAAGAAATGCCACCGCCAACGACAGCACTTAAACGAAACGCTCAAAAATCTCTATCTTCGTATAGTTTAACTTCGCACGAATCGGATGACATAAACAAACTTAAATTAGAAAACACCCAGAAGACTTTCACAGTAAAAACGTCAAAAAAACCAAAGACGGAAAGCAGCACCGAACTAAATAAAGAAGCTATCGCTCAACAGCTCTCCGCAGCAGACGAATATCTTCGCCTTAACGCAGAATATTTTCCTATAGGTAAAACGGAAATTATCGAATTCCTAGTCGAAACCTATAACAAACAAAATGTTGCCGAAATTGCTGGGAAATATGTCAATGATATAGACTCACTCTCCAAGATGCTAAGCGGAATCCACGAACAACAGATAGACATTAAACTAAAAAATCGCATATCTAGAATCATGAAGAAACTAGTGAATTTCGTGTGCGGTAACTCTAGCGATTCGGCAAACTCAGTAGACGACTAATATAAACAATAATAACATGGACACAAATACACAAGACTCTTATACATCGAACATCAACATATTGTTCTGGAATACAAGAAGCTTCAATCAGCGACGAGTAGAGCTGCTAACTAAAATCAAGGACTACGATATATGTATATGTATTGAAACCTGGCTTACTGACAAAGACAACATTCAAATTCCCGGATACATCACACTAAGGCAAGCAGGCTGACAACAAGAGGAGGAGGCATCATCTTTTTAATTCGTAAGAATCTTGCGTTCAAAAAAATTCAAAACCTTCAAACTCCTGATAGCTCCATAGAACTTTGCGGCATACGCATCAACAATGTAAGCCCCATCCTTAACATTATAGCTTGTTACAGAACTCCGGGTAATGTACTGAAGCAAGATCAATGGGACATGATTCTCGACTACTCGAGAAACCCGAACACAATACTACTCGGTGACTATAATTCGCACAGCACGCTATGGAATTGTAAACACACTGACTCTAATGGAGCTAAGCTCAGTAAAGCGATTGACTCTTATAATATCTATGTACACAATCACAATACTCACACACGCGTAGATACGAACCGCTGTTCTAAATCTAACATTGATCTTGTTTTATCCAGCCTAGATATAAGCGACAAAATTAATGTTTGTGTACATGACGAAACCTGGGGCTCCGACCACTTTCCGTTATTTATAGAAATTTCTGTAGAGAAACACCGCTACGAAAAAAAAAACTTTCAAATTGAAGTCTGTAAGTACCGATTGGGTCAAATTTAAAAAACACTTAAATTTTTCACACAACAACTTTTCCACGGAAAACTACAATACATTACCTCCTAACGAAAAATACGAAACATACTTTAAGATAATAGTAGAAGCTATAACGCGCGCGACCCCCAGAAAAAGTAAATTAGAAACGTCAAAAAAATTTCATAGCAACCCGGTATCGTGGTGGGACGAAGAGTGCACAGAAATAAAAAAATCGCACCGAGCTGCCTTCAAAAAATGGGAAGTCACCGCTAATTTAACAGACCTAATAGAATATAAAAGGCTCTGCGCAGTAGCGAAAAAAATGTTCAAAGAAAAAAAAAGCGCGACTTTCAGTTTTTTTCTGAAACGATAGATTTCAGAGTATATAGACAACGCGTATGGGAAAAATGTAAAATCTTCAAAAATAAGTGGACGAAAATCACAAAAAACAGTACTACCCAGAACCTCCAAACAAAAGAACTAATTGATGCAGCTATGGACAAAATTAGTCCACCTTGGGTACAGACTGACCCTTCTATCCGGCCACAGTGCCAAGAGAATGAAATGCTCAGTGCTCCCTTTACCTACTATGAATTTAGCTTAGCACTCAACAGCAAAAATAGCAAATCTGCTCCTGGTATCGACGGTGTAGACTTTGAAATTATCCAAAATCTTCCCACCGATTACAAATCTCTTCTTCTAAATATCTTCAACGAGTGCTATCAAAAACACATATATCCTGAAAGTTGGCAGCACACTTTCATGAACTTCATACCCAAACCCGACGGTACAAGTTTTCGTCCTATTTCTCTCACCTCCTGTATGGGAAAACTCTTCGAGACATTAATTAAAAACAGACTTCAGTGGTGGGTTGAAACCATGGGCTACCTCCCCCCAAACCAAAACGGATTCAGAACTAGTAAATCCTGCTTAAACAACTTATCTAACTTAACTTTCACTGTGAGAGAGGCCTTCCTCGAGCACATGGAAGTACTAGCATCATTCCTCGATGTAAAAGGCGCCTTTGATAATGTTGTCATTGACATTCTCCTCGAAAAACTCGCGAAAATTGGTTGCCCGCGAAACGTAATCGAATTCGTACATTATATTACATCTTCAAGAACTATACATGCTGAAAATCTTGCGGGAAAAACACGAACAACTTTCAAGGGCGTCCCGCAGGGAGGAATTCTAAGCCCGTTGCTCTACATCATTTACGTCCTTTCGGTTACTGCATTCATCCCCAAATCTGTACACATCTCGCAATTTGCTGACGACATTGCAATCTACATTAAATTCAGATCAAAAAAAAGAGCAATAAGTATTATTGAAAGAGCCCTAGGGACCATCGAAAAGAATCTACGTAAAATCGGTCTAGAACTTGCCCCGAGCAAGACAAAACTAATCCATTTCAATAATAAAAAGATAGCCCCAGGGAACATTGAAATCTTGATTGGAGGAGAACCTATAAAATCTACACATACAGTACGTTTTCTAGGACTTACTTTCGACTACCAACTTAATTTTTCTTCTCATGTCAAAGAAGTCATTGACAAATGCACGCTGTCCCTAAATATAATCAAATTCTTGTGTGGCACCTGGTGGGGCTCTGACCCCGAAACGCTCATCTCACTGTACAAAAGCTATATCCTATCCAAGATCGACTACGGGCTTTTTATCTATTACCCTAACAACAAAACACTAGCTATCAAACTAGAAAAAATTCAGTTATCCGCTGCTCGAATAGCCCTCGGCTATCGTAACAGCACGCCAAAAAATGTCATTCTTGCTGAATGTAAATTAATCACTCTAAAAGATAGAGCAATATTATTAGGTAATTTGTTCTTTGTTAAAAGTTTCGCTAACGACAGCTGCCTCACACATACATTAGCGGAAAAGTTCACTCGTTCAAACATCGGAGCCAAGAAGAAACATAACAGCGTCTTATATGAGTGTCTACTAGCTGTAAATAAACAAACCAATTGTATTGAAACTGCTCCAAATACCAGCGTATACTGCTACAGTTACAGTACCAGTATAGTTGATGTACACTAAGTGACTATTGAAACTTTGAATAATTGCGAATTCGCGCCATGTTCTGCGCATGTTATATGACCGGTCAGATTTACGCTGATTACCGTGGTGGGTAAGGTCAGGTCGTCATTGCACGCGTTGCGGTAACCGCTCTGTAATTGCACAGTCTATGATTACCGCGAAATTCAAAATATATTTGAATTAAATAAAACAATTTACATTTTTAATTTAATCTATAACGATTCCCGCTGCCTTCGGAAAGAGCCGGTACCTCTGACTTGGTTTTTAACCAATTACGTGGTTAATTAACCGTGCGCTTGGTGGTTCGGATCCCACTTGGGTGGCACATCGGAGTCCCAAACGGGACCCACGGCGATAGCTGTATTAAATAAAATAAAAAGAGTTTGAATAAAATTGAAAATTTTCTTATATTTGTAATCAAATATTATTATACAATATTAATATACAATATATATTATTATAACATTATGGTCTGTATATTAATTACAATGCAACGTTGTTTCGTCTAAAAACGTAGAGTACTTAGTGAACAATTCATAGGAACATTATTAAATATTAAATTTTTTTTTCCCTATACTGATATTTGATTCACACACACTGTGAAAACGACAATTAAAGAGTCTGAGTAAAGAAAACCGCCTCGTACTCTTTAAGCACAGCGTCCAAATTGTATCTCTTGCGGTAATTCACGAAAAAGCTTCTAAGATGCGCTTCAGTCTTGGTGCCGATGACGTCGGCGATCGCCGAGAAGTCCTTGCCGTACTTGCACACCCCTTGCACTGATCCATGGGATAGTGACATTTTTTCCACGGGTTTTAAACCCAAGAGAGCGAAGCACTGTTCCAGCACCATAGCTGTCACCTTTGTCAATAGGATGCGGCTCATGTTTACTTTAATTATCTCACCGGCCTTATTTTTCTCCACGCAATAACAATTATCATAGAACTCTGTAAAAGCGCAAGCGATCTCGTAGTATATAGAAGCTTTTTCGTGAATTACAGCAGGAGATACAATTTGGACGCTGTGCTCAAAGAGTACGAGGCGGTTTTCTTTACTCAGACTCTTTAATTGTCGTTTTCACAGTGTGTGTGAATCAAATATCAGTATAGAGAATATATTGTATATTAATATTGTATAATAATATTTGATTACAAATATAAGAAAATTTTCAATTTTATTCAAACTCTTTTTATTTTATTTAATACAGCTATCGCCGTGGGTCCCGATTGGGACTCCGATGTGCCACCCAAGTGGGATCCGAACCACCAAGCGCACGGTTAATTAACCACGTAATTGGTTAAAAACCAAGTCAGAGGTACCGGCTCTTTCCGAAGGCAGCAGAAATCGTTATAGATTAAATTAAAAATGTAAATTGTTTTATTTCATTTTAAATTGTTTTATTTAATTCAAATATATTTTGAATTTCGCGGTAATCATAGACTGTGCAATTACAGAGCGGCTACCGCAACGCGTGCAATGACGACCTAACCTTACCCACCACGGTAATCAGCGTAAATCTGACCGGTCATATAACATGCGCAGAACATGGCGCGAATTCGCAATTATTCAAAGTTTCAATAGTCACTTAGTGTACAAGTTGACTTCGAATTAGGGAAAACACTGAAAAATGAACCACATAACGTCGAAAAACTCACAAACAAACTTGTAAAAAGCAACACATTGTCAATGTATACGGATGGCAGCAAATCATCAAATGGAGTCGGCTCTGCATGCCTCTGCCCAGATACTGAATCCGTTATCCAAAGAAGGATAAACAACATGGCATCCATATTCACTGCTGAATGTGTCGCTTTGCACGACGCCCTAACTTTGTCATTGCGTTACAAAGACAAGAATGTTAATATATATACTGACTCGCTAAGCGTTCTTCAAGCCATCAAAAATAACAATACCAAAAAACAGAATAAGTATATTTTAGAGATCAAAGATAAATATAGCGAATTTCACCGTAATAATGTAAATAATAGTATTAAATTAATTTGGATCCCAAGCCATAGCGGTATTCCAGGCAACGAACTAGCCGATAAATTGGCCAAAGCCGCAGCTCGGGAAAGAGATATCGATATCGCGCACATCCCGTACACTGATCTCCACCGAGATATCAAAAACACAGCCTACATCAACACGACAAATACTCTTAAAGATAGTCAAAAAACGGGCAAAAAATACTTCGAATTATACTACAATGAAAACAAAAAACCTTGGTTCAAGAGTCATAAACTATCTAGAGTATTCGTCGTAACTGTTAATCGATTACGAGCTAATCATTATAGCTTGCCCGACTCATTAGCGAGAGTAAATATTATAAATAGTGCGCGATGCGATTGCGGTGCGGAAAAAGCAGATGCCAACCATGTATTATGGCAATGTAAAATATTCGACGAGAAAAGAAAAGAATTGACAACTAAGTTAACTAATATCAACATGTATCCACCGTATAATGTAGAACCGCTGGTTGCAGGCCCTAACATCAAAGCATGCCATTATATAATCTCATTTTTTAAAAAATGTAATCTAAAAATTTAAAACCAATGTAATGTATATACCGACATGCCATAATGTTCCAAAAAATTTATGTATTATTCTCTGTAAGGCTGAAATAAATCTCATTGGGGATTTCAAAGGCCTAATAAACGAAAAAAAAAAAAAATTTACAAAAAATTCAATGTGTTTTTTTTGAAAAATGCTTCCCCGTGGAGCTATGATTTTTTGAAAATCAGCAAAAAATGCAAAAAAACCTAATTTTACCAACTTTAACCCCCCGTAGCTCTAAGATAACCGTGGCGAAAAATCTAAAAAAATTCAGGGAGGTGTATTTCATCAAGAAGAATTGATTTAATGTGTTTAGAATCAAAAATAATTTTGAAAAATTTGATTTCACAGAGACAACCACCCATATATATATATATATATATATATATATATATATACATATGGGTGATTCCATGCGAATTCGAAGGGTCAAAAAATCGATTTGGCTATAACTCTGGGAATTTGTTCTGGTGGTTACTTGTGATTACTCTGAATTTTTTCAGATTTTTTGCATTGATTATCTTAGAGTTACAGGGGGTCAAAGTTGATAAAAACAGTTTTTTTTCATTTTTTGCTGATTTTGCAAAATTCATAGCTTCTCAGGGAAGCATTTTTCGACAAAAACACATTGAACACTGTTGTTATAAAATTTGCTCAGCTTTACAACAAAAATATTTTTAAAGTAATATATATATGTTGTGCATCGCCCAGAGACAATTTAAACTTTAAAACCGATTAAACTCAAATTTTGCTCCGGAGTTGATCAACCAAAAAATTCATGAAAGTACCCTTTCTTTGCCCAATATAGATAGATACCTCTATCTTTAACCACGCCTTAAGATGTTTCACATTAAAAATGAATTCTTTTATTATATTTACCGTAAATTTTTTTGAATACAAGAGTTTACCTTACCTTCCATGACTATTTCCACTGGTACAGTGTCTACGTCATTCATGCTAATATATTTTTCTGAAGACAATCCATTTTCTGACCATACAATTTTTAAATTTTTTGTCAATATTTCATCATTTAAGATCTTTGCAGTCGCCTTTTGTTCAGCAGTAGAGAATGATGAACATAAGTTTTTATCTAAAAATATGAAAATTAATTGAATTATGAAATTCATTTGATATTTTATAGAACAATAATTAAAGAATTCTTTAATTTAGTTGAACCTACATATACCGAAAGTAAAATTTAATTATTAACAAGTATATATTATGACTATTATATTAAATACTAGTAGAAGTACTGGTATCAGTTAACAATTAAATTTTACAGTCAGCATTTATTTACTGCATTAATATATTATATATATATATATCGAATTTTTGACCAAATCGATTTTTTGACCCTTCGAATTCGCATGGAATCACCCTTATATATATATATATATATATATATATATATATATATATAATATTAATGCAGTAAATCAATGCTGACTGTAAAATTTAATTGTTAAGTGATAATGAATTCTACCAGTACTTCTACTAGTATTTAATATAATAGTCATAATATATACTTGTAAATAATTAAATTTTACTTTCGGTATATGTAGGTTCAACTAAATTAAAGAATTCTTTAATTATTTTTCTATAAAATATCAAATGAATTTCATAATTCAATTAATTTTCATATTTTTAGATAAAAACTTATGTTCATCATTCTCTACTGCTGAACAAAAGGCGACTGTAAAGATCTTAAATGATGAAATATTGATAAAAAATTTAAAAATTGTATGGTCACAAAATGGATTATCTTCAGAAAAATATATTAGCATGAATGACGTAGACACTGTACCAGTGGAAATAGTCATGGAAGGTAAGGTAAACTCTTATATTATACTAATTTTACAGAATTAGTGGACGGAAGAAAAAAAAGTTCATTAAATTTTAAGAAACCAAATTTAAACGTTCCAAAAAAACAGTACGTGCCACGAACTGCACCTGTCAATGGTAAAAGAGACCCCAAGAAGCATTGTTGTTATTATTGCCATAAATTGATAGTTGATCAAATATCAAGACATTTAACCACAGTGCATGCATCGGAAAAAGAGATTAATGATGCTAAGAAAATCGGAGGAAAGGAAAAGCAGAAGGTAATCTTTAATAAACATTAGTCATATACATAAAAGTATTCTTTGCTTGCCAATCCCATAATTTTGATTTTGATTGAGCTTTAATTGAATAAATAATATTTAAAGTTGTTATCAATAATTTTAAGTTTATTTTTATAGAACTATGGCTTTTACTGTATTAAAAAATTAGAATATAATTGTGGTATTACTTCTCTCTTTTTCTTCTGTTATTCTTAAAGGTAAAATACTAATTTTACATTTTCATAAAATTTTGCAATAACTATAACAATAATGCAAAATAGTAGATCCTCAGTAGCTTGTCACTGAAGTCTTAAATTTCAATTCGAAAAGATATTGAAAGTGATACTCGCGGGTTGGTTTCTGCTTCTGTCAAGAAACCAAAGTAATTTCTGACTTGGCAATTGTAGAATGTTGTTATGAATATATAGAGATAATAAATGTTCATTATTATATCTTTTTGCGTTATAGATCATTCAAAAGATTGTAGGCCTGGGAGATTATTTGTATAACAACAGTAAGAAATCTGAAGGTAAAGAAAAACTTGTAGTAAGAAGACCTAATAGAACAGCTTCAGTTAAACCTACAATTGCTGGACCGAGTACGAGTAATGGCCAATCACAATCTTCAGATTCAATCGACGATACATTCATGAGTGGTAACAATTTCGTACCGTGGCCTGGCTGCTACAAAACGTTTAAGAAAAGTACATTAAGAAAGCATCAATGTTTGTACTTAGAAAAATTTAAAGATGTAAAGGGAATTTTGCAAGAAAGTGATGCGTTAGTACCAGATATACATGAAAAGGCGAGTGAACGATTAAGAAAGTTAGTTTTAAAAACTATGCAACGAGGACCTGTTCGGGATATAATAAAAATTGATCCAGTAATAATTGAATTTGGCAACAATTTGGTAGCTTACTATACAAAGGATCAAAATTATTGTTGGATAAGCCACCAGCTACGATTGTTGGGTGAACTCTTATTGGCCGTAAAAAAATACGACCAGAAGTAAATAAATTAACAGATATATTAAAGAAGAGCTACACAACATCTGTTTCCAATGCTATACAAAAATTAGAAGGTCTTGATCCTAAGTCCGGTTTAATTACTAAAGGCAATATGGCCAAAGATTATAGAGCTTTATTTACAAAGCTTTATTTTTTTTAGAAGAGTATTTTACAGATAATGATTTGAATGAAGAAACTAAGCATCTTGATGAATTTAAAAAATCACTAAAAAATAAATTCTGTTTAAACAAACAAGCCAGAGATTGTCTCGTAAAGAAAGCAAAACAAACAGCTCCAAATCTCTACCCAAAACTAAGGACATTCGCCAATTATGCAATTATGTTGATCAAGTCTATGAAGCAGCATTTGCAAAACTTGAAAAAGGATTTAGTTATAAGGAATGGAAAGAGCTGAATGAGTCTACTTTACTACAAATCCAACTGTACAGTAGAAAAAGACAAGGAGAAATATCAAGATTGGAAATAGAAGATTTAAAAGCAGAATGTATGTACAGTTTAGATGCAGAGTGTAACGGTGAGGAATTTACTCACATCACTGAAGCAACTCGTAAAGCAATCAAAGATTATATACGACTTTCAATTACAAACAAAAAAGGTCTCAAAAATGTAGGATTAATAATTCATAAAAAATATCGAAAGGCTATAGATTTGATTATCAAATACAGGAAAGATGCTGGAATAAAACCGACTAATAAGTATATTTTTGCTAAAAGAACTTACAACAAAGAGCTCGATTCTCACTTTATTGCATGTGATGTAATGCGGGAATATGCAAAGAGTTCAGGGGTAGAAAATCATGAAACTCTTCGCGGCACTGCACTTAGGAAACAGTTAGCAACAATGGCACATCATAACAATTTGACAGAGCAGGAAAAAAAAGATTTGGCAAATTTCATGGGGCATGATTACGATATACATAAAAATTATTATCGACAAAAAATCTCATTGCAAGAGTTGATGATCTTAGCACCTCTACTCGAGAAAGCTGAGGGAAATCAAATTACTAAGACTACTAATGATGAAGATGAAGATCCTGAACGTAGTGTTGACACAACAGCGAGCACGACCGAATACGAGCCTGAAACTGCGTTGGAAGGTATTTTCAAAAATTTTATGAAATTCGTATAACTATTAAACAGAATATTTTTTATTACAATTAATTTAACACTAACTACATTTAAATGAATACAATGTTGAGTAAAAAATAATTAAATGTTGTTATTTCAAAATTGTACGTCTTTAAATATTTGTGTTTATAACTGAAAACTCAACAAAATGTCAAAAGCAGCAAACTAAAGTTAATTACCTAATTATTAAATATGAATAAACTAGTAACTGATTGACTGGCTTTAATATTGCTACTTTTGACATTATTTAATTGTTAACATAAAGAATTTTCAGTCATTTTATGTTACATTATATAGTTCAGGGAATATACACCTGACATTGATAAATCACAAATCATAAAAACTTTCATTTCAGAATCAATCGAAGATACTATACCTGATGATGTGACAAAGTCTAATTGCTTTTATCGAAGAGATGAGGAAAAGAAAAAAATAAAAGAGCAAAAACAGACACGTAAAGGAAAACGAAAAAATTCTGATGATGATGATGATAGTTCATGCGAAAATGGTGCAAAGCGACAGAAAAAGACAGGTATGTTAATGTTTTTATGCTTCAATACTATTAAAAGTTCAACCCGAAAATGTAAATGTGATATATATAATTTTAACCTTTGATGAGAAACATATTTTCAAATTTTTAGCAAAACCAAAAGTTCGTTGGACTTCTGAAGAAATCGGTGCCATAGATACTTAAAACAAAAACACCCAGAATTAGCGAATCGTGAAATTTTGACAATCAAAGCACGTATATTCAATTTTCATGTGAAAAAGGGAACATAATCCAACAAGTAAAACTGAAGATAATAACTGACAAAATTAACAAATAGATAATTTTAATATTTTATTGTGATTTACTATGTTTAGGAGAAAATAAGTATTATTGAAAGATGATTGAAATGGAAGTACATTCAAAAATGCCAAAGTGTGTGTATATGTACATATGTAAAGAGATATGTACAAAATATATATAACAGAAAGATCTGAAGATAATCAATATTTTTTTTATTATTGAGCTATAATCAAAGCGACAAATTTTCGCCATACATATGTAAATAGATATGTATAAAATCCATAATATTATGTAATTAACACAAAGTGTTGTATGAAATGTTTAATAAATATATTCAAATAAATTCTGTTTTATTACCAATGCTTTTTAAAACATATTTATAGGAATTAGTAGGGACATTTTGAAATGATGATATACTAAGATTAAAAATTTTTGCAAAAAACAAAGATTCAGATGCCAGAACTGAAAGTTTCAATCATAAACAAGAAACATTTAAGTAAGAGTAGTTTATGGCAAATTGATTTTGTTATCGAGCGGTTTTCTAAAATAGATTAACATAAGTGTACTGCCTAAATCTATTGTTTTGATGTAGGAACATTTAAACTGCATTTTTCATCGATTTATCATTACGTATTCAATAAATTTATTTGATTAATGGACGATAACGTAGAGCGAAACACGATAGTCCATGTTGCGAGTATGATTAATCTTCTTCAATAAAATTCAGTTCCACGGCATTCGTTTACATAGTTCTGATATCTAATCCAAGATTTTCATTCAAAAAGTCATTCTCTATATTTATCATAGATATAGCATGATATACTCCTTAGGTCTACTGGTATTACGAGGGATGGTGTAGGTTGGCAAACAATTCGTTTAGACGCATTGGTTGATTGGTTTGATGGCCAAATTAATTGATTAGAGAGCAGTCACATTTTACAAATGAACATAATTATAAAGCTGTTATATTAGAGCAGTAAATGCTGATCATAGTGTCTCATAGATTTTGCATATCACAGCATATGATTATGGCGCAACAACTACAATAAACGTTATTTTATTTTTTTGTAGAGCTTTATTATCTTTCATCTCTTCAAATACTTGTTGCCTTTCCCATGTTCATTTTTGTAGACAGATTATGACTCCTCCCTATTAACTGCATCGTGTAAACTTAACTGAAACATCCTTTATGCGTACTAGTTTTCAAGATCTTGCTTGCTTTATTGGTCCAAAAATCAAGTGCTAAATTTATTAACTATTTTTAACTGGCCGTTTAAAAGAAAAATCATGAATTTATCAACGGAATTCATGGTGATAAATGTGACAGTTCATAGATTTTGAAGTCCATTACAAATCACCGCGGCCCCAACAAGTTTAACTTGTGTTGTGCCATTGTGTAAATTTAATCGAAATATCCTGCGTACGTTCTGGCTATCAAGTTGATTGAAGGTTAATTTAGTAAAAAGAACCAAGTGCTAAAGTTATTAACTACTTAAAACGGGCCATTAAAACGCAAAGACATGGATTTATTACCAGAATTTATGTTGAAAAATGCAACTAGTCATTAACTTGCAATAAAGAATTGTCTATCACTCCTATTCGGATAGTTATGAAATTACCAAGATTGAAGGAATAAATAGATATTCTTCATTCATCTACTACTCAATGAGCGTGAGTATTCACTTCTATTTCAATCGATTCAAAAACGGACATGCAATTTATGCAGATCCATTTTGTAAATGCAAATCGCAATCATGTTTCGACATAACATGCGTCATTGTTTAAGTCTACGTGTTTCGTCCCTTGTGCGTACTCTATTTCAAGATCTTGATCGCTTTATCTGGTCCAAATATTGAGTGCTAAGTTTATTAGCTGCTTCAAACTGGTCTTTTAAAAGAAATGTCAGAGGTTTATCACCGTAATTCATACCAAAAAAAGTGATAGTTCATAGATTTAGAAGACCATTACAAATCTCCGCAATTCCGACATGATCAACTCACGGTGTACCATTGTGTAAATTTAATCGAAACATCCTCTGTATGAAACGGCTATCGAGGCCATTTATGCTTAAGTTGGTCCAAGAATTAAGTGATAATTTTCTTAACTATTATAACAGACCGTTTACACAGAGAATATTAAATTTATTCACAGAAATCATGCTGGAAAATGCGACTAGCGATTCACGTCCAATAAAGAATGGTCGGTCCCTCCTACTCGGATAATTATGCTGTTTCCAACAATGAAAGGAAGGATAGGTTTTCTTAATTTATGTAGTACTTGATGAGCATGAGTATACACTCATGTATCGATGGATACATGAGTGTATACTCATGTATCTATCGATTCAAAGACGGCAATTCATAGATTTAGTAGCTAAATTTTGTAAAACAGAATCTCAAAATGTTTCGACTGAAAGTGTATCATTGTTTAAGTCTATGTATTTGATACCTTGTGCATACTCTCTTTCAAGATCTTGATCGCTTTATCTGGTCCAAATATTGAGTGCTAAGTTTATTAGATACTTCAAGCTGTTCATTTAAAAGAAATGTTAGAGGTTTATCACCGTAAATCATTCCAAAGAACGTGATAGTCCATAGATTTAAGAAGACCATTACAAATCTCCGCAGTTCCGACATGATCAACTCACGGTGTGCCATTGTGTAAATTTAATCGAAACATCCTCTGTATGAAACGGCTATCGAGGCCATTTATGCTTAAGGGGTTATGCCTGAGTTAAACCTGAAAAAAACATATTATTAGTTATTAGGCAAAAAAAAATTATTTATAAGTAATATTAAAAAAATTCTTTTTTCTACTTAAAGTATACATATTAATTGTAATTTTACATATTTTTAAACAATTATATATCTATACTTACTACACAAACAATTCCATGTGTGAAGTATTAAATTTGATCAGATTTTTCCCTTTGCCGTATGAATTCTCAGCATCCGGGTGATGAATATAGACCAAACTGGATGGACAATCTTCTAAATGTCTTTCTCCTCAGCTTGAATGGAAGGGATTACTGAAACATAAAAATTTTAAATATTTAGAAACACATAAGGTCATAATATTCATAATTATAGTGAATTATGCATATGTTCACATGCGTAACATTCTTTAAACTTACCTTAGCCAATTTCCCTCCGTTCAAGCAGTGAAGAAGGGCTTCCTGGAGTTCTCCAAAAAATTTCAGCTTGATCGGTCCCATAGTTGTTGAGAAATCCTGCGGCAACTGACCTAAAATCACAAAAATTCAAAACTTGAGAAAACTGCATTTAAAGTTTATACATGAAACTTATTTCCATTTATCGGGTAGTACTCACAGAAACTGCTTGGCATATTTTTTTGTGTTTTGGCATAAAATATCCCTGTATTAAGGGATATATTAAGACCCGGGTGCCACACATATTGATATACTAGTATCAAAAGCTGAAATTGAAATATAAATTTTTATACGTATTCACAGTCAGTATGTTTTATATGAATATAATTGTTGGTATTGCTTACCCATGACTTTCTAGGATTGTTAATAGTTACAGCCAACTTCCACAACATCTAACCTTGCATCGAACACAGAAGTGCCTTATCGTTCACATGCCATTGACAGCTTATATACCTAAAAATAAAGAACACACTCACAAAGAACAAGTTCTTCACAAATAATGTGTTATTTAGAGTCCAAAATACTTATCTAAATTTAAACACCACTGACACTCAGAAGTTTTCACTTCAGATCAAAATTCACAACATCAAGCTTGCGCTAGACTGCAGATCAAGCAGACGAAAGAGCTGTCTGATAGCAAACTTAACTAGGTTGGTAAAACAGTGATTGGCTTTTCCATATGCTGTATGGTACCATGTTTTTAGGTGGTAATTTATAAAAATATTTTAGTTTGCACGCATGCTTATTATTTTATTAAAAAGATTAAATTAATGAAACAGATAAATTTATTTTATTTTTAACATTCACAATAAAAAAATCTATGCTTTTATCAGAATGAGCATTTACTATATGCAATAATTCATAAATAAATAATTTGTGTTATTTTTAATAAAACTGTCTTTTATCAAAAGGAGTTTGTATGCACATTTAACGTTAAATTTTCTATAAAAATGTAATGGCTTTGAATAAACAAAAGCGCTATAGAATAAAATATGAAAAATACTTAATTTTGACAAATTATATATTTTTAGTATTTTGCCTATAATTTTGTAACGACATTTTTTCGGGCAAAAGGAGTTTCAACAGTATATTCTACAGTAAATTTGCTATTAAAAAATCAAATAAAAAAAAATTTGATTTTTTTGAATTTTAACTTAGGCATAACCCCTTAAGTTGGTCCAAGAATTAAGTGATAAATTTATTAACTATTTAAAACAGACCGTTTATACGAAATATCAAATTTATTCACAGAATTCATGCTGAAATATAGACTAGCCATTCACGTCCAATAAAGAATGGTCAGTCCCTCCTACTCTTATAATTATGCTGTTACCAACAGTGAGAGGAATAATAGGTTTTCTTAATTTATGTAGTACTTAATGAGCATGAGTATACCCTCAAGTATCAATCGATTCAAAGGCGGCATTTCATAGATTTTGTAGCTACATTTTGAAAATAAAAACGGAAACAAGTACGGAAATTCATACATTTTGTAAAACCAAATCGCAATCATGTTTGGACTTAGGGTGTATCATTGATTAAGTATATGTGTTTCGTCCCTTGTACGTACTCTATTTGAAGATCCTGATCGCTTTATCTGGTCAAGAAACCAAGTGCTAAGTGCATTAGCTGCTTAAAACTGGTCGTTGAAATGAATAATTATAGATTTATTACCTGAATTAATGCCGTTAAACCTGATAATTCTTAGATTTTAGAAGTCCATTGTAAATTTCCGCAGCCCCGACATGTTCAACTTACGTTGTGCCATTGTGCTAATTTAATCGAAATATCCTTTGTTCGAAACGGCTGTCACGGTCATTAGTGCTTAATGCGATTAAAAAAGCAAGAGCTCAATTTATTAATTACTTAAAAGTGTTCGTTGAAAAGGAAAGTCTTGGCTTTATCACCGGACTTTATGCCAAAATCGCGACTACCGATTAATTTCTATTAATAAACCGTCAATCTCCCCCAAGTCGTACAGTTCTGTAGTTTTGCTAATAATTGAGGGGGTAAATAGATGTACAATAAAACTATCTATCACTTAATGTGCTTTAGTTTTCCTTCATAATTTAGAGACAAAAATTGATAGATTTGTTAAGTCTGCTTTGAAACAGCACAGCTCATTTATTTTTCATTTTAGGTGGTGACTATGCGTAAGTCTGTGTGGAATATTCTTTGTGTATACTCGCTTTGAGGCAGTGCTTCAGCTAGTCTAAAAACGATGAACTAAATTTATGACAGCCTTAAAAGAGGTCTTACAAAACAAAAGTCTTGGATTTATTCGCGTATTTCATGCGAAAATATTGATGAATTTCTAATAAATGGAATGAAAATTTTCCCTGTCAACGGTTATCATACATAGAGCTTTTAATGAGCCTGACTTATATTCATAAATTATTTCATACTGAGATTAAAGCGACAGTCGATTACTTATGAAATGAATCAATGTATTTTTATTTTTATAGCATAAGCTGATCTAAATCTGTAATTTAGTCTCGCTTGTTCGTAACCTAAGTAGTCATTTATTTATCACTTTTATTGTAATGTACTATTATGGAGACAGGTGTAGCTTATAAAATAAAAAAATCAACAATTGAATAATTTTCTGTATCGGATGTATTAAATTTGTATTTGAATGACTGTTTTTGAGAGGTATTTTTTGTGTACCTATTACATATCTTTCCAATTACACCGTTGAGTTCTACTACAGATTATTGTTTTATAAATCTCATGACGGTTTGCAACTACTCTCTCTCTCTCTCTCTCTCTCTCTCTCTCTCTCTCTCTCTGCGTGCCCGCTCTCACCAGCCATCGCTTGGGGTTCTCGCGCGCGCTCCCTGCTTCTGCGTGTCCGCGAGCACGCCTGTATTATTCCTTCTCTCTTGAATATACGCTAGTGCTTTCTTGTTTTACTTAGAGTGTCGTCATTTTTCCCTCACGCCTACGGCTACCCTTTAGCTATGGACCTCACTCTGCTACCCCGAGCTAGTCTCGCTAGACACGGGTCCCCGTTTCTACCCGGAGATTATAACAGACATAGCTACCCCGTTACAATCTATTACCATTTTGTATTTTTTCTTTTCGGATAAAATACCTAAATATCTTGCTTTGCAGCTAGATTATAAGACGGTGAAGCCGTATTATAGTAAAAGGTAGCGTCTCCGAAAGATTCGAAATTCAATTTCGTTGACAACTCAGACCTCCATTATTTAGCAAGTGTTTTTATAAAAGAGAAATAGTGGTGAAAAAGTAACTGCGAGATTTTTAAAAATAAACTTTTATGTTAGAAAATTAAAATGGTTTTTTACATATTTTTGCACAGGTCTTACTTTAGGGAACTCATATCGCTAAAAGAAATAAGAGCATTATAAATCAAAATTTTATGTATAGGTATCAATAATGAATAACATATCTGCAGAATAATTAAAAATATTTAAAAATTACTACATACATTTTAATAACTGACGGTTCTGCTAGCTTTGTCTTGATTAACATTGTTTTATTTCTGATCAAGTGACGAACTGTAATTTTATAAATTGACAAATAATATTTTCTGTATATTTTATAGTTTCTTATTCTATAATATTTCCTATTAATTACAGAACAATTAAAGCACATATTATGAATATAAAAATTAGATTCATGTGTTTAACTTTTGTTAATTATTAAAAATTAATAAATTTTGTAAATTATTAAAAATTAAAGCTTTAAAATTATTATGTAATAATATGCTCCTGCATGTATTTTTAATTACATAAATAACTATGCATTATTATTTTTATTTTCATTTACCTTCATAGAATGCACGTTCCATACGATCAAATGAGTTCGTTTTTTCAAATACTGTATCAATATCTATTTTATGACTTTTAAGTAATTTATAATTCTCAATTGCCATTTTTTTAATTAAGTATTTATAAGGAATCATTAAATCTAGCATTGAATAATAAATATTTGTTTGTTTTCCATCAAATATTCTTGTCAAAATAGATGCTTTAACTTCTTTTTTTACTAATTTAAGCGATGTCATAAAATTGTTCAATTGTAAATTTTCACCTTTTTCAACAATACATAAGATAATTAACTTCTTTAATAAATATACTTGCTCACTGTCAACGTCATTATCTACAATATAAAGTAAGTTCAATATATTTTATTTAGAGAAACAATGATCTTTCATTAATACTTATTAGCCATATTATGGTTTACCTTTAGGAAGTTCGAAGTTAATCATATGTTCTGTGATTTTCGTTGCATTTTCTATAAAATAAATATATAAATATTATGATTAATATTAAGTACTAACAGTGTATACGTATCTTCTTCCAATACGTCGATCTAGATATCTATTTGCAATATATATTTATGTTGAACTAAATTAAAACAGTAATATAACTAGCGCGCCACATTCGACCTTCGGCCCTTCGGGCCTTCAGGTCTCAGTGGCTTGCCGCCTTGCATCGCTTCGCGATGCAAGGCATGCAAAACGCGAAACGAAACGCGCTTCGCGCGTTTCGCTTCGCGTTTTGCATATAAGGCACGACCGACGCTCGCGCTTCGCGCTCGCCCACTGTTCGCGCTTCGCGCTCACCAGATCCCCCTACGTTCGTGCTTCGCGCTCACCAGATCCCCCTACATTCGCGCTTCGCGCTCACCTGGTTTGAAATTTTAAAAAATGCTCGCATATTTTTTGTATGTATGGGATCAAGCTCAATTTTGTTCTGTCACGATATTAGCATAGGGAGAGATTGTAAAAAAAAATTTTGCTCGATTGGAGTTAATGTCGCAGAGAAAATCGAGATCAACTGAAATTTTTATTTAAAAAAATTAGTTTTAGGGTTTTACAACATATTGAATTACTCTGAACGTATAATGATTATAGTCAAAAATTGTATTTTTAAAATATCTACAACTTTTATGTTGAACATTTTTATGTAAAACGTATACGTAAAAAGTTTTATTATGAAAAACGAATATTTTAATGTAAAAATTTGATTTTAGCTTGTTAATTTGAATTCTTAGCATTTTCGAGTGTTCAAGTTAATGGGAAAAAGTTGTATTTTTTAAAGATGTACAACATTTCCATTTAACTTTTTTGTGTAAAATGCTTAGAATTTGAGTTATGACCAAAAAACCGTTTGTACAATTAAGCATAAAGTGCTGCCATTTGAACAATATGTCGGTAATCGGGAAAAGGAAAAAAACGTTTTTTTGTACATATAAGAGTTGTATTCTCCTAAATTTTCAGCCTGATTGGTCGAAAATTGGCTGAGATATCGCTGGTTACAATTTTTGCGATGATAAAACTATAAGGCATTCCCGCCTTGCGGTCGTGCCTAAAAATTAGTTTTCGGGTTTTACAACATATTGAATCATTCTAAATGTATAATTATTATGGTCAAAAATTGTATTTTTAAAATGTCTACAACTTTTATATTGAACGTTTTTATGTGCAACGTAAGCCTAAAAAGTTTTATGATGTTAAACGAATTATTTTAATGTGAAAATTCGATTTTAGCTTGTGAACTTGAATTCTAATCATTTTCGAGGGTTTATGTTAATAGGAAAAAGTTGTATCTTTTTGAGACGTACTACATTTCCATTTAACTTTTTTGTGTAAAATGTTTAGAATTTGAGTTATAACCAAAAAACCGTTTTTCGAAAATCCAAAAAATGCCCGCATATTTTTTGTATATACGGAATCAAGCCCAATTTTACACTGTCACGATATTAACATAAGGAGAGTTTATGAAAAAAAATTTGCCTCGATTGGAGTTAATTTCGCAGAGATAATCGAGGCCAACTGAAATTTCTTTTAAAAAAAATCTGTTTTCGAGTTTTACAATATATTGAATCGCTCTGAATGTATAATTATTATGGTCAAAAATTGTATTTTTAAAATGTATACAACTTTTATATTGAACGTTTTTATGTGCAACGTAAGCCTAAAAAGTTTTATGATGTTAAACGAATTATTTTAATGTGAAAATTCGATTTTAGCTTGTGAACTTGAATTCTAATCATTTTCGAGGGTTTATGTTAATAGGAAGAAGTTGTATTTTTTTGAGACGTACTACATTTCCATTTAACTTTTTTGTATAAAATGCTTAGAATTTGAGTTATAACCAAAAAACCGTTTTTCGAAAATTTAAAAAATGCCCGCATATTTTTTGTATGAATGGAAATAAGTCCAATTTTAGACTGTCACGATATTAACATAAGGAGAGTTTGTGAAAAAAAAATTGGATCGATTGGAACTTATCTGACTGAGATAAACTTATTACAACATAATTAATTAAAAATACATGTAAAAATAAGCATAAAGAGCTCTCATTTGAACAATTGGCCGGTAATCGCGAAAGTAAAAAAAACGTTTTTTTGTACATATAAGAGTTGTATTCTCCTAAATTTTCAGCCTGATTGGTCGAAAATTGGCTGAGATATCGCTGGTTACAATTTTTGCGATGATAAAACTATAAGGCATTCCCGCCTTGCGGTCGTGCCTAAAAATTGAAAATTTCTTCCTGAAACTCGCATAGCACTAATAGAAATATTTTTCTCTGCATTATACGATAAACTCAATATACTTCCTGAATGTTTTCTTATTTGTTGATGATTCGAATTTGTTTTTAATACAAACATCAATTTCTTCTTTAATCATTTGTTCCTGATTCACGTTTTCCGGTTTATCGGTATTCTCATTACTCGATTGAATAAAAGCATCATTAGCAAAGAGTATGGAGCAAATTTCATTTCGATTGAAATGCAAAACATTATTCAAGTATTTAATAATTTCTTTATTATATTTTTTATCTTGAATATCGTAAATGCTATTCAGAATAATTTTTTTTGTTTCGTCCTTGAAAACAAAATTTTGATTGTATAAATATTGAAATACGTCTGCTCTAATAGTAACATTGGCTTTCATAGCAGTAATCAGCTTTTCTCTGTAATCAAGCCACAATTTCATTTTGGGAGCTACAACATTTACATTCTTGTTTTTCTTATCTGCAAAAAACACAGTGTAAGATACAAATATTATGTATGTATATATATATATATATATATATATATATATATATATATATATATACTAGATCATCGAGAGCGCGCTTGCGCTATAAAATATTTTTTAAATAATTTTTTGCCCCTATCCAAAATTTATTGAAAATTGTTTTGCATCATGTCAAAAGATGTCGTGAATATTTTCAGATTTTGTCCATCAACTGTCTTCGAGTTACAAAACGTCAAAGTTTTAGAAATCAATGATTTTTAAATTTTTTGCCCCTTTTCATTAATGTGTAGCTTCTCAGGAAAAAAATTTTCATTAGAGACTTAGGATTTCTTAATAGAAATTTATTCAGATTTTAATAAAAAAAATTTTAGTAATCTTCCAAAGTAATTCTTCTATTGCTTCTATCGCTTGATTTGGTTAAGTTGATAAGTCAAAGTTATGCTCTGAACTCATATTCCAAATTTTCTGGAAGATAGGATTTTCTAGTAGAAAAGTGCTTCTGAAATATTTAGAGTGGTCCGAAGCTTTTACAAAGAACTAAGTATCAAAGAATCTTGATATAATGACTAAAAAGTGATAAATATGCTTATTTTTTACTTACAGCGTAACATGCTCCCATCGAATCATTACTAAAAATATATTGATTAATAGTGCACATGAATTTTTTGATACAAATAAAATATTCATTAATAAATCATTAACAATAATAATAAAACACATGATAATGGGTCACTAAATTTTTATGAACTTTGATATATTATCGTATGTAGTTTAATCAAATATATCTTATATTATATTCCATAAATATTACTGTCCTAGCATTTATTGGTTATGAATAATAAAATGCATATTGTCAACTTGTTTTTACCTAACTCTTGCTAGTATATAAGTAAATGTTAATCTTCCGGGATAAAATAAATTCATCTATCAAAGCGTACCTTACGAAAGGACTGAATTGACAAGAATAACATATTCATGTAAAATTTGAAGATTAATTTTGCAACTCTTGATATCTCAATGTCACAAAAATTCTAAGTGTTTTCTCTATCTATACAGTTATTTCATTCTATTAATCAAAGTTAATTTTTAAACTCTCGATATCCCTTATGTGGTGAAAATTCAGAGTGCATATTCTAAAAGTCTATTTTCATTATGTAAATTAAAGTCAAACTTTCAATAATAATGTAAATAATATTCTAGCAGGTTTATTGTATACGTTTATTACTTTTCCCTTAGTAAAGGTTAATAAGAAATGTGATTATAATGCAATGATTAAAAAGGTATTTCTAATTAGTTCAACAAATAATTATGTTAATATATGTGTCTTCTTTTACCTCGTAAATGAGTGAATCACAGACACTGAAAGAACATGATGCTTATACATGAAGCTGAATAACTTGAAATTTTCATCTATCTATATCAATATGAATGCGTAAACATCTTTGCTTGAAGGATCCGTTGGACAGACTACCATTTCTTTAGTGTTTCTTCTCTATACCTTCGATTTTACATAAATTTCAATTTTAATATAGCAAAAGAAAGTTATGATATCAATAAAGAAATTGGCAAGTTTTTGTTATAAGAAGCAATTGAGTTGATATAAATAAATAATTGTTTAAATCGGAGAAGGATTATAAATATATATGTATTCATCATTATAAACACTCGACCAAATTGTGACATGTGAAAAGGTGGATAGCCTGTGAAAAGATACTGTCGGTAGAATTGTCGGAATAACTGCGATTGCCGACACGTCCTGCGCATTTCCAGCTGACGTTTAATGACTGATCACTCTTACGCCGTATTTAGTGTGGGAGGTTAGGTCACCGTACTTCAGGTAAATAGAGCGTTCCGTGACCGGGCACAAACATGCGCAAAGCATAGCACTAATTCGATGTTATTCAAAGTTCAATAGTATCCGAGTGTACATATAGGAATGATGTTCTTACATGACATTATCACATGAAAAATGTGCCCATAATATATTACAGGATTGTTTCGCATTATGAAATCTTTTTCGATTATTTATGGAAGCAACGAGCGGATGTACAATCTACTCTACTTAGTAATTCAGTAAATTGCTATCCTTATTTCATGAAAACTCTATGTCCAAGACGATCATTTGCAATTAAATATAAGATTTAATTCATACAAAAAATCGATCCCACATTTAAAAAAAACAGTAATAAATTCTAGCATGTAGAACGCAATTTTTTTTATGGAAAAACTTGCCGTCCCGTCCTATAATAGATACCGATGGGTACTATCTTAAAATTGTGCATGGTTATCCAAAGTAATTTGTTGTTAACAAAACACTGTTAGAAAATCTCGTATCGGATTTTTCATTCTATATGTATTTACTACTATTCTTAACCAATTTTTGAAGAATTCAAACTTCATCTTATAATCATTGTAAACTCAATTTTTGGTTATTTATATGTATGTTTCGTAAAAGTATGTTATTATTATCGAATGGTTACAAGATGTTCAATAAAAATAATTATTATTATGTATTACAAAAATGTTATAAAATAAATTTCTATGATTAAAGTTCGGAAATCAATCAAGCTAAAAAATATTAAATTAACATTTATGTTTATATTTTAGTTTTATATCCATACTTAATAAAAAAAATGGAACTACAATTTTTATTTGAGGCTATCGTTCTCACAGTTTAACATAATATTATATTATAGATAAATATTATATATAAACATATATGACAAGTATATTAAAAATTTTATGAAATTGTTGATTACACTGACATTTAGTAGTTCATCGATTATCTATAATAGGACGGGACCGCAAGTTTTTCCATAAAAGAAATTGCGTTCTACATGCTAGAATTTATTACTGTTTTTTTTAAATGTGGGATCGATTTTTTGTATGAATTAAATCTTATATTTAATTGCAAATGATGGTCTTGGACATAGATTTTTCATGAAATAAGGATAGCAATTTACTGAATTACTAAGTAGAGTAGATTGTACATCCGCTCGTTGCTTCCATAAATAATCAAAAAAGTTTTCATAATGCGAAACAATCCTGTAATATATTATGGGCACATTTTTCATGTGATAATGTCATGTAAGAACATCATTCCTATATGTACACTCGGATCAAGGGGCGCGGTAGCGCCACGATGGCAAGTATAAGGTACTTTAGTACGTACGCCGCCGTCGGACGCTAGCCAGACCCTATTATACTTTGAACTTGCCCTGTTGGAACCTTGACGTACGGTTTTCTTCGTATTAACAGCTTCGTTTCTTACGTACGAGCACTTGAATGAAAGCTTGCGATGAAAGTAATAAAATCACATCAGGGCCATATTTTGTGAAATTGCTTCTATCGAATGATTTTGTAAAGTGAAAGTTCGGACTCCTCAATTCTCCTCACGGGAGAACAATTATTCGATGGATATCCGGTGACGTAGTATCTACGTCATTCTGGGCTATATAGATATACTTTAGTATACGTTGTTTTTCCGCAGACGACAGACGATGTTTTCATACGCAGTGTTATTTTTTATCAACGTAAATTTTCTTTTGCTGTTTCTGTATATATATATATATATATATATATATATATTGCTAAATAGTGTTAAATAATAACATAAATACAGATTTTAAAAAAGTTCCAAATATAAATAATACTTATACATGTTGTATATTAGTTATTGTGCAGTCGATGTTTTTATGAAAAAGTCTTATATAAAGGAATCAATGTGGATAATTTAGTGATATAATTTAGTTCATTTTTACACATCATAAAGCAGTGTCATATGGTATAAATTTAACCTAAATATATTTTTTACATAGTGTCAAATAATTCAGTCGATTTTGTGTGTACATAATCATAAACATGATTTTCTTCACAATATAGAATTAGATAAGTATTCAGTTTTAATATTGATCAGTATATAATATATGAGTAAAGTTTTTGTGAACTGATTCTTTGTTTAAATGTTTTTTTTTATTTTTCAGATATTTTCCATTTTTAATTGGGAGGTTATATGATATGCCTGTGATAAAACAGTTTCAAGAAACTCAGCATTTAGTATTATTTGTTATGATGTTATGATCTGTAATATTTAAGATATAATTGTAAGATTCCTCCGTCTCCTTGTAAAGGATCATCAACTTCTTGTGTGAGTTATACGTTCTTTTTCTATCCAGATCAAATGTACCATATCGGATAGAAATGTAATATTTAAAGAATTGGAAGATAGAATGTATCAGATTATATAAGAAAATAACTTTTATGTGATGAGACAAGCTAGTAAAGTGTTGAGAATTTCAGTCTTCCATGCAAGAAAGTTTCTATAATTGTCGAAGTGCTTATGAATAATTATGAAATTTACCTAACGTCTCCTGAGAGGTAGACTCTCAGGCTGTATAGTGAAAGGGATTCTTATGATAAGTATAAAATACATGAAAGATTCATGAACTGATTCTTTGTTAAAATATATCCTTTTATTTTTCAGGTTTTTTTACTATTAGATTATATAAAGAAATAACTATTCTGTGATGTGACAGCTAGTAAAGTGTTAAGAATTCATCCTTCAAGAAAGTTTCTACGTTGTTGAAGTGAATATGTAACTTTTTCTATCGTCTCCTGGGTTCATCTTTCATGCAAAGTTTCTACATTATTGAAGTGGATATGTAACTTTTTCTATCGTCTCCAGGGTTCACCTTTCAAGCAAGTTTCTACATTCTTGAAGTGGATATGTAATTTTTCCTATCGTCTCTTGGGAGGTAGACTCTCAGGCTATTCGTCGAAAGGGATCCTGATGAGAAGCTAGTGAAAGTGTTGTATTTTCATCGTCCAAGAATGAAAGAAAATTTATACAGAATTTCCAGTTTATATAATTTTCTTGTGATGTGACAAGTTGGTTAAGTGTTAGGATTATATTCAATCTTCCACGCAAGAAAGTTTCTACAATTGTGGAAGTGCTTATGAACAATTATTAAATTTTCCTATCGTCTCCTGGGAGATAGACTCTCAGGCTATACGTCGAAAGGGATCCTTACAAATAGCTAGTGTGTTTTATTTTCTTGGTTCAAGAATCGAAGAAAGTTTCAACATAGAGAATATTCAGTATAAGGAAAAAATTGTCTTGTATTGTGAGAAGTTAGTGAAGTGTCGAGAATATGTATCGCTCATGCATGAAAGTTTCTAAGTTGTTTAAGTGTATATGAATAATTCATAACTTTTCCTATCGTCTCCTGAGAGGTAGACTCTCGGGCTGTATGTCGAAAGGGATCCTGATGAGAAGCTAGTGAAAGTGTTGTATTTTCATCGTTCAAGAATCAAAGAAAATTTATACAGAATTTCCTGTTTATATAATTTTCTTGTGATGTGAAAAGTTGGTTGAGTGTTACGATTATATTCAATCTTGCACGCAAGAAAGATTCTACCATTGTGGAAGTGCTTATGTTAACTTTTTCTATCGTCTCCTGGGAGATAGACTCTGAGGCTGTAAGTCGAAAAGAATTCTTATGAATAGATAGTAAAAGTGTTTTATTTTCTTGGTTCAGAGAATATTCAGTTTATATAAGGAAAAAATTATTTTCTGTTGTGAGAAGCTAGTGAAGTGTCAAGATTATGCATCGCTCATGCATGAAAGTTTCTAAGTTGTTTAAGTGTATATGAATAGTTCATAACTTTTCCTATCGTCTCCTGGAAGGTAGAGTGAAAGTGTTTTATTTTGTTGGATTTTAGAGATTATTCAGTTTACATAACAGAGAATATTCTTGCTTGATGCAACAGTAATGTTTTATACAATCTTGTGACGTGACAAGCTAGTGAAAGTGTTGTATTTTCATTGTTTATGTATCAAAAAAGATTATACTCAATTTTTATTGGGAGGTTACGCAACTGTCAAGTTATAAAGGGAAGGAATTCCTGTGAGAAGCTAGTGATGTGAAAAATGTTTATTCAAGATTTATAATTATTATATAAGTTCAGAAGACAAGTGGTTTAAAAGTTTTTCCCAATTTTGAGAGAGCAAGTACACTAAGTTTCCAGACGTAACGAGACTTTTCCCAAGGGAAAAGCATGTTTTGTTTTGTATAAGGTAACGAGAACTTATGAGTTGTCAAGCCAGTCACTCAGAGGAATAGGATAAGAATTTCCAAGTTGATAGGGCCCTGTAAAAATTGAATTTTTTAATTTTGAAATTTCTAATCTATGATTATCTTAATAGTACTCAACTGTATCATCTCAAAAGTTCTTCTACTATCCCTCTAAGCTGTGGGCTTAACAAATACTTGTATGGTCTATTTGCTTTTTAGAAAGCAGAACATGCGTTTCCCTTGGAAAAAGAGATGCTCAACCCAGATTCTGGAAACAGACTGTATTTTGGGCACTCTGAAAATTGAAAATAACTAAGTTTTCATTAAACATACCAATCAAAGGGATATCATGAGAAATTTCAAGTTTATCGTATCGACCAATTTCGAAATAATTATCATATAAGGCATTCAAAATTGAACAGCTCAAAATTGGTTTAGACAATTAACTTGAAATTTCATATGCTATCTCTCTGATTGACTTGCTTAATGAAAAATTAGTTATTTTTAATTTTCGGAGTGCCCGGAGTACAGGCAGTTTCCAGAATGTGGGTTGAGCATCTCTTTTCCCAATCGAAATGTATGTTTTGCTTTCTAAAAGGTAAAAAGATCATTCAAGTTTTCAAGCCCACTGCTTAGAAGTGGGCTTGAAAACTTGAATAAAAATTTTGACTATGGTATAGTTGAGCAGCATTGAGATAGCCAGAGACTAGAAATTTCAAAATTCAATAATTCAAAACTGCTGAGTCGTTTCAACTTGAAAATTTTTATATTATCCCTCTAAGTGACTGGCTTGACAACTTATAAGTTCTCGTTACCTTATACAAAACAAAATATGCTTTTCCCTTGGGAAAAGGCTCGTTACATCCATGATCTAGAAAATGAGTATACTTTGTACTCCTTTCAACTTGAGAAAAATTTATGTTCTATCTAGAAATCCATCGCAAGGATAGCATGCGAAAGTTTAAGTTTATCACATAGACCAATGTCAAAATAATTATCATTTATGGCATTCAAAATGGAACAAAATTGGTCTAGACGATTAACTTGAAATTTCTTATGCTATCTCTCTGATTGATTTGCTTAATGAAAAATTAGTTATTCTCAATTTTGAGAGAGCAACATGTACTCTCAGTTTCCAAATCTTGGATGTAACGAATCTTTTCCCAAGGGAAATGCATGTTTTGCTTTGTAAAAGGTAATGAAAACTTAAACTTATGAGTTGTAAAGCCTGTCACTTAGAGGGATAGTATGAGAATTTTCAAGTTGATACGGCTTAGCAAAATTTGAATTTTTTAATTTTGAAATTTCTCATCTCCGATTATCTTAATACTGCTCATCTATACTCTCTTCAAAATTTTTATACAATGTCTCTAAGCTATGGGCTAAACCACTTGTATGGTCTTTTTACCTTTTAGAAATCAGAACATGTATTTCCATTGAGAAAAGGGACCTCAACCCATATTCTGGAAACTGCCTGTACTTCGGGCATTCTGAAAATTGAAAATAACTATGTTTTCATTAAACGTACTAATTAGAGGGAAATCATGAGAAATTTTAAGTTTATCGTATCAAGCAAAAATTTATTTTTCATTAAATGATCTTTATTTTTTCATACTATCTGTATCAAGTAAATTATTATGTTAAATATAATAAAGTTTTGTGTCAATTTTGTGGATTAGGCCTACAGGGGATACCACAACTTTATTGACACTATTTTTTACAAGTTTTCATAAAGTTTAAATTCGATTCCAATTTTCTAAAGATTTACCGAATTAGGTCGTATGCATTAAAAATGATAATACATATATCCTAAGGAATCATAGGGATATTGGAAACTAACTTACATATACTTCTTTTTTTTCTAAATATTATTCATAATACTATAATATAGATAAAACAATTGTGAAGGTTACGATGTGAACTTGTATAAATATTTAAATGCTATATCACTCATATTCTGCATGTCGATAGTATACGTAACGTACAAATGCTTTCAAACAAGCAGTTATCAGTTAAATAATTAGCAATAATTTTATACGTACAGATTTCTTTGATGTACATCTGCGAGACAAATAATTATGGAACTTAGCATAAAATTTAGTGTCAATAAAGGAAAAAAAACGCGCTATACTATTTACCTCGAGGGTGGTGTGGAAAAGACAGATTTCTTTGTGAATAATAATGATCTAAAAAATCTATTTGCTCTACAGATTGTGTCTAAAAAATAATTATTATTACAATAATCCATGAGCATATGTACATTAATATTTTAAATTTATTACTTATTTAGTTGATGTTAACTATTCTTTGTAGTTTACATATTATACACCTTTTAAAAGTAGTGAAATCTGCCCCCCCCCCCCCAAACAAACCTTTTCAAGGTAAAAGGCTGGCAAGTATAAGGTCGTTTCTTCCTATATAAATTAAAAATTAATTTTACAACTCTTGATAATCTTAATGTAACAAAAATTTGAACTCTTGATAACACTTATGCAGATAAAACCAAACTCTCATTAACACTCATACTGAAAAAATAAAAAATTCTAAGAGCTTACTCTAAAATTAAACTTTATTTTTCAAACTTCGACAACTCTTATGTAGCCGAAATTGTATGTACTTTATGCTATACAGTTATTAAATTAAGTAAATTAAAGATCTTGATAACACTTATTTAGACAAAATTCTAGCAGCTTCACTGCATACGGTTAAGAGGTGTTGATAATAGTCATCAGATCAACAAATAATATATCTTCTTTCCCCTTGTGAATAAGTGATCGAAACACAAACACTGGAAGAATATATGATGCTTATAGATCAAGTTGGAAGACAAATAATTATGTTAGGACGCATGTCTTCTTTTACCTCGTAAATGAGTTAATCACCAGCACTAAAATCATGATGCTTATACATTAAGCTAAATAATCCGAAACTCTCATGTATTAAAATATGAACGTGTAAAACCATCTTCGCATTATCGTCTCCTTCGATTTTATCTATACTTTCGATTTTACAAAAATTCCCATTTTAATTTTAAGAAAAGAAAGTTATGATATCAATAAATAAATCGGCAAGTTTGTTGTTATAAAAAGTAATCGTTTCGAAATAAATAAATAACCGTTTAAATTGAGGAAGGATTATAAATATGTATGTATTCATATAAACACTCGACCAAAGCACGTGAAAGGTAGATAGCCTGAACGGCAAATAGGGCGTTGCGTGCCCGGCCCCAAACATTCGCATAACGTGGAGCCATTTCGGGATTATTCAAAGTTTCAATTGTTACCGATTGTACATGTGACAAAATCGTATGATGTTCTTATATGATATATTATCACACGATAAATGTGCTCATAACGTGTCGTAATATCATGTGTTTGTCCATATTGATCATGTAATATAACAGAATTGTCACGCATCATGAAAAATCATAATTTTTAAACTAATTAATGTCTATTATTTCCTTTTCCTGTTGTTATTTATGGAAGCAACAAGCGAATGTACAATCTACTCTAGTTATTAATTCGGAAAATAAGTTACTATCTCCTTATTTCATTAAATCTATAGCATATGTCCAGGACGATCATTGACAATGAAATGTGAGATTTAAATATTCTGTTCATATAAAAAATCGATCCCAGATTTTTTTTAATAAAACAGGAACAAATTCTAGCATGTAGAACGCAATTTTTTTATGGAAAAACTTGCCGTCCCGTCCTATCATAGACAATGATGGATATCGTCATCAAATTATATCTCTCTCAAATAACTGATACTTAATTTAGAATGTGTTTCCTACAATTTTTCATCAATATTTGAAGAATCGAAACATAATTTTCTGATAATTCCAACGTCAAATTTTCATTATTTGTATGTATATTTCACAAAATTAAGTTACTATTTTCAAAATATAACAGGAAGTTGATAAAAAATAATTTAAACTATTATAGTGTATTAAAAAATGGTATAAAGTCCATTTCTATTAGTGAAGTTGAGATATAAATCAAGCTAAAAAATAATAAATTAATATTTATGCTGCTTATAGATTATTTTCAAATTTAAATGTATACTTAACAAAAAAATAGAATTCCTGCTATCATTTGAGGCCATTGTTTTCACAGTTTAACATAAATATTTTGTGTAGTAGCGATTATAGGATAATAGGAAAATAAGTTAGTTATACTCAATATTTTGTGATCTAGTTGATTACACTGACATTTGGTAATTCATCGATTATCTATGATAGGACGGGACGGCAAGTTTTTCCATAAAAAAATTGCGTTCTACATGCTAGAATTTGTTCCTGTTTTATTAAAAAAAATCTGGGATCGATTTTTTATATGAACAGAATATTTAAATCTCATATTTCATTGTCAATGATCGTCCTGGACATATGCTATAGATTTAATGAAATAAGGAGATAGTAACTTATTTTCCGAATTAATAACTAGAGTAGATTGTACATTCGCTTGTTGCTTCCATAAATAACAACAGGAAAAGGAAATAATAGACATTAATTAGTTTAAAAATTATGATTTTTCATGATGCGTGACAATTCTGTTATATTACATGATAAATATGGACAAACACATGATATTACGACACGTTATGAGCACATTTATCGTGTGATAATATATCATATAAGAACATCATACGATTTTGTCACATGTACAATCGGTAACAATTGAAACTTTGAATAATCCCGAAATGGCTCCACGTTATGCGAATGTTTGGGGCCGGGCACGCAACGCCCTATTTGCCGTTCAGGCTATCTACCTTTCACATGCTTTGGTCGAGTGTTTATATGAATACATACATATTTATAATCCTTCCTCAATTTAAACGGTTATTTATTTATTTCGAAACGATTACTTTTTATAACAACAAACTTGCCGATTTATTTATTGATATCATAACTTTCTTTTCTTAAAATTAAAATGGGAATTTTTGTAAAATCGAAGGTATAGATAAAATCGAAGGAGACGATAATGCGAAGATGGTTTTACACGTTCATATTTTAATACATGAGAGTTTCGGATTATTTAGCTTAATGTATAAGCATCATGATTTTAGTGCTGGTGATTAACTCATTTACGAGGTAAAAGAAGACATGCGTCCTAACATAATTATTTGTCTTCCAACTTGATCTATAAGCATCATATATTCTTCCAGTGTTTGTGTTTCGATCACTTATTCACAAGGGGAAAGAAGATATATTATTTGTTGATCTGATGACTATTATCAACACCTCTTAACCGTATGCAGTGAAGCTGCTAGTATTTTGTCTAAATAAGTATTATCAAGATCTTTAATTTACTTAATTTAATAACTGTATAGCATAAAGTACATACAATTTCGGCTACATAAGAGTTGTCGAAGTTTGAAAAATAAAGTTTAATTTTAGAGTAAGCTCTTAGAATTTTTTATTTTTTCAGTATGAGTGTTAATGAGAGTACTATTGAACTTTGAATAATATCGAATTAGTGCTATGCTTTGCGCATGTTTGTGACCGGTCACGGAACGCTCTATTTACCGGAAGTACGGTGACCTAACCTCCCACACTAAATACGGCGTAAGAGTGATCAGTCATTAAACGTCAGCTGGAAATGCGCAGGACGTGGCGGCAATCGCAGTTATTCCGACAATTCTATCGACAGTATCTTTTCACAGGCTATCCACCTTTTCACATGTCACAATTTGGTCGAGTGTTTATAGTGATGAATTCATATATATTTATAATCCTTCTCCGTCTTAAACAATTATTTATTTATATCAACTCAATTGCTTCTTATAACAAAAACTTGCCAATTTCTTTATTGATATCATAACTTTCTTTTGCTATATTAAAATTGAAATTTATGTAAAATCGAAGGTATAGAGAAGAAACACTAAAGAAATGGTAGTCTGTCCAACAGATCCTTCAAGCAAAGATGTTTACGCATTCATATTGATATAGATAGATGAAAATTTCAAGTTATTCAGCTTCATGTATAAGCATCATGTTCTTTCAGTGTCTGTGATTCACTCATTTACGAGGTAAAAGAAGACACATATATTAAGGTGACGCCGTATCACACAAAAAAAGTTGTATAGTTCTGTAGGTAACTGATCGCGTGGTAAGAAAGTTTTAAAACTATAACCCTAAAAAAAACTGTTTTATCTACCATCCACTTTCCATGCAGAATGAGCACGTGGCGCCCTCAACAATTTTATAAGATTAGTATTGAAGCTTATAAGTGAACGCACTTATAAGATTAGCATTTAGTTGTTGCAATAAGGTACTTTAGTACAAAATTATTCCTTATTATATTTTTGTATAAATAAATTGCATTGAGTAACGAATACAAGATCTTTATTTAGCTTCATGCTAATTTTATATTGTATTCCGCAAAGGTTCTTTTGCATCAATGGTGCATCTAGTTATGACAAATATAAATAAATTACTTAGAATGTGCAATATTATACACAAGTATAATGGAATATTGATGGAATTAGCTTATGTGTTCATTATATATATGCTTCCTTGCACACATAAATTTTTTTAATTTTCATTCTATTTATTCAAAGACTATTATAGTTTTTCTCTATGTTTTTGTATAACTAGGTTGCATTGCGAAACAAATACAAGATCTTTATTTAGCTTCATGCTAATTTTATATTTTATTCCGCAAAGGTTCTTTTGCATCAATGGTGCATCTAGTTATGACAAATATAAATAAATTACTTAGAATGTGCAATATTATACACAAGTATAATGCAATATTGATGGAATTAGCTTATGTGTTCATTATATATATGCTTCCTTGCACACATAAATTTTTTTAATTTTCATTCTATTTATTCAAAGACTATTATAGTTTTTCTCTATGTTTTTGTATAACTAGGTTGCATTGCGAAACGAATACAAGATCTTTATTTAGCTTCATGCTAATTTTATATTGTATTCCGCAAAGGTTCTTTTGCATCAATGGTGCATCTAGTTATGACAAATATAATTTAATTACTTAAAATGTGCAATATTATACATAAGTATAATGTAATATATATATATATCCTCCTTGCACATAAAAAATTTTTTTAATTTTCATAATATTCGTTCAAGGACTATTATAGTTTTTCTCTATGTTTTTGAATAACTAGGTTGGTAAATAAATAAATTTAGATTGCATTCCGCAAAGATACTTATGCATCGACATGCAGCTAGTTATGACTAATATAAATTGATTACTTAATGTACTCAATACTTTATCAACTAATTTTAAATATTATACTGCAAAATAATGATAGTATAAGTAAAATGCAATATTAATGGAACTACTTTATATACTCATTGTATATACATTATCCTTTTTTGTATGCAATATTTTTCAAATTCCATTCTATTTATTGAATCACTAGCATAGTTTTTTCTTTATCTTTTTGAATAAATGGGTTGCATTATGAAGTGAATACAATATCTGTATTTAGCTTTATGCTAATTTTAAATTGTATTCCGTAAAGATACTTTTGCAATTTTAGAAAAGTAGTAAAGCTTATTCCACGTATACGCGCGTGTTACGCCTGCACGCAATTTTCGAAAAAATAATATAGCGTGTTTCGCGTATGCGCGCGTGTTTGGTGTACACGCAATTTTTGAAAAAATAATATTTAAAGCGTATTTCGCATAAACGCACATGTATCGCCTACACGCAATTTTAGAAAAAATAATACAGCGTATTTCGTATATACGCGCGTGTTACGCCTACACGCAATGTTTAAAAAAATCGCTTGAGGTGAAGTGCTGAGTAGTATTTGGCTGCTGTTTGGTCTTATTTTTTCATAAAAAAAACGTTGATTTGCGTCTTGTTGTCTAGGTGTATAACTCATTTATCATTTTCCACGCAACTGATTTTTGGATCTCTTTAACTGCCGCGAGGGTGGTTTATTATCTATAAAAAACATCGTAGGTACCCTTAAAAAATGTAGATAAAACAGTTTGAAAAGTTAATATAAAACCTGAAAGCTCTTCTGTGACTCCTACAAGGAGATAGTGTTTCTGTAGATTACGCTTTGCTTCCTCCAAAGCCCATTCATTGCTCACTTTCCTGAAAATGTATTGAAATATTCCAGTGTATTTAATTTTCATTAAGAGAACAAACAATAATTTTCGAAATAATCATACCAGCAAGCTGGATCGTGTCTACGAAGAAAGGGAATTTGAAGTCACATATTATTACGATCAGAATCGGCTTGTACAGGTATTAGTTCCAAGAGTGAGTGGCAGCAACGTCAGCTGCTGATCCACAGTGCCCGGTTTCACTATGCAGCAAATCCAAACCAGTGATATTAATGGTTTTCTTGCGTTTTGTCTTTTTGATACCTCTACCACGCTGCCTGTCTCTAGTTGATTGTCGTGGCGTAGTAACATCACTAGTTGCTTTTCGGCTCAGTTTTCGGCGCATCTTAGATTGCCGGGTTTTCACCGAGTGCTTCTCATCGCCGCCTGTATCACTATTACTATTCAACTGTTTTGAGGTATTTGAAGTGTCGGGAAAGATCTCTCTTTACGCATTTACTTCGTTCCTCGTCACGTCTGGAAACCCTGTTGTTGCTGGCAGTGTTGTTTATCAAAGAATCTGAATTGTCATCCAAAGCACCCTGCTTGTTGTTCTTCAGTCGATTGAAGTACCGCCTAAGCTTTGTCCGACCTATCACATGCAGAGAGTAAGAAACCGGCTTTCCATCATTGTCAGCTTCGTTTTGAACTATTTTGGCGTATTTTTCATTATCCATCAAGTCTTCCTCATCAAACATTTCTTGCACACGTTCTTTGTAACTGAAAAAACCGAAATCTTTTTATTAATCATAAGTCAAATATTTTAACTTTACATCTTTTTAAATTAAACTTACACTTCACTGTTTGGATTGTTATCTTGATTTCTACATTTTTCCAATTATTTTTCTAACAGTTTCACAAAATTCCGAGTAGGTAACTTGATATATTTTGCTATGGATTGTATTTCTAAAATAAAGATATAAATTAATGTAAATGCATAGAAAACATGTTTATATACAAACTATTGAAAAGATTTAAAACCTGTGTAGTGTGTAATCCGGTGGATTCCTGCTTTGAGATAAAGCATGGCGTTTTCTTTCAGATTCTCCAGGCAGCAGACCACTTTGCAACTGCATTTGCTGCTGCAGTTGTTACTGCTGTTGCTGCTGTTGATGCTGTTATTTGCATCTACTTTGCTGATCTTCGTTTACAACACTAGTAATGTTTCTTAATCTGCCTTCAAAGTTAGCTACCCAAGGTAGTTCCGGCACTTCTAGATTAACTGAGAGTAGCCTGAGAAACTCTTGTTCTCGTTGGAACAGCTGCTGTTGTTGGTACGCTCGTTCGACTACGTAAACCACCAGCTTCTATCTGCCGCCCAGTTTCTAAAATCTTCTGAGCAAGTAGCTCAGGATTCTTTTCTTGAATTTTTTCATCGTCTGCGACGTCTGACCATTCCTGTGATCGAGATCGGCTTTCTCTGCTCTTCCGTGAGCTGCTACTCTTACTCACATGAGATGAATGCAATGAATGCTGCTGCTCCTGTTGTTGTTATTGTTGTTGTTGTTGTTGTTGCTGCTGCTCAATTTGTTATTGCAAGTGCTTACTTTCTCTATGTTGCTGTTGCTGTTGATTTGTTGGTTGCCTGAAGCTGCTCCTAACCTCTTCGTACACCTCCTAACATCTACATACACCTCCTAACATCTTCATAGACGTCCTAACCTCTTCATGGACCTGCTAACCTCTACATTCTTGCTGATTCTGCTGTACTGTATTTAATTAATGGAGCACTATAATTTCATTATCACTCAACAATATAAGATCAGGCACTTATTCTGATAATATTAACTTTAACTTACACAAACAAAGACACTAATGTTACAATGAATCCGAAGACGAGCTGCACGTATACCTATGTTGCCGGTTTCAACAAGTTGCAAGTATGTCTAAAACTGTTAGTGTTGTATACAACATGTATAGTACACATCGCGCATGCGCTTAGTCAGTTTAGACGGCCATGTCATCCAACTGGGATCGGCAGGCTTTTTCAAAATACACACATTCAAAAAATACATAGGCCGCGTTTTTGCATATATACAATGAACGAGCGGTAAATTACCGCTTTTAAACATTTGACGGTATTTAAATAATGGTTTTTGGTACAAAAATGATTCCAAAAACATAAATAGAATAAAGCAATGTTTAATTAAGCAAGTTATCCGTTTAGATTTATTATGATTTCATACATTTTGTTTGTACAGAAATCTTTACGATGTGCTTAGCCTGCTAATATCACGCAAATCCAAAATATCAATACGCCGAATTTATTCTGTAACTTAAAGAAAGTATAGATCGCGCTCCTCCAACTCTACGATGGACGAGCAGTAAAAAACCGTGTTTCTACATTTTCAAATGGTAAAATAATTATTATCGATACAAAAGCATTTAAGACAAGGTTCGGTTACTGATGCAATGTTTATCAGAGCCAATTTGTTTATAAAATAATTACTATAAGCCCACGAAAACCCAGGCCGCGCTCGTCCGAGTCTACGATGGACGAGCAGTAAAAAACCGTGTTTCTGTATTTTCATGTGGGAAAATAATTTTTATCGATCCAAAATCACTCACGATAACGTTCGCCTACTAATGAAATGTTTATCAAAGCCGATTTGTTTGTGAAATAATTATTCTAAGGGTTCGAAAACACAGGCGGCGCGTGTCCAAACCTACGATGGACGAGCAGTAAAAAACCGTGTTTCCGCTTTTTCAAATGGGTAAATACTTCTTATCGATCCAAAATCACTTACGATAACGTTCGCCTATTAATGAAATGTTTATCAAAGCCAAATTGTTTATAAAATAATTACTATAAGCCCACGAAAACCCAGGCCGCGCTCGTCCGAGTCTACGATGGACGAGCAGTAAAAAACCGTGTTTCTGTATTTTCATGTGGGAAAATAATTTTTATCGATCCAAAATCACTCATAATAACGTTCGCCTACTAATGAAATGTTTATCAAAGCCGATTTTTTTGTGAAATAATTATTCTAAGGGTTCGAAAACACAGGCGGCGCGTGTCCAAACCTACGATGGACGAGCAGTAAAAAACCGTGTTTCCGCTTTTTCAAATGGGTAAATACTTCTTATCGATCCAAAATCACTTACGATAAAGTTCACCTACTAATGCAAGGCTTATCAAAGCCAATTTGTTTATAAAATAATTACAGTAGTCCACGAAAACCCAGGCCGCACTCGTCAAAGTCTACGATGGACGAGCAGTAAAAAACCATGTTTCTGCTTTTTTAAATTGTAAAAAAATTATTATGGATACAAAATATCTTATGATAAGGTTCCCCTACTAATGCAATGTTTATCAAAGCCGATTTGTTTGTGAAATAATTATTCTAAGGGTTTGGAAAACACAGTCCGCGCGTGTCCAAACCTACGATGGACGAGCAGTAAAAAACCGTGTTTCCGCTTTTTCAAATGGGTAAATACTTCTTATCGATCCAAAATCACTCACGATAACGTTCGCCTACTAATGAAATGTTTATCAAAGCCAAATTGTTTATAAAATAATTACTACAAGCCCACGAAAACCCAGGCCGCGCTTGTCCGAGTCTACGATGGACGAGCAGTAAAAAACCGTGTTTCTGTATTTTCATGTGGGAAAATAATTTTTATCGATCCAAAATCACTCACGATAACGTTCCCCTACTAATGAAATGTTTATCAAAGCCGATTTGTTTGTGAAATAATTATTCTAAGGGTTCGAAAACTCAGGCGGCGCGTGTCCAAACCTACGATGGACGAGCAGTAAAAAACCGTGCTTCCGCTTTTTCAAATGGGTAAATAATTTTTATCCATCCAAAATAACTTACGATAACGTTCGCGGACTAATGCAATGTTTATCAGAGTCAAATTGTTTATGAACTAATTACTATAAGTCCACGGAAACCCAGGCCGCGCTTATCCAAGTCTACGATGGACAAGCAGTAAAAAACCGTGTTTCCGCTTTTTCAAATGGGTACAAACTTCTTATCGATCCAAAATCACTTACGATAACGTTCACCTACTAATGCAAGGTTTATCAAAGCCAATTTGTTCATAAAATAATTACAGTAGTCTACGAAAACCCAGGCCGCACTCGTCAAAGTCTACGA
Source organism: Philotrypesis tridentata (assembly GCA_018906965.1). Lineage (NCBI taxonomy): Eukaryota > Metazoa > Arthropoda > Insecta > Hymenoptera > Pteromalidae > Philotrypesis > Philotrypesis tridentata. The sequence goes on from JACCIB010000319.1 coordinate 92,528, forward strand.
TGGACGAGTAGTAAAAAACCATGTTTCTGCTTTTTTAAATGGTAAAAAAATTATTATGGATACAAAATAACTTATGATAAGTTTCCCCTACTAATGCAATGTATATCAAAGCCGATTTGTTTGTGAAATAATTATTCTAAGGGTTTCGAAAACACGGGCCGCGCGTGTCCAAACCTACGATGGACGAGCAGTAAAAAACCGTGTTTCTGCTTTTTTAAATGGTAAAATAATTATTATGGATACAAAAGCACTTACGATAAGGTTTGCCTACTAATGCAATGTTTATCAAGCTTATTTGTTTGTGAAATAATTACTATAAGTCGACGAAAGCCCAGGCTCTACTTGTCCAAGTCTACAATGGACGAGCAGTAAAAAATCAGGTTTCTGCTTTTTTAAATGGTAAAATAATTATTATCAATACAAATGAACTTACGATAAGGTTCCCCTACTAATGTGATGTTTATCAGAGCCGATTTGTTTGTGAAATAATTATTATAAGTTGACGAAAGCCTAGGCTCCGGTCGTCCAAGTCTACGATGGACGACCAGGAACAAGACCATGTTTCTGTATTTTGAAATGGTAAAATAAATTTTGTAATAATTGTAGAGATTATGCATAATTATTAACACATATTTTCTTATGAAATAAATGTTTTACCTACCTTACTGTACTTACCCTCTTCCCTTGTGTGGAAGGTATTATGACACGAGTTCGGTTGACACTCGAATCATGGATCAATTGTTTATAGTGTTTTTCTCGCAAAGCGAGATTACGTGCTTTCTCGAAGAGGAAGCTGTATGTATTGTATTGTATACAAAACATAACAATTAATATAAGAATATCATACATTTTATTCTTATAAGCTTTCTTTTTCAAAAGAAAATCTTTATTTTTCCCAGAAAGCGCCATCGTGTAATGTAGTTTAGTAATGATGCATTTTACATTTTATAATATTTATGAATCGCTATTAATTTGGCCATTCTTGTTAATTTTTTGGCGTATAATTTTTTATTAGTTATTGTTCAATTCAAGTAGCATTGTTATTAGTTATTGTTTAATTGAAGTAAATGTTTTTAATTTTTTTTATTTGATCATTAATCTTGTGGAAATGGCATTAATTGTTTTTCCGCTATTATATTGATAAAATGATTTCTTATCTCTCGAAGATTTGTTGAATACCTTATTTTTGATGGATCACCTCGAGAATTTAATGTCTCAGCAAATGCTGCTGCATAAATTCCACAGCTTGTACCATCAGGTTGCCTAACTAACATTGTTTCAAATACAATGTTACTTTGATGAATATCACCGAAACGATTACGAATGTATCGCATTTCAACTTCAACTAATTGATAATTCGTCAGTTCAGGTAGACTGTCGTAAACATGAATAATTCTTCCATCAAAATAAAGGCATCTCCAATGATCTATATATGATCCACCAATTATTTGTATACTAGGAGAATCAATTCGATCATACGTCCCTAAAGCAGCTTCAACATACAAAACGCTTTGTGTTATGAATGTTGATTCGGATTTTATCAAAATTCGTATAAAGGCATCCATAGAGTTATCATTTAATTTACTATTGATAGGCCATACATTTTCTATAATTTGATCGTCTGGTAGTTCTCTTTCATCCATAAATTGTTTGAATGCATGAATATCTCTTTCAGTGAAATCATGATTTTCATGTGATACAAGTATTACATCAGGGAATACTTTCTTCGTTTTCATCTTGTTATTTTTCAAAATACTCTTTTTAATGTTTTTATTCTTTATTAAAGTTCTGACCTTGCTTCGCAAAATATTTCTACTTCTAAATTGCATAACTTTTCTAATAACTTTCTCAGCACAATTAACTTTTGACTCTGCTATTGTTCTGTTTTTTATGCTCGCAATTTTCAATTTACTTGAATTTTTTTCGATACTTGTTATCACATCTTCAATACTTTTATTTGAAAGTAGTTTGGCCATTGGTTGCCCATTATTTAATTTCTTTTTTTTCTTTTCTAATATTGCATCGTCAGTGTATTGTGGATTTCTAATAGGCATTTTTCTATTATGACGACTGTCTAGAATCTCTGGTAACATACAATCCATATAAAATCGTATAAGCTGTTTCTCCATTTTTGTTTTCCAAAATTCATGATCAACATCGATTTCGTAATATTCCCTGCTTAATGGTGTATGAATAACAAAGAGACAGTGTTTTCTACGGGTAATATGCAACTGCCCTTGAATTTGGTAGTAATACTTGTGAAGTTTATTAATTTGTTTCACATTTTTTTTATTGAAAATTTTTCTAAGATCTGGTATTTCAAATATCGCTTTTTTAGCTTTCATATTAGCAGCTTTAAAAGGACTTTTTATTTCCAATATTCAATCATCATCAATTAATCCATCTGGAGTTGTACCTAAGCATGCGTGATGTTCATCAATAAACAGTCCGCATTGTTTGATAATAATATTTCGCTCTTTTTCAATATTTTCCTTAGCTATTTTTTCTTGATCTAGTCCATACATAATTGCTTTATTATCATGAGATATTGGGGGATATAAAATTTGTTTTATTCTTGTTGCACAGTTTGTAGAACTATTCCACGTACATGCAAGATGAAAATTGGATGAAGTAAGTAAAGTCTTTCTTACTGCTTTCCAAGTATGGCTATCATTTTGCTTTCGTGTTTCTATTTCTAATTGTGCTCTATTTCTTTTATTTTCTTTCAATTTATTTATCCAATTATTCCGTAAATTTAGCATTTGTTGCTTTGATTTATCAGCATCCTGATGATTCGCTCCATAAAATTTTAATGCATTTTTTGCCGCTGTTAAGTATTTTCTTTTTTGTCCTTTAGCTTTATTTGCTTTTCGTCTCTGTTGAGTTTGTATTAACTTCATTTGTCTTTTTCTTTCAACATTTCGTAAAAGTACAGGTACTTTTTTGTTCATGGTTTTATGCAGTTCAGTCAATGACTGTTGTGTATTAAAGTGAACAGCTTTAGCCATGACCCTTGTTTCGTAAGAACTTTTTTGACTAAAAAATATTCTTTTGCCACCTATCCCATGTGATATTATCGAATTTAATAATTCGGCCTTATTGTTGCTTACTTTATGCAAAAGACTTTCACTTTCTCCACTCAAATATTCAATTGCATCCATTACCTTTTCATACAGATTATGAATATTTAAGGTTTTCACTAAGTCAGTATCTTTTGTATTACACACATCGCCACGTGCTTTGCATTCTTTGTGCTCACCAAAAATATGACTAGGGACATTTAAAATATCTTTTCTTAATTCTTCAATTTTTTTTTTCCATGGCATTGATTCACCAATTCTTTTGTCTATTACTTCTTCAACTCTTTCTCGAATAGCTGTAATTTTTTTCTTTACGATTGTTCGTGCAGCAACAAAGCCTTTAACTCTTTTATTTTTACCTTGCGTTGTTGCTGCTACAATTCGTAACTTTTTACATAAATTACGAAGTAAATGAATAGTACACAATATACGAGATACGACAATATTATAATCCAAATAAATGTTATTATCGACCAAATTTTTATAAACGCTACTATCGCCATCTGTAATTATAGTTTCATATATAAGTCCATGCATTTCTATGCTACTCTTGAAACCTTCTAATATTATATCCGCTTCCATAGCTGTTGAAGGAGCATGGCTGTCCCAATTTTTGAAGCAGATGTGTTTCCTTGGAGTCATTCCTTTATTTTGCGCTCGAGCACAAATGACACAGTACTTATTTCTAACACCAAAAAATAATACTTTACCAGTATACCATCCGTTTATAGAAGCCATACCTGATAATGAATTATAATTTGTTCCAAAGCTACGTTTACCCCAAGAACCATCTGTAGCGACTTTCGTGTATGGAATACCAGTAGAGGTAACATCACCTCTTTCGATTGCAAGTCTTTTTTCTTCGTCAGCTGCTTCTTTCATACATTTTTCAGCTGTGGCATGAAATTGCAACATTAGAAGATCTTGATATCTTGTATATGATATATCATTTAAGCAGTGTACATTTATGCCAGCAAATATTTCATTTAATTGCGTATGACCAATACCATTCGAAATTGTTGCTGCTACACTAGCAGTATTTAGATCCATATACCGTGGATCATCAGTAGGCTCTGACGTTATATATATTTCGTACTCGCAAGTTGTGCATTTAAATAAAAATCTTGTTATTAATCCTAGAGGCATACTCTTGTTTTTTATGAATTTCCAATCTTCGTAAGAGCAATTCATGTCTTTTGTTACGTGATCCTTAAATGCTTGTTATGTTCTGTCAAAAACGTACTGTAATTCTACAATAAAGCGACGAGACTCTTCATCATCATCTGATGAATCATTGTCTTCTACATCAGTTTTATTGCATTCTTTTTTACTTGCATTCTTTTTTACTACATTAGTTACTTTAGAAAGACTTCGGTCCATGCCATTTTCATTCCTTTTTACAGATATTTCATTGCGCGCTCTTTGTCCACTATTTGCAATAGTATTGTTACATTTGGAATTCACATTATTATTATTTCTAATTTCATAATCTAGCATATCACTGCCAGTATTTTCGGAAATTAATTTAGCATTTAATTCTGTGACTCCATTACTGTCTTGGCTACTATCTGTATTCAAATTCTTATCAACCGCATTGGTTGCTCTTATTGTATTTGATAGAACCACATTGGTGTCAGTACATTCAATGGGATATGGATAGTCTTTCTTTGAAATAAAAATGTTAATAGCAATACCCTCGTCAATATTTTGACTTGTTGCTGTATTTGAATTTTGATGAGTCGCACTGACTTGTTTCACTAAATTCGACTGAGCCACATAAGAGTTATCATTATTTTGAATATAACATCCACTGTCTTTTTTTGAATCATAAATGTTCTTAGCAGTAGCCGAATCTAAATTTTGACTGGTAATTTCATTTGAATTATGAACAACCGCAATGGTTTTTCTTTTTAAATTCAATTTAACCAGACTAGATTCATTTTTGTGAACAGTTTGTTGATGAATGCTTTCATTATTACTTTCATTCGATTTCAGAACAATCTCATTGGATTTTCTTAGCGAGTTCGTTTGTACCTTATTAGTTTCATATTCATGTTGGACAGTGATTGAACTGTGCTTACTTGAATTACAAGTTTTAGCAGTAGAATCACAATTGTCATAAACATCACTTTTTTCTGTTTTACCGTCAGAATGTTGATCGAAACTGTGATTGGAACTGGAAACTTTGTTTATAGAATTTTGTACGGAATTTGTTATCGCATTATTGTACAACTGGCTATCTTTATGCAGCTCGTTACTATTATTATCGACATGTTTGTAGAAGCCTACATTTCTACATTGAACATTGTACTGATTAACAATTGTATTTGAGGTCATGTCAACGGCATTTAATGATTGAATGGACTTAAATTGAACATCATTTGCTTCATGATTGCAATAATCATCTTCATTTATGAGTTCAGGTAAGTGACAATCAATGTTTGTAACAATGTCACTATAGTCTTCAATGCTATAGTTGTCTACATTTATTGTATTTAATTGCACGTCATCCGTAACTTCTATAAATTCATAAACAGTTATTTGTGTACATTGTTCACTTTCGATATCAACATTTTCATTAACCATTAAAATTTCATTACTATCAACTACATCACTACATTGGCTAGGATTTAATTTTGCCGTATTCTTACCATACGACTCTGCTTTCGTTCGCCTAGACCAAAATAAAAAGTTTATATAAAAACTATATATGTCATATAATAAATAAATTGCAAAATTTGTATTAAATATTGTAGGTGCCCATGAAAAGTAATACTTTTTAAAGAAAGTATAAAAAACTAGCATTGTTTACATTGTTGTCTTATTAAAAGTGTGCTAAACTTTGTAGGAACTGAAAATTTAAAATAGCATTGTAGAATTATTCATTTTCATTGGTAAACTCTATTGAAATGGAATTATGTTTTCTTAAATACATTCTATAGTTATAAATGTTTAATTTTATATATATGCTAATGATAAATCCTGCCATTCTCAGTGTTCAATATAGACATTCCAAACTTAATGAACAATGAACATTTCTACCAATACTGTTCAAGATATATTTTTGAATTCAAAATACGGTTTTTAAAATTATATACTAAGATAATTTTTTACAATTAGAGATAAGTTATACTTACTTTCAACCAAATAAATGCCAAGCAATCTAATGACTTACTTATATGTATTAATAGGTCATAAAGAATATTTCATTATTTACTGTAGTATATTAACCAAAAAAATGTTTAAAGTTTAGGGGCAATGTAGTGGAGAGTAGGGCATATTTATAATCGGTTCAATTGCTAATTTGCAATTACCTTCATGTCCAAAACATTTATGTGACGCCTTTAACAGTTTAAATTACCAGTAGGGACGAACATTTGTACATAATTTTGTGAACATCATCAATACATTTCTATTGAATATGCACGCACCGTTACCTTTTGAAAATTATTCTATTACTTTCAAGCTTAATGAACTTGCGAAATGCGGAAAAAAGGTTTAACCGTTAATTCGTAACTTTCTGGAGGGTCGGGGGATTTCCTAAGCGTATATTACTATTTTGTTAACAGAGATTATTATTTTGTTTATTGCAATGTACATAATCCTTCCACGTATTGAAATATTATTGAACTAAATTTACAATTTTATCATTGTAATACCCTCTTCGATAAAAAAAAGTATAATATTGAAGTTTAACTATATTACTTTAACGATTTCAATTATATTATGAAATTGATATTAGAAAAATCAGAAAAAAGATAATCTACAAGTCATGTAGAAACAAATTTTGCATATAGGGGAGAATGGGGTAAGCTTGCAGTTTTCTTCTTTAAAGCTACTATATTTCAAGAAAAAATTTTCGAAGAATGGGGAAGATGGTTTTTACTGTTCGTCCATGCTAAACTTGAAGCAACGAAAATTTCTAAGTTTGTGTATCTGTTCATAAAAAACGTTTAAAAACAAAAAAAAACAAAAAAAAACAATAAGACATACGAGAATCAAGGACAAATGGAGGATCATTCATTGTGCAATATGGCATTGCTGATGCTTCAGATTCTCCCATTTTTAAAAAGTATAAAAACAACATTCACGGTCTGGATTCATTTTCTATATGTTGTTAAGTATCGCAAGAAAAGCAGCTGTAAATATTTTCACCCCCATCCGTCGAAAAGAACACCCTTAAAATTGCAATTGAATGCTAGTTGCGGCGGTCATTTCATCGGATAAGTTCGATTCTCATAACTCTCAATTTTTAAAAAGTTTAAAAGAAACATTCACGGTCCAGAATTTTTGTTGTTGTTAACTATCGCAAAAAAAGTATCTATCAATTTTTACACTTCATCCTTCAAAAGGAACATCCTTAAAATAGCGACCAATTGTTCGTCACAGCGGCAATTTTATAGGATAAGTTTTATTCTCACAGTTCTCCATTTTTAAAAAATTTAAAAAAACATTCCTGGTCTGAATGTTCTGTATGTTGTTAAAAATCGAAAAGGAAGTAGCTGTAAATTTTTCCATCCCTACCCCTGGAATGGAATACCCTTAAAATTGCGAACGAACGCTCGTTACGGCGGTGATTTCATAGGATAAGTTTCATTCTCGTAGTTTACGATTTTTAAAAAGTTTAAAAATAAGTTTCACGGTCCATATTTTTTCTACGTTGTTTAGCAATGTAAGAAAAGTAGATGCAAATTTTTCCACCCCTATCCGTGGAATGGAATACCCTTCAAATTGCGAACGAACGCTCGTTACGGCGGTGATTTGAGGATAAGATTGATTTTCGCAATTCTCGATTTTTATAAAATTTAAAAATGACATTTTCGGTCCAGATTTTTTATATGTTTCTAACTATCGCAAGTAAAGTATCTGCCAATTTGTGCACCCTCATCTGTAGAAAGGAACACCCTTAAAATAGCGACCAAAGGTTCGCTACAGCCGCCAACTAATAGGATAAGTTTAATTCTCGTAGTTCTCGATTTTTAAAAGTTTAAAAAAAACATTCCTGGTCTGCATTTTCTGTATGTTGTTAAGAATCGAAAAGGAAGTAGCTGTAAATATTTTCACCCCCATCCGTGGAAAGGAACACCCTTCAAATTGCGACCGAATGCTCGCTACATCAGCAATTTCGTAGGATAAATTTGATTCTCGCAGTTCACGATTTTTAAAAAGTTTAAAAGAAACATTTACGTTCCAAATTTTTATATGTTGTTAACTATTGCAAAAAAAGTATCTATCAATTTGTACACTTCATACCTGGAAAGGAACATCCTTAAAATAGCGACCGATTGTTCGCTACAGCCGCAACTGAATAGGATAAGATTGATTTCCGCAGTTCTCTATTTTTAAAAAGCTGAAAAATAACATGCAAGGTTCAGTTTGTTCGTATTTTGTTTAGTATCGCAAGAGAAGTAAGTAAGAATATTTTCACCACCATCCGTGGAAAGGAACACCCTTAAAATTGCGGCTGAATACTCGTTGCGTCGGTCATTTCATAGGATAAGTTCGATTCTCGCAGTTCTCCATTTTTAAAAAGTTTAAAAATAACATTCACGATCCAGAATTTTGTGTATGTGGTTAAGAATCGGAAAGGAAGTAGCTGTAAATATTTTCACCCCCATCCGTGGAAAGGAACAGCCTTAAAATTGCGAACGAACGCTCGTTATGGTGGTGATTTCATAGGGTAAGATTGATTTTCGCAGTTCTCGATTCGTATAAAATTTAAAAATGACATTTACCGTCCAGATTTTTTACATGTTCGACCATTGTAAATTTGTAAGAGCCTGACTGATTTCATAATCCTATAGTTATGATTTTTCGAATAAATTAGCTCAGATAAACATTGCATTAGTAGGCAAACCTAACCATTACTGCTTTTTTACCAATATTATAATTAATTGTCCATTTCAAAATGTATGTATAAATGTTCAAAATGGTTGTTTACTCTGTGTCCATCGTAGACTTGTCCATCGTAGACAATAACAATTCCACAAAACAATAGATTAGATTTGCATATTGCTAACAGATACAGCAAATTACAGGGGCTTTTATACTAACAAGGTTGTTTAATTTAAAGCTTTATAAAAATAATATTTTTGTCAATATATCTGCTTAGAATTGTAAGGAAGTAATATTTCTATCAATTTCCATACCCAAACTTAGAAAGTTTTGCTTACTAGGACCCGTACAGAATATTTGAAAGCTTTAAACAATGTTTCGAAAAGCTTTCAAATGACCAAGTCAAATGTTACACATAAAGGTAATGTTACAAGCGTGGTAGATCGGTTAGATCGTACAATAAACATCACGTGCGATTTTACGTTTAGAGTGCTGCAAAAGCCCTTTGAACAAATTTAATATTTAGTAATTCGTTGTGTATTATGTAGAAAGCAACAATAACGAACAAAAAATGTTGTTATGGATTTGTTGAGGTTAAGAAAACAATGATATGTCAATATTAGAATGTTTCAAATTGTAGCAAATGAATGTTTTTATCAATATCGATAGTCGAAGTTAGAAAGGTTTTCCTTATTAGATTATTTAGGATATGCAGAAAAAATGTTTAAGCTATAAAAAAATTTTATGTAACCTTTACAATGACCATGTAAAAGATCAGACGTATAGGTTATGTTTCACAAGTGCTTAGCTTACTATCTCTGTTACACTGTGAAAATTGCAATATTTCAAGATTATTTCTGAACGTATTTATAAAACCGTATTTTGTAATTTTATTACTTCTATTAAATTAATTATATCAAAATAAACATACTTTTTTCGCCAAGCATTGCGAGGAGATTTCCTACGACCTGCGTATTGCTTGTGAGCTGACTTCTTCTTCGTACACGTCCCCATATAATGAAATTGTTATCAAATAATAACATTAGAATACACAATAGTATAATATTAATATTCAGAACTGCGTCTATCTATAAGGCATTCGCCACTAGTTAGTTTGCCTCCAAAAAGTATAATTCGCTGGGTACGCAGACGGTAGCGCCCTCACGCAGCACTTCCGTCGTAGAAAATTTAATTTTTTCATAAACCATTTCTTATGTAGAAAAGTCTGCTCTTTCCAATGGTGTAAGTTAAAATTTTTTGAAGTTCGATGTTATAATCAAAAAATCCAAAATAATGAAAAACAAGCACTTTTTAAAAAAAATTTTTAAATCTAATTTTCGACCGCTTTAGTTTTTGTTATGCGTATAAGAGTCATATGCAGAGTGATCTCGAGGCCTATATTTAAAAAATTCCGTGGCGGGTTTAGCTCGAAAATTTTTTTTCTGAAAAAATGGCGTCCTACATGCAAATTTTTTTATTTTTTATTATTACTTTAATAAAAATTTCATAAGAATAGAAATATCTTAGAATTAGTTAAGGGATACTCTCAAATTTATTCAGATCGATCCTGGAAAATGTTTGATTTTTCGAAAATTCGGAAAATCGAAATGTTGAAAAACTTCCGGAAAAAATCAGAAAAAAATTGAGAACATTCCTTGATGAATCCTGAGACAGTTTTATTCTTTGCAAAATTTGTTTAAACCTCGTAGATTATAAGAAAAAAATCAGAAACCATATTCTATAAGACTTTAGTTACAATTTTGTGTAGAATTTTTTCTTAAAATCTATCAGGTTTAAGCAAAATTTGCAAAGAATTAAAATGTCTTAGAAATCATCAAGGAACGTTCTCAATTTATTTCAGATTTTTTTCCAACGTTTTTCAAAATTCAATTTCAATTTTCTGAATTTTCGAAAAATCAACAATTTTCCCGGATTGATCTCAAAAAATTTGAGAGTATTCCTTCACTAATTCTAAGATATTTTTATTCTTATGAAATTTCTATAAAAGTTGATAGTTTTCGAGAAAAAAATCGGTGAATACAAAATAAAATAATTTGCATGTAGGACGCCATTTTGTTGAGAAAAAAATTTTTCGACCTAAACCCGCCACGGAGTTTTTAAATATAGGCCTCGAGACCACTCTATATATGACTCTTTTATGCATAGAAAAATCTAAAGCGGTCGAAAATTCGATATAAAAAAAAATTTTTTTCAAAAAGTGCATTTTTTTCATAACTTTGGATTTTTGGATGATAAAATCGAATTTTACAAAATGTTAACTTACACCATTGGAAAAAGCAGACTTTTTTACATAAGAAAAAGTCGATCCCGAATTTTTAAGGCGCGAATTCGTTACGTGGTGACGGTTCAAACTTTGATGAAAAAAACATCCATTCTGGGCGTTAATGGATTAAAATATACTACTTTGTATCAATAAAAATTATTTAGATGTTTGATAATACAGAAACACGGTTGTTTAGTAGTCGTCCATCGTTGACTTATTAAAGCGCGGTCTACACTTTCGCAACATTACAGAAACAATTCCAGGAAATAATGTAATAGATTCGCATGATATTAGCAGTCTAAGCTTGTCGCTGGATTTTTGCGTATAAATAACAATTTTCAATACATTGTCCAACGAGGAAAACCCACAAAAATGGTTTTTTATTGTTCATCCAATGTTTACTTGGAATACAGCGGCGTAAATTCATCACCTTTCATAAATATTATAAATGGATTATTAACTTAATTAAACAATGTATTATTACATTTATGATTTTGCAAATTCTTTAGAACAAATACAAATTTTGTTGACATTTTAAAACCTAAAAACACGGTTTCTTACTGTTCGTCCATCGAAGACTCGGAAGCGCGTGATCTAAACTTTCGGAACCTTACAGAATGAATTCCGCGAAATAATATATTTCATTTACACTACGGCTTTACTCGTGATAAAAGTCGTCACCAGAAATTGTGGCGACTGCATGGATTGTGTGTTGTATTGGTCCATATTCGATATATTTCGAAACTTCAGCTCGAGATCAATCGGAAGATCGTGAAGAATCAATTGCCTCTCTGAAGTGAAAGTTGATCATGCTGCATTTCACTGTATCGGGATGGTTAGCTTGTGTGCACCAAAAGACAAAAAAATTGTGTTAAAATGCGCTTGCCGTATACATCATTGTTTTGAAGAAATCAAAATACTTGTCGACTATAGACTTTTTAGTAACTGCTACAATAGCGGCGTCTGAAACACATATCCATAAGCGGTTGCAGCTGTTTTAAATACTCCGGGTAGATGCTAGAACGTATATTTTAATAAAGCAGCGAGTTCAATTTTAATTTCATAATTTAGCAACGAACGAAGAATAGATCATATCTTACCATATTTAACATAGAATCAGCAGAACATGTGATCGAGGCCAGAAGATACCAATGTTGCTTTATCCCATTTATGTGAATTACAAGAGACGAGTCGTGAATTATTAGCAAAGACCTTAAAAAAATTGCACAACTTTCTACTATGAATTATGAATCGTTAATGAAAAATATTGAATATTACCAAATATCAATATGTTGACTCCCAACAACATCTTCTTTGATTGTAGATAACTGCATCACTGGTTGAAACTTGTTTCAACTTTATTAATGTTATCATAGCTGCGTGCATGATTTGCAACGGACGAATGCTTACGTAACACTTGCATTATATTAGGTGATTTTCTGAATATGATTTTTTATCTTAAAAATGAACGAAAATAAAATAGTAATAAAGATTTGTAATAATGACACTGCGTTATTTAAGTTCATAGTTATACTACGAAAATTTGTGACCTACAATCCAGAACGCTTAGGCGTTTACACACACCTTGCGGTAAAAGATTACTTAGGTCACTAGCATGAAGAAATATACTATTTTGTTTTATCATTTAAAGAAGCTCCTCCCACGCTTCTTTACGTGAGACGCATCCAACTTCTTTGAAGTATCTTCGTCCCCCCGATATATAATCATAATAAAAATGATTAATTATTGTTTCTACAACTGTCTATGCCATTAATACAAAATATAAGAATCAGTACCAGCTTTCAATTGTATACGTAATTTCGTTAAATATTGTATTTATTTGGTTAACAAGATAGTATTGATACTTCTATCGTAATGGTATGATTTACTTCATAATAATAATTACTGTAAGGAAATAGTATATTACGTGCCTAGGGAGGAAAAAACTTGGAGAGTCAATATACACGAGATATGGGCTGTCCGAATTTACTCCCGTGGTGCGTATACTATTTTTCTTCACACTAGCGCCGAAATTACCAATTTCGCTCCTGGCGCCCGGGAGCGAAAGTGGTACTTTCGGCGCAGTGTGGAGAAAACATATATTTTACATTAGAATGTAATTAATGACTGCACTGTGTACATGGGCAATCCATGAATTCAGAAGCAGGCAAATGCATTCAGTTTATTACTGTGTAAAAACGTTATTTCATAAAATGAAACCAGGAATATCTTACAGAAAAAATGTATAAATGACGTTAATTTATTGATATTTCTATCGTAATGGTATGATTTACTTCATAATAATAATTACTGTAAGGAAAATATATATTTTACATTATAATGTAATTAATAACTGCACTGTGTACATGGGCAATCCATGAATTCAGAAGCAGACAAATGCATTCAGTTTATTACTGCGTAAAAGCGTTATTTCATAAAATGAAACCAGGAATATCTTACAGAAAAATGTATAAATGACGTTATTTTAAAAAATGTATTAATTTTTTGTGTATTACTTTATGCAGTATATGAGAACCAAAATACATTAAGCAATAAGTCAATTACAGATTAATTTCAAACTTATTAAAGGCTGTAATCTGCAAAGATGCTCTATGCATTTACGCGCAAGTAATTAATTTTTGAAATTACTGTAGTAGTTTTTCTTTATGTATGAATCCGATATTTCTTTGCAATTTTGTATAGATATAATTTTTTAAATTATTTTTTTATTAAAAGAGAAATTTTTCTGTTGGATTTGTAATAAATAAATATATAAATGAATAATTAAGTACATTTTTAAAAAATTTACGATGTTACTCAACAGAAAATTGTCTTATATATATACACGCAGATCAAACTCTGTACAAATCAATCTGCAAAGATGCTCTATGCATCTGCGCAATGGTGACTCTCTTTTCAAATGTATTGTCATTGTGTACTTTAACATAATTTAAGGCATTACTCAGCAGACATGCCTTTCATACATATGTGTGTGTGTGTATTGATTTCTTATGACAAGACACATTTATTTATGCATTGCGGCATATATCGGCGTTATTTTATCCACGTTCATCGAAATAAAAATAGTAATAATAAGACACATTTATAATTTTATTTATGTGTCTTCTTATGCTGTAATAGATATCGTGTAGAAGCAAATTTTCGTCCGCAATGGCACTCTGGTTTACCATTGCATTTTTCTAAGTGCATAACAAGGGATCTTTTCAAAAGCGCTAATCCACATTTTTCACAATTTATTTCTTTATTGTGTAAGTGGATTTCTGTGACATGACGATTAAGATTACTTTTAGTAATTGATTTATCACAAAACTCGCAAATAACATGCGTTTCAATTGTTTTTTTCTTAGTTTCAACATTCACTTTGTCATGTATTTGATTGTAATGTAAAATCATGTTTTCCTTCCGCATAAAGGTTTTACCACATGATTTATTTTTACAATCAACTGGCTTAATGTTATGAATCTTAACATTATGTTGAATCAATTGTTTGTTTGTGTAGATGTGACTACCGCTGATACAACCATCTACAGCGCATTTATAACTTTTTTTTTTGCTTTGTGCTAACTTCTTTTGCTGTACAGGTCGTTTTAAAATCTCATCTACAGTTAAGCGTCCTCTATTGTCACAATTACAAATCGTTACAGAGGATCTTGTAGTAGATGCTTGGGTACCGTAATTAATGGCTTCGGCAATAGACACACCATTGTTCACAACTGCATGCAAAACACATTCACTTATGTACACCAAATCGCCCGCTTCCTGAACATAAAACTGGACAGGGATATCCCAATCTTTCAACAATTTTGGACTAATAATAAGTCCAGGCTTATGAAATATTTCGCATTCTAAGTCTGGATTTACTTTCTTAGCCAATTCTTTCGAAAATTGTAGTGGAATAAAAGCATACACTTTTGATTTTCCACTCAATGATAAATTTATACTGGGTTGATCCCCATCTTCATTATGAAAGACCGTAGCACTGCCAGGTCCTGAAATGTACCACATTGGTGAAGTTACACCTTCTACATTTTCTGTGGTATTGTCAGTGATGGTTGACTTTAAAAAGTTGAGCTTCGTTTGTCCATTCGGAGCTACGAGACTATCTCTACCATACAATGATGTAAACTGACCATCCTTACTTTCATTAAAAAATGTTTCGAAAATTCGTAAACCATAATCATTGTCTGATTCCTGAGGATATCGTTCAAGGAATTCTGAACCTTCTTCACTCATTTTTATCAGATTTTCAAGGTTTTCTTTTTTTCGAGATTCTAGGCAAATCTCATGAATATCGGTTTTAACTACATATACTTTCTCTTTTAAAACAACAATTTTATTATGTTTTAGATGAGAATTTATGTCTATACTGTCATTCTGAGATAGTACCGATTTGAATACAGTAACTGGAACTCTGTTCACCGTATTTTGCATTTTTTCAATATAATGCAAGGCTGTCTGTAAGTTCATATCATGAACAATACGAACAAAATCTGTTCGCAAGATCGTACTCATAGACGCTGCATTCATTGTAGCGAGAACTACTCCTGAAAATAATAATTATTTTTGAAATTTACAGAATAATACAAAATCAGAAAAATTCAGGTACCACTAAAAGGGTGCTTTTTCCAAAGGAAATGATTAACATTTTTCAATATGTAATTAAATCATAACAAAAATAATAAATAATGATAAAAAACTGACTTTTTTAAAATGTATATGAAGTTCGCAACGTTGCTAGGCTAAGAAAATTTCTAAATTCGTATGTTAATTCGAAGTTCATTGAAATAGTTACATATGTATTCATAACCACTTATTAACCCATTAGCGCCCGAAACGCCTTATTTTCTAATTGATTTTCCACGCGATTTTTGGGTATTTATAGGCCTCTTAAAAAATTGGCTGAAAGACATTCGACGAAAAATTGAATACCCTTCCAGAATCTGGGCTTAAAATTATGATAGACTGTGTAATATAAAAGTTGTAGTTAATTAAACAAAAAAAGAAAGTAAATTTTTGCAAAAACTAAAATTAGCGATTTTTTAGCAATGCTACCGAGAAAGATTCATGATATAAATATTATCAAAGGTGATCACGACTATCAAAGTATCTCAGAAAATTTTGGTGGAATTTTTGAGCCACTCCTTGTAACAAAATGGCGGCCAAATCGAAAAAAAATCATATAAAATATAATTCGTTTTTTTTTCTTAACATGTATTGAGTTTACAGAAAAAGTTTATGAAACAAAAATGTCTTAGAATGGATTATAGAATATTCTCAAATTTTTTCATAATTTTTGGAGAAATTTTTGAGTTTTTGGAAAACTTGGACAATAACATTTTCCAAAATCATTTCCGAAAATTCGAAAAAAATTTGTGGGGGTTATATGATCAATTCTAAGACATTTTTATTCTAAGAACTTTATCTCGAAACTCAACAGTTTTCGAGAAAAAAAGATATTCAACTGTTTGCATGACCGTCTGCGATCATGACATTTTTTTCTCGAAAACTATTGAGCTCAGAGATAAAGTTAATGGAATAAAAATATCTGCAGAAAGCGAAAATCAAAGTTTGCCTGCGAATTTACCGCTGCAATGAAAATTCTGTCGCAATTTGAAGGGTGTTCTTTTTCACGAATGGCGGCGAAAAAGTTCACAGAGATTCTTCTTGCGATACTTAATAACATACTGAAAATCAAGACCGAGACCCTCATTTTAAACTTTTTAAAAATCGAGAACGGCGAAATCAAAGCTTTCCTATGAATGTACCCCTGCAACGAACGTTCGGTCGCAGTTTTAAGGGTTTTGTTCCCTTTCACGTATGGGGCCGAAAAAATTACAAAACTTATTAACATACTGAAAATCTAGACCGTGACTCTCACTTCTTAACTTTTTAAAAATCATTGAAGTCGAGCTAACCACGATGCCAACGTTATATTGCAAAATTGAGCATCAGCTATTTGGGGTTGATTTAGGGGTTGCTTATTTTTTTTCCTTTACATAATATGTTAATAAGTGGTTATGAATTCATATCTAACTATTTGTATGAATTTGGAATCGACATACGAATTTAGAAATTTTCGTTGCCTAGGAACGTTGCGAACTTTATCTTCATTTTTCAAAACTTTTTTTTTAACTGATTTGCTGACCGCTTAACATTATTCTATACATAAAAAAGTAATATATATACTGGTATTGAGGCATGTATTGAAAGAAAACGTAGCGGTTGTAGCTAGAACATTTTTGTTTTTCTCAAAAAATGGCGTCCTATATGAAAATTTTGTGGTTTTATATTCACAAATTTTTTTCTCAAAAACTGCAATTTTATCAAAATTTCATAAAATTAAAAATGCGATATACCTGAAGTTTCCAACGTTCGTTTTCTTTTCGTTTTCTTTTCTTTTTGTCGGTAATGATATCGAGACGTGAAAAAACTTTCATTAGGCTATTATAAAATACCTATTTATATTTTTCTGAAACATTTGCAGCTTCAATCTACCTATTATAAAGGGAATCAGTGTTAGTGCATAAGGCGAATAAAGCATGTACGGAGATCGCAATTTTTGGTACGCGCACAATACATCCGACCCCTGTTTTTAGAACCAGATAACAATTATGATTACTTATAGAGTATATATAAATTTTGTTTACTGCGATCTTCGACGCGGAAAGTAAAAATAATGGCGGATGAAGCCATTTAAAATTTATTTTTTTAGACATATCGAATTTTAGTGCATTAAAAAAGTTGTTAAACCCAGATTTTACGGTGCTACAAGGTAGTTAATAGTTGGAAGACTCTCTTTTCGACAAAATGATTTTCTGTGACTTATAAAAGCCTCTGACCCCAGCTTTTTGACGTGACTTATAAGAAGAGTCTGTTAGAAGTGTTCTGCAATTTTTTTTATTCCAGTCGCATATCGGAACGTAGAAAAAATGAAGTGCGAAACCTAATTCGGAGATTCCCGTTTTGACAGAATCATTTTTCGCGCCTCGCAAAAGCCTCTGACCCCATTTTTTTCTAGCTAAATAGTAAGTAGAGTATCTGTAGAATATAAATCAATTTTTTTTATTACGGGCTGTTAAAAAAACTATTTGGTCCAAAAGGGAGGTATCGATTTAGATTTCGTCTGGTTTAGAACATCATTTTTTCGACATTTCACTCAAGGGGCTGTAATAAAAAAATTTGCTTTATATTGCTTTGGGACCCTACTTACTAGATACGTCGAAAAATTGTGGTCAGAGGCTTTTACAAGTTACAGAAATTCATTCTGTCCAAAAGGAAGTCTTCGCAAAATGTTCTATCTGGGATAGCAAGTCATTTTTTCTACATCCCACTCGTCGCTCGTCAAGAGAAAAAATTGCTGTATGTTCCTGAGGTCCACAATTACCTCGTCGCATTGTAAAATGAAGGGTCAGAGACTTTATAAGCTTGCTAAAATTCATTTCATCTATCGAGGAATGGGTACACCATTTCGCATGTCATTTTTTTAACATTCCGCTCGACAGACCTTAATAAAAAAGTGCTGTATACCCCTAAAGGATTATACTTACTAATTACGTCAAAAAAACTGCAGTCATAATCTTTTACAAATAAAAAAAAATTGGGTCCAAAACGGAGACATTCATTTAGGTTTTGCCTCGCTTCGCACATTATTGTTTGCGACATAATGCTAGACGGACCGTAATAACAAAAAATATTTTACATTTTTCAGAGACTCTACTTACAATTAATGTCAAATTAATGGGATCAAAGGGTTTTGCAACTCGCAAACAATCATTTTGCCCAAAAGGGGGTCCTCAAAGTAATTTTTTCTACGTTCCGCTCAGTGAAGCAGAATAACAAAAATGACTGAGCACTCATAACAGACTTGACTTACTAGTCACGTCGAAAAAAAGTGAGGTCAGAGGCTTTAGCGAGTCGCAAAAAATCATTTTGTCCACAAGGGAATCTTCCAAGAACGTTTCGCACGTAGTTTTTTCGACCTTCCGCTCGGCCGACGAGAATAAAAAAATATGCAGAACACTACTAAGAAACTGTTCTTACTATTAAACTAGAAGAAACTACAATCAAAGATTTTTATAAGTCACAGAAAATCCTTCTTTCAAAAGAAAGTCTTCGAAGAAGGTTTTGTGTGGTTTCGCACATAATTTGTTCTAAATTCAGCTCGGCGGACCGGAATAGAAAAAAATAGCATACCACTTCTAACTGACTCTACTTACTAGTTACGTTGAAAAATCTGAGGTAAGAGGCTTTTGCGAATCGCGAAAACCCCTTCCTTTCAAAAGGAAGTCTTCGGAAAAATAAGCCGTCACCGGACGCCTGGCAGATGTGAAACATAGAAATTAAATGCGTAGAAATTAAAAATACATAGAAAGTATTTCGGTACTCTTTACTAAATGTTAATCTCTTTCAATTAAACTCAATTTATATGTATTCAATTTCTATGTTTCACATCTGCAAAGTGTCCTGAGACAAGTAAGAGACAGAAAATCAAATTTGCATAATGCAGATGTGAAACATAGAAATTGAATACAAAGAAATTGAGTTTAATTAAAAGAGATGAAAATTGAGTAAAGAGTACCGAAATACTTTCTATGTATTTTTAATTTCTACGCATATTTTTTTGCCGCCAAGATACTCGCGCGCGTATACACAAGCATGCGCTACAATATTCCTCCCCGTCCCCTCTGTAAAGCGTGCAGCAGCATAGCTAGTATAGACCATGGTGGACAGTCCCGCTGGCGACGGGGAACACTCGTAGCCTGTGTATATCTATATATACATTGCCGCTGGAGCTTGTGTATAACGCTGAACACCTAATCGGCTCTCTCGCTGCGCTCGCGTATGTTCTCTGCATCGAAGAGTAATATCTATACTCGGAATCAGGCGGAACAGTGACGCTGAAAGTGGTGGGGGACAGTGTAATACGCTGCCGCTGGAGAGGGGAACAATCGTAGCCTGCATATATCTGTATACGCTCGTAGCCTGCGTATCTATACATATATACGCTACGAAAAAGAAAACAGCCGCTAGAGAGGGGGAACTTTCAGCCTTCGCTCGTGTTAGCCGTGGACAGTGAAACGGTGAAACACTCATCGTATATCTATATATTCTGCGTTCGGAAACGAAAACGGAGACGAAAATTTTCAGCCTTCGATCGTGTTAGCCCCCCGCCCCAATAGGTGTTTCATATTAAAAACTGATTTACATTCTACAGACACTCTACTTACTATTTAGTTAGAAAAAATTGAGGTCAGAGGCTTTTGCGAGGCGCGAAAAATGCTTCTGCCCATAAGAGAATCTTCGAATAAGGTTTCGCACTTCATTTTTTCTACGTTCCGCTCTGCGAACTGGAATAAAAAAAATTGCAGAACACTAATAAGAGACTGTTCCTATTAATTAACTAGAAAAAACTGGGGTCAGAGGTTTTTACAAGTTAAAGAAAATCATTTTGTCCAAAAGAGAGTCTTCCAAGAAGGTCACCCGTCATTTTTTCCACCTTCCGTACGGCGGACTACAATAAAAAAAATTGATGAACATTCTACAGAGACTCTTCTCACGATTTAGCTAGAAAAAGCTGGGGTAAGAGGTTTTTACAAGTTACAGAAAATCCTTGTTTCTAAAACGAAGTCTTTGAAGAAGGTTGCGTGTGGTTTCACACGTCATTTATTCCACCTTCCGCACGACGGACCGTAATAAAAAAACATTGTTTTGCATTCTACAGAGACTGTACTTATTAGTTACGTTGAAAAAACTGGGGTCAAAGACTTTATAAGCTCATTATAATAATCATTGTGTCCAAAAGAAAGGATTGTGATAATATCAATCACCGTTTTTTTTAGTCTGCTCGCTGGATCGCAAGAAAAGTAAATGCCCATAACTCTTCTAAGGGACTCTTCTTATTAGTAACGTCAAAAAATGGGGTCAGAAGCTTTTTCAAGAGACAGAAATACATTCTGTCAAAAAGGAAGTCTTTTCACATTTTCGCACGCCATTTTTTCCATAATAAAAAAAATAGCTATTTATTGTTAAAGGCCTTAACTACCTTGTACCACCGTAAAATCTGGTTTTAACAACTTTTGTAATGCACTAAAATTGGATATGTCTAAAAAAATTAATTTCAAATGGCTTCATCCACCATTATTTTTACTTTCCGCGTCGAAGATCGCAATAAACAAAATTTCTATATACTCTAAAAGTAATTATAATTGTTATCTGATTATAAAAACAGGGGTCGGGTGCATTGTGCGCGTACCAAAAATTGCGATCTCCGTACATGTATTATGCACCTTAAAACTGCTTAAAAAATGAAAAATATATATATATATTTCGAGCTTAAGCCACCGCGTATTCTTTCAATATAGTCCTTCATGCTAGTCTGCACATGAATTTTATATCATCGAAAAATGTTAAGCGATCTTAAAATCCATTTAAAAAACACGTCAAACTTAGATGTAAAAATAAATTGTCTACATATTCACGCTATAATTTGTATGGGGAAAAATTGAGCAATATCGACTTCGATGACAAAATAGCGGAAAAAAGTCAAATTTTTTGGTCTATTGCCAAATAGTTTTTATATTTATATTATTCTAGTAAAAAAATAGCTTGGGTCCCAATTATAAATTCAATATGGCTAACCCTAAATGGCGATTTTAGACGAAACTTTCTTACATCGTTGTCTATATTTAACTTCACAAAAACACTACAAAATCGCAATGTATTCTTTTGATGATTGTAAGAACCGTTTAATCTAAACAAATTTTTCGTCAATTTTGAGATTAAAACATTCTTGCATTTCAAACTATAATTCATAATAGAATGTTTCAAAAATTACCTCTAATAATTGTAGATAAATACCTGTATATTTTTAAAAATTTTTTAAGCACTTTTTATTGAATACAATTTTTTTTATTAAAGTTTATAGTTAGAAGTTAAAAATAGACAAACATGTAAATTAAATTTCTTGTACAAGCCGCCTATTTGTATCAGCCATATCAAATTTTCAGTCGGCTCCAGTGCTATTTTTCACTAATATCAATATGCCACCAGATCCAGAAACTCTGGTCGATCTCACAACGAGATCCTATGAAAATATAAGGAAATATACGAAAATATTCCATTTTTTCGCTTGTTTTCTTGAAAGTAGTCATATTTAAAAAATGGCACGTTTTGCCACAATTTGACTTTAGATTGGGAAAGAGCGAGGTCCAAAACTTAAATTTTTTCCCATGCAAGTTGCAGCATGAATATGTTTAGAAAATTTTCGTCAATCCGGCCAAAACGGGTTAACTTTATCGATCCTCCAATTCCAAGTAATTTAATAACGGACAATTATTAAATTATAAAAGAATTTTTTAACTGCGCATAGTCACAAGGTAATTTTAGTAACTTTAGAAAGATACTAAGCAAGTTATAAATGTTTCAAAAAACATACTATGTTTATCAAATTATTATTTATAAAAGACAACAATCATTAGTTTTAACATGTTTATTTCATAAATGAATACCATGACCCTATAATCCTATAACCGTATAACCTTATAAATATTGTTTGTTCAATTAAACTCAAATTTATATAAAGTTTCGGCAAAAAGAAAATAAAAGTTCTTAAAATGTGAGTCGAAGAGTCTAGCAACGCACATTATGGATCAGACAACGGCTGTGTGACATATCTTCGAAAAAAACAAATTATTTCAGAAAGACCCATTAGCGAACTATTTCCAGGGACTAGATGAGAGCAGGAACAAAAAAAGAATATATTTTTGTAATGTACACGCCAATACCTAGTGAAATGAGTAGTTAATTGTTTATAAAGAAGATAATTTGTAATATATTAATAAACGACTTCACTAGGAGGTGACAATAGTCTTTCAGTAATTTGTTCGCAAAGTTAAAAAAAAACAGTTTCAAGAAATACGCGTTTAAAGTTTTGAGTCATCACGACGGGCGATCAGAGACGTTGCGGCAACAAAAAAACGATTTTTTGAAAATCTTGGAGTGGTCTTATCCATTAAGGCATGACGAGACAGACATACAGACAGAGAGAGAGAGAGAGAGAGAGAGAGAGAGAGAGAGAGAGAGAGAGAGAGAGAGAGAGAGAGAGATTAAATGATTATGGAATATAGGAAGCCTATCTGTATACTAACATAACCTATCTTTTTTTCTACATACTTATAACCCACTTTGTTTAAAATTATAAAAAATGTTTGATTATGTTTTAAAATATTTAAATCTGTATACCGTAGTTTCTTGAATAAAATAAAGTCAAGAATTATTAGCAGGCAACCAAATATTCCTCGAAAAACCAGAGAGAAAAACACTGTCGATACACGTAGTAGTCCTAGCGCCATAGATATACTTGCCGCAGCAAATTCAATGCCCCTCTTAGTACTTACGTTATTCCTATGTATTTTGACCTCCCGAATCCGAATTTCGTGGGTGCTTTGCTCAAAAATGAACCATGTAAAAGTTATAAACCATTTATTATTGAAATGGCCTGTTTCTGACAAAATAGTTATATATTTCAACAATAACACTAAAATTTAAATTTAAAAATTTAATTTTTTTTATTTAACACTAAAAAGTGGTTCATGCATTAAAAATCGCATTGTAATAAATTTTCTATGTAAAGTTGCTGATTCGCGCACGAGCGCTTCACGAGAAAAAATTTATAATAATGCGATTTTTAATGTATAAACCACTTTTTACTGTTTAATTAAGAATAGTTATTGTTGGAATGTATAACTATCTTGTTAGAAATTGGTTATATCGATTGCAACAATTACTTTCGCCATTTCAATAATAAATTGTTTATAACTTTTATGCGGTGCATTTTTCAGAATAACGTATCGGGAACTTCGTCAGATACGAAAGTAGTGCTGAACGAGCCTTTAAAACATATGTTGGCTTTGCGGCGCATAGCTCCCTATACTGTTACTCCCCACACTTCATATATTTCCGTACGAAGACAGAGCGCCATTTGGGTTTCCATCGAAAAATAACACGAGATTGTTTACGCGAAGAGTAGCACTTTCAAAAGTTCCGGCGATAACAAATTTGATAAATAATAAAAAAAAAAAATCCGCAGTTTTTTCTCGAAAACTATGGACTTTATAACAATTTCATAAAAATGTAAATGGCATTGAACTAATTATAATAAACGTACAGTCATATTTATTTATCTGTACTCATGACAATTCACTCACTCCTTCAGGATAATGCTTTAAATACCTATTATTTTTTAGCCATAAACTTGAGTTGATCTATAAATTATAATATTCAGTTTCTCACTATAAAAAAATTTATAACTAAGTATTTAAATTTATTTGAAATTCATTTCAACTCAGCTTATGCTTAGCGATATTTTTTGAAATGACCACATTATTTATCCATGGGATACAACAACAATTATGTGCCAATTATGTTCGACAGTTTATCATCGATTATGTCGATCGAAATGAAATGATTGTTGTCCAAAGTGGTTGAGAATACAACAAAGAAAGTCAACAAATACAGGAATAGCAATAACTAAAGACGACAATATTGTGATTCGACGACTTCAGGTTTAATATTTTACTGTGCAATGAGCGCTTTGCGCATGTATATTTTGTAAAAATGCTATTATTATATTTATACGTATATACTTTTCACTGATAAACGTATGTATTTGGACGCAAAAATTATTTTACTATTTCAACATTTTGCAATAACGCTCTAAGACAATTTTTCAACAGTGATATGACATACTTTTAATAGCGTATAATGGATAATTATCATTATTTCGCATGTTATTTTTATTTACAAAATAAATTCATAAAAAAACCGATCACACTCAACGAATTTAACTGTACAAAAACACCACATTCGCGGAATAACATTAAAATAAAATCTTTCAATCACATACGTGATCCCCCTATTGAAAGAACCGTTATAATAGCCAAACATAACAAAAGTGCATTGCGCGTAAACATATTAGAATATACAATTAACATCCTTGCGTAATTGAACAGCATACTATGACAGAATCACTTCCAACGGGCTGATACATAAATTGATTGTCGCCAGATTTTAATCTCATCGTGACAAACCTGTCTCGTGTCGCATACACTTATACGCTCAGACCATACAGACGTAAATAAAAATTTGTCAATTCAACTAATTCGTTCCGCGTAGAATTCCCATCAGAGTATATACACTATTAATAACTCAAAAGACTTTAAAAATACTTTTCGCAGATAAACAAGTATGTTGGTAAAATTTAAGTAAATAAATATTTTTTACAAAAATGATCAAAGATGAGTTTTGTCATTGGATTCTCTTATTTCTGTGAAAAAAAATTTTTTTTTCATAACATATCATGTCATAGGCATTTAATTCATCTTAGATATATTACAACCTTTTCTATCAACTGCTTACTAACAATTTTTTTTTAATTATGCTTCATTATTATTCTATCTAAAATACCTTAAGTTTGCTGCACAATTATTAAAAAAAAGTGACAAGATAAAGTGCATAGCAAATACAAACAAACAGCTCCGTTTTATAGCTGTGTGATCTATGTAGATTCTCTGTACATAACTGCGTATTTCTTCTTCACTGTAGGTGGACATAATACCATTTGTCGACTGAAAATATTGAAATCGTTTATTAATTTAGGAGTGAAAGAATATAGAAATAGAAAAAGAACACATGTAATAAAAAAAAACAAATTATAATTTATTTATCAATTTTGTGGACACGTAAGAAATTTTGTTGACTGTAATAAAAGAAAATGTAGATGTAGAATATAATTTTTAAACACATGCGTATAGTATACTTACCAATGGGATCTATAGGTTGCGCTTCCTGTGGCTCTGAAGATTTTTGTAGAACCTCATTTGCAGCACTTGTTGTGATTTGAAATGGACTGTCTTTTACTGTTAAATTTGTACTAAAAAAATTATATGTCAAAGTTAAATATGATCAATTTCATGAAGGAATAGCCAGCGGATGATTATTTTACAAACCATGAAATATTTCCAGAAGTAGTTTCTTTCTTGATAAGGTTTTGCCAATGTTTGTGTACTTCTTCAATTACGTGTAAAGAAAAGTCTCTTGGTTTCGCTTCCCCAATAGTGGCCTTTAGCAAAAGTGGATAATACTTATCAATATCAGCAACATCTAAACAATTAGAAAATTTTCTTTTAGTATTGAAATAGACTGAAAATCCAAAACTTCTAGTGACAGTGCAATTTTTAAAATAAACCAATGACGTTACACTTTTCAGTTTGTAATGAAACGTCATATAAGCTAACAAGTTAATGCTCCTAATTCTACTTAGTAACCCCATATTCATCACGTCAATATACAATTAGATTGGCCTTGAATAAAGTATCTTTAAGATCTAGTATAGCAGCAGTGATGTACACATTTAAAATCGCTCTAAAGAAAAAGTTAACACAATAAAATTAAATTTACCATTCATTTGCTTAATTTTTTTAGTTGAAAATGTATTCTTCATCGTCATCGAAGCCATTTTCATCAAATCGTTCCCAATTATGATATCGACCTGATTCTAATCCAATATTTTCATCACCTTCGGATAACAGCTCAATTATAGCACTGTTAACAAAAATTAATTTATATTTTTTATAATTCTTTTTGTCATGAATCATTTATTATTAAAACTTTCATCAAAATCACTTTAAGACATTTCCTTCGAGAGCAATCCAATTGATTATGCCTGGGTGTGAAATTTCAAACTCTAGCAAGCAATCAAACTTTTCCTGGAGTTTTGCCATTTTTTTCTCATGTAAGA
Source organism: Philotrypesis tridentata (assembly GCA_018906965.1). Lineage (NCBI taxonomy): Eukaryota > Metazoa > Arthropoda > Insecta > Hymenoptera > Pteromalidae > Philotrypesis > Philotrypesis tridentata. Next base: position 119,544 of record JACCIB010000319.1, read on the forward strand.
AAAATGAAGAAACGTTTAGAAAAGTATTTAGAATCTTATATTTATAAAATGATTTTCTCGTTACCTGTTGAGGTAACGAGTACCTACTTGGTGACAGAAAAAGTAATGCGACTGAGCTGACAAAATTGATCCATTGAGTGAAATCCTGATGATGATTTTTCATGATCACACGAGGTGGTTCTTGTCTGCCTGGACTTTCCACTGTAGCTCCAATACTCGAGTACTGTTTTCCAATCCCTCAATCAAAGAAACGATTTCCTCATATTCGTGCACCTATTGTTTCTTTGGATCAACCGTGTATTAACAGAAACGTATAACTTGTAACCCTAAACATAACCTATTTTATTATTGTTAAACTTTGGTTACAATAATGTAACCAGATCTCCACCAACGAAATAAGTCACTTTTTAAAACTTTTTTCTTTTCATATATTTATGAAAACTTGTCTAACGTTATTACGTAAATTATTTTTAACAAAAGAAAATTTTGTATACATACAACGGAAAAAGAGCTACTTATAACCATGAATAGGGTTATAGGTCGCGATTCGCGAGCGATGATTTTTTTTTGTATCTGTAAGGCTAGGGGAAATGGCTTCTCCCCACCAGTCTATCGAAGTACCAACCTACCAACAAACGCACGATGCTGTGCGATGATGACCAGATGATAATATGTATACAATATATATCTTTTGAAGGAGCTTTTTCCCTGATTTCCCGCGCGGCGCGTGTATTTAGGGACAAAAGTGTATAGATAATATACAGTATCTGTATAATTATCTATATCAAATCTCCTTTGTCTCTGCATTCCCGCGCATCCTCGCCTCGTTCATTTCTCATCGAAACGTGCTTCGAATCACCTCGCCTCACCGCACATCTCAATCTCGGCGAAATGGCAGGAAGGCCAGGGAAAAAAGGTAAGTGGTAAAATAAATATAAATTGTATGTAAATTTTGGAATTATAATATTAAATTAATATTGAGTTTTTACAGGGAAAAATCAAGGAAGAGGAAAGAAGGATGGGGAGAGAAAACGTCGAGTAGGAAAGGCTGAAAATAAAGGTGCTGCTGACGAGGCCGCTGCAATTGCCGCAGCAGCTGCTGAAGATGCTGCTGCTAGAGAAGCTGTTGCTGCTGCTGATCTTGCTGCTGCTAGACAAGCTGCTGCTGCTAGAGAAGCTGTTGCTGCTGCTGATCTTACTGCTGCTAGACAAGCTGCTGCTGCTAAAGCTGAAGAAAAAAAAAGGAATGAAGCCGCGACCATTCAAGCTGTCATTGCCGCTACCAACGAGTTCACTGCTGCTCGAGGAACTGCTGCCCAGCAACACGGAGTCCAGATAGTCACTGCAGCTACCGCTGCCGCTGTTGCTGCTCACCAGGACACCGATAAGCAATATGTAAGTAAAAAAAAATATTCGCGTATCAATATTTGGTAGCTGCGGAGGTGTCGCGCGCGAACACGCGACGGGAACAAAGCACGCCTCTCTCTCTCTCTCTCTCTCTCTCTCTCGCATCAGCAATTACTCGCAGCCGCTGCAATATTCGCTGCTGCTGCGGCGTCAAGGGCGGTGAATTTTTTATAAAGTCACACATTCTTTATAGAGTTATCTATAGCCGTAGAAAACGCGTGCGAGCGAGAGAGAGAAACAAAGAAAGAGAGAGAAGCCTACGTTCGCCGCGCCGCGTGCCGCATTTCGATTGTATTCGCTGCCGCCATTACGCTGTGTATGTGTACATGTGTGTTTACTTTTGTTGCAAGCGCTGCAGCCAGGATTGTTCGCTCTGTGTGTGTGTGTGTGTGTGTTAGTTTTTTTTTATGATATTGTGCGGCGAGCGTGAGTTAAGTGTTTTTTTCAAGTGTTTCGAATGATTTTATTTTGGGGGGGGGGGGGCGAGAGCTTTTTTGCTTCTATAAAAATGTTATATTATTTTGATTTATAGTGGGTGATTCTTTGTGAGATCGACCGGCCGAAAAATAGATATAGCTATATAACTTTGGGAATTTGTTCTGGAGGTTACCTATGAATCACCCAGTATTTTTTGTTTTACCTAGTCCTATATAATAATTAGTGTTTTTTTCGCAGATACCAGAATTACTAACAACAATCAACGAACTGACGGACAATAACAGAAAATTATTGGAGAGCGTTAAGAGCACAACCGGGAAATTAAAAATTACAGAAGGAAAATTAAATCACGTCACAGCATTGTATGAAAATGTAAGAAAAATAATATAATACAAAATAATATTGAAAGAATTAATAAAAAATAATTATTTTTTCAGCTTCCACGCAACAAATGTATTAATTGTCTTCAACAACTTACATATCAGCAACAAATTATTCCTCAGCCAGCGCCACAGCCGCAGCCGCAACAACAACCACAACCACAGCCGCAACAACAACCACAACCACAGCCGCAACCACAACCACAGCAGCAACCACAGCTGCAACCACAGTTTGCGTATCAGCAACAAATATACGAAGCACCGTATTATGAGCAAGAAGCATACGAAGCACCGTACTATAATCAATATAGAGCCCGCGGTACCCAGCGGCAACGGTATGGGCGCTGGAAGCCCCGAAACCGCGGATTTTATAATTAATGCAAGTCGTTTTTTGTATATCCGCATTAAAAGTACTCTTTTTATTTATTTTAATCTTATTATACTTATATAATATCTTATTTTCAAACATTTTGATGTAATGAACATTATTTAAAAAATAAAATATTTTGCAACTCTACATTTTCCAATTTCTTTATTATAGAAAAACTTCGAAAGACATTTTCAATACGTTTTGTGCAACAATTGTTCATTTTGCTTTTTTAATAAATTAAATAATACAGCAACGAACAACGTGATTCCTTTTGGAAAGAAAACATTTTTTTACACCTCTGAATGTTAATTTTTTGAGATTTTTATGCACTTACATATGTAGGAAAATCCTGTATTGAGCTTTTTGGCTCTGAAAGTATAAAAATAACTAATTTCCTTTTATATGGATTTACCCATATATGCATATGATAATGAGTATAAATGTGTAGGTATATATAACGAGTTGTTCGGTCTTCTCTCTTCGTCGCTTTTTTTTAAGTATTTTATGTCTTTCTGAATGCGCTATCGATGACGCGGCTAATTTCAATTTTATTCCGGCAAAGTGCTCTTTGTCGGCGACAGCACTTGTTGCTTTTCTCCGTAAGCTCCTTGTACTCGAGCTTTTTAGCGGCATTTTTGATTGTCAAAGCGTTGTCTACATCGATGCAGGTCTCGAGAAATTCGGCGCAACTCTCGACGACATCTTTTAAACCAAGAAAATCGGCCTCGAACATGAGACTGCCGGCGTTTCGTTCCTTGAGATCGATTTCGTCGATGTAGGAGAAATTCAGGAGTGATCCCATATTCCTGAAGAAAGAAAGCGAGAGATTATTTTATTGCAATTAGTTTTCGATGCTGTGTAAGTGTAAATCCCAAAATTTATGCATACTTAGCTTTGACATTATTTAAAATAATTATTTCGTCATTGAAGCCGTTGACGAAGATTTTTTCGAAATACGGCACTATGTCATCGCGAGAGTGAATTTGTGCGCTTCAAAATACTCCTCTTCTGCCTGAAAATCACACTAATTTACTAGCATTCCATCGGTGCTTCGGTAAATACAAAACATTATTACCTTTATCGTTACGCCACACAATTTTCCCTCGGCTCTCACTCGCTCGAGGCACGAGAAGGGATTGTTTCTCTAATAAGTAAAATGCTTCAGCTCCTTCTCGGTTTCGTTCGAATCCTGCATATCTTAATTCTATATATTCAGTATAAGATGCAAATTATTGTAATTAGAGTAGATCCTTGGCACCTGCACAATAATAACAATGTCGCCGATCAGCTCCGAAGTCGAGAATTCAAGGTTACATTAATAGGTTACTAATGACATATTTCGACTATAAAACTCGACTGGAAGAAAATGCCCGACAAAATTGCAGGACTTCCGGACTGATAAATATTTTTTAAACATTTTTCACAGCGGAGAAAAGTGAAAAGACGATTTTTTACTGTTCGTCCATCGTAGACCTCGAGCAGCGATGCTTAATTTCAGTCTTTCAATAAATTATATAAAATCAATAAATTAACTAGAATTTACATTACATTGACAGGATTAGCCTGTTGCAAGTTCTATTATTGGAGTACACATTTTTTTAACACCCCAAAGCGGAGAATAAACGAAAAGACGGTTTTTTACTATTCGTCCATCGTAGTTTTCGAGCAGCGCAGATTACTTAGAGTTTTTAAAGAAATCATATAAATAATAAATTAACTAGAACGTACATTGTATTGGCCGGATTACCCTGTTGCGAGTGTAGTTATTAGGATAAATATTTTTTTTAACACGTCCACGTTTGTGGAGAAAAGTGAAAAAATGGTTTTTTACTGTTCGTCCATCGTAGACCTCGAGCAGTGCGTCTTACTTTCAGTCATTGAAGAAATTATATAAGCAATAAATAAATTAGAATATACATTGCATTGGTGGGTTTAACTTCTTACAAATGCAATTATTAGGATAAATATTTTTTTTAACACATCCCACAGCGGAGAAAAGTGAAAAGATGGTTTTTCACTGTTCGTTTATCGTAGATCTCAAGCAGCGCGGCTTACTTTTATTTGTTATAGAAATAATATATACAACAAATTAACTACAATATGCAATGTAGAAAGAAAAAAACTTTTTTTCATCTATTTTTCCACCTTTTCACATTAGTCTATACACATAAAATCCATTTTGCAAAAATGACAGCCTATATGAAAGTTTTTTGTTTTTATGCTCACATATTTCTGGCCGATATTCATAAAAAATACGCCTATCATAAAAATTTCAAAAGAATAATAATATCTTAGAATTCCCCAAAAAATATTCTCAATCTTTTCACTGAAAAGTTATGAAATAAAAAAATTTGAGAATACTTAAAAGAATGATGCATTCATCAAGAATATGTGATACTCGTGCTGACACCTGCCTGTAAATGCAATTGTCAAAGCTATTGAGTGAAATCAGTAGTACAGGAATATTATGCAAGCGCCCTCTTGTGGTAGCATCATAAAGTAATGGTAAACATGGCGGCGGCTTCGCCACCTCGATCGTGCACCTCGTGTAGTAGTTCAAGGTTTTCGACAAATTTACGTGTATTTCATACTTAGGACGTTCCTCAGGAGATTACTTATAATAACAGTGATTGGGGACAAGTATCATTATGCACCTATTTGTAGTGAATTACTTATACAGAGTGAATTTGTGAAATCCAGTTACGTGTCTTCTGCTCATCAGTGTCACCGTCTCCGAGTGTGAAGCCGATTACTAGTTCAAAGATTTTGTTCATATTATTCAACTAATACTTTCTTGGCTACGCGGTAAATATTCCTTATTATATCAGTGATTGGGGACAAGTCGACATTTGTTCCCAATATAAACCTGGACTTCACAATTACCTGACAATGAAGAGGTACGTTGTGTTGCGTGCGACAGCGTTCGTGAGGTCGGTATGTAGAAAATCACAGAAAAATGATTTTCATCGAATTTCAATAAAATAAGACTTGTCCCCCATTCATTTAGTTATTATTAATCATTTCCTAAAGTTTCGGAGCGATTGCATTTACCGTTTAGGAGAAAACTTTGAACTACGAAAAGAAGGTAAAACAGATAACTTCTTTTTTTGTTGATACGGCGTCACCTTAACATAATTATTTGTTGAACTAATTAGAAATACCTTTTTAATCATTGCATTATAATCACATTTCTTATTAACCTTTACTAAGGGAAAAGTATTAAACGTAAATAATAAACCTGCTAGAATATTATTTACATTATTATTGAAAGATTGACTTTAATTTACATAATGAAAATAGACTTTTAGAATAAGCACTCTGAATTTTCACCACATAAGGGATATCGAGAGTTTAAAAATTAACTTTGATTAATATAATGAAATAACTGTATAGATAGAGAAAACACTTAGAATTTTTGTGACATTGAGATATCAAGAGTTGCAAAATTAATCTTCAAGTTTTACATGAAGAAACGACCTTATACTTGCCAGCCTTTTACCTTGAAAAGGTTTTTTTTGGGGGGGGGGGGAGATTTCACTACTTTTAAAAAGTATGTAATACCTAAATTACAGAGAATAGTTAACATGAACTGAATAAGTTATAAATTTAAAAATTAATGTGTATATGCTCACTGAAGATGGCCGCGGCAGTGGTGCTAGTATTTGTAACTAGCGCCCTAGTTCTAAAAGTGTGCGCGCGTGCTCAGTCTGTGGCGTCGGTAAGTCGCTCTGTAGTCCTGGGGTTATCGACGTTACGTCTGCTATACCGTCAGTGTTTAACCTCTCGCGTGATTAACTTTGTCGCTGCTAAAGTATTTTAAAATTGTTGCTACGGGATCGAAACTCGTACTCAGGAGCAACTATGGATGGTCAGCTACTCCGAGGAGTGATTTCTTTTGGGACTTGTACACTGTGGTGATGGGAAACTTGTGCTTTCCCTTGGTCGATCATTGCTGTTTGGAGTCAGATAAGTTATTTTTTTTTTATTTAAATTATTGAGACTTTTTGTTGATTTAAAGCACCGGTGCTTTGTTAAAAGAATTTTGTCTTTTGGTTTTCAGGTCACTGGGTAAATGCTGCTTCGAAATTTGTGTGTTACGTCTTAAGAAGATTTTGACGTCTCCCCTGGAATGGCATGCCGAAGCTAGTACACAAGTTTTCGCTAAAGTTTTTTGTACTGAGAAGTACAACAGTGTTGTAGAGTGTTTTAATAAACATATTTAATTAATTTACATGACTTGACCAGTGCTTTTGACTTTTTGTAGTTTTTAAATTATGTATATGTGTGAATAAGTGTAAATCACTATGGTGTTTTTCAATAATTATTGTGTGAATTTGTGGATCTCAAGTGTGATTTGTCGAGAACAAGCAAAAAATGGTATAGTTATTTTCACTTTTTTTCCTACACATAATAATTTAATAATAATTCACATGATAATATAATTCACATAATATATATGATAATTCACATAATTATTTAATTTATGTTAAAGTGTTTTGTGTTGTTTGGCTCTGTTTCCCTGGATTTGAATGGACTTATTGGTGTATGTTTATGTCAGACCTATCTGATTGAGTTCGTCTTTTGGAGCAAAGGCCGTCTCTTTCAAATTGCTCTTCCTGGGTTCGACTAAGTTTTGATGTGTAAATAGTGGATCTCAATAATTGTGCACATTGAATTTAGTTTGTGTGTTGGTTTAATTGTTTTATTGTCTATGGAATTGATAATGACTTTTGCCGACCAAGTTTTGTTTGTGCATGAATAGAGGAATACTTATGAACTCAGTGCTTCGTGCAAGTGCGTTGCTTTAATTTTTTTAAATTATAGTTTGAAAGTTTTATTTGTTGGTCCAATATGGGATATTAATAATGCTTTTGGGGTGCCTGTCTATTAAGTTAACTATTTGCTTGTTTTGTTATTTGACAGACTCCTATGCTAAACTACTCTGTGGTACGTTAAACTATTTATATTGAGTTTGGGGTATGTGAAAAAGGCATTGGAAGTGCAAACTGTGAATCTTTCAACGTCTTTTATCTTGGTACACTGTGTTGAATTACGTTCAATGTTTTCTATTATTATTTACACTCTGTATTATAGCTGACAACCTAATTTACTTTCATCGTTAAATATTTATTCATCACAGCCATAAAATTTATATATACTGAATTTACTGCTAAACCATAATATCAAAGAAAGTATAAAATATATATATAATATCAACTTCCATTTGGTCCCATTAAAAATGGAATAAATATCTGCAAAAAATACATGTTTACAAATACCAGAGCTTATATATAATAACTACTGTATTAAGGTACTAAAAAATGTATGTAAAATATCCATAGATTTTAATCACTACTATAATAATGACTACATATAGAAATGAAAGCGAAGAATATAATTGAAATAAGTAAGCTACATTTTGAATATTTCGGTCTTCGCCTGATTTAAAATCTGTTATAGCTATAAAAGCTTGTTTTAACATGCTAAAACAATAAAATTGAGTTTATCTAAGAACTTATAGTTTTGATTTTTATAGTTATGCACCTGACAATTTAGATCCTAAAGCCATGAAATCGATGGAGTAAGTATATAATATACACATGCTGATTATTGTATAAAACATTACTGTTGCATCAAGCAAGAATATTCTCTATTATATAAACTGAATAATCTCTAAAATCCAACAAAATAAAACACTTTCACTACCTATTCATAAGAATCCCTTTCGACGAACAGCCTGAGAGTCTACCTCCCAGGAGACGATAGGAAATGTTATGAACTATTCATATACACTTAAACAACTTAGAAACTTTCATGCATGAGCGATGCATATTCTTGACACTTCACTAGCTTCTCACAATAGAAAATAATTTTTTCCTTATATAAACTGACTATTCTCTGAACTAAGAAAATAAAACACTTTTACTATCTATTCATAAGAATTCTTTTCGCCGTACAGCCTCAGAGTCTATCTCTCAGGAGACGATAGGAAAAGTTAACATAAGCATTTCCACAATTGTAGAAACTTTCTTGCGTGGAGGATTGAATATAATCGTAACAATCAACCAACTTGTCACTTCACAAGAAAATTATATAAACTGGAAATTCTCTATAAATTTTCTTTGATTCTTGGATGATGAAAATACAAGACTTTCACTAGCTTCTCATCAGGATCCCTTTCGACGAATAGCCTGAGAGTCTACCTCCCAGGAGACAATAGAAAAAATTACACATCCACTTCAAGAACGTAGAAACTTGCTTGAAAGGTGAACCCAGGAGACGATAGAAAAAGTTACATATTCACTTCAACAACGTAAACTTTCTTGAAAGATGAATTCTTAACACTTTACTAGCTGCCACATCACAGAATAGTTATTTCTTTATATAATCTAATAGTAAAAAAACCTGAAAAATAAAAGGATATATTTTAACAAAGAATCAGTTCATGAATCTTTCATGTATTGTATATAATTTTAGACATTTACTTTTTAGCACTTTTTTCAACTTCACATAATAATTGTTTGGATAATACTTTTCATAAGTTTATTCTCGTTTAAAATAACAGAATCACTTTCTGTGTACAACTTATAATAAGTTCACTTTTTAACACTTTTTTATGGTACATTCCGTCCGATCTGGATAGAGAAAAAGTCTATAATTCACAGCAAGAGGTGGATAGTCCTCCATAAGGAGACGATCCTCCATAAAAAACAATCCTTCACACTAGGAGATGAATTACTTATTATCAAAATAAAAATCTTCAGCTTGCACCAGATATTCTGCTAACTTAATAAATATTCTTACTTCACAGCATAATAAATACTGCAAATCATAAATATTTATAATTCAAACTTTTTTCAATGGCAATATAACCTCCCAAAAGTATCTGAAAAAGAAAAGAGAACATTTAAACAAAGTATCAGTTCACGAAACCTTGATTTATATTGTATATTAATAAATCACAATCATAACACTAAATACTTATCTAATCTAATTATACACTATTAATCATGTCGATCATTATGAACGAAATTGACTTATTTCTCACTGTTTTTAAATGACACTGTTTTAAAATATTAAACTTATGATATATTTCGCACTATCACAATATTTAATAATAATATGTTAAATTATTAATTAAAATATTTACGTTGATTATTATAAACATAAACAATGTTTCACCATGAAAGATCGTCTGCATCTGCTCAGCATGTACAAGTAGATCTATATTGATGCATGGTGTGCTATATATTATAATGCCTATGAGATGTATATAGGGTCTGGCTAGCGCCCGACGGCGGCGTACGTACTCACGTACCTTATACTTGCCATCGTGGCGCTACCGCGCCCCTTGATATAAGCAATTGATAGTAGGTCACTAAATGTTTATGAACTTTCATAACTTATCCTATGAAGTTTAATCAAATACATTCTATATTGAAGAAATGTGACTGTCGTATCATTCATTAGTTGTATATTATCTAATGTACATTGTAAACTTATTTTTGATAGTTAACATTAATGCGTATAACTCTTGCTAGTATATAATTATGTGTTAAGCTTTCAGGATAAATCAACTTGATCGAGCTTACTGCACTTTAAGAATGCAACATGTATTCCAGCTAATGAATTCAAATATTTAAGTATATAAATCATATTTAATTAATTACAACAATACATAATGCACCTTCAAAGTAAAGTAAGTTGTGCTCAATCAATTTAATTAATTCCGGAAGATTAACCTTTACTTATATACTAACAAGAGATATACATTAACACTGACTATCAAAATTAAGTTTACAATTTGTATTTGATAATAGATAACCAATGCATGCTACGACAATCACATTTCTTCAATGTAGAATATATTTGATTAAACTTCATATGATAAGTTATGAAAGTTCATAAACATTTAGTGACCAACTATCAACTGCTTATATGCATTATTCTTGTCAATTGAGTCCTTTCTTAAAGTATGCTCTGATAGATGAATTTATTTTATATTTCTTAAATATAAAATATATTTGATTGTACTACATACGATAATATATCAAGGTTCATAAACATTTGAGGAATGGAAAAACTATGCGTCTCTTCGAGCCAAGTAACTTTATTACTGCCAAACGTTTCGGGATGTATTAATCCCCTCATCAGTGGCTAAATTAAATAGGTACAAAAATTGAAATTATAACAAAAATTACAGAAATTTTAAATTTTACAAAATTACTATAATAGAATTACAAATATAATAATAATAGACAAGGAATATAATTTAAAATTTAACAGAAATTAGAAACGAACGCCGTCTTCATGATCGACGAACAGAAAAAGCAATCGCAAACGGATCTAATGAAAGCAATATTATAAATAAGCTAATGAATTTATACAATAATTACACAAGAAATAATAATCTAACAGACTTACGGAACTGTGACTCGATGTTTCTTACAAACTAATCATGCCGGTGCCACTAGGTGGTAAAGCGGCACCGGCCGAGGCGGGAGGTCAACTAAGATCTCGCGACAAAAATCGACCTTTTAACCATCTCAATACATCCACCAAAACAGATATTCATACATAAAAATATAAAGGTGTGCAAAATATAGCGGCCACAGATACCCAAGTTCGCTCGGTGTATTAGGAGCGCAAGACGCCATAGAGGCGGCATATACTAATACTCAGATAGTAGAGCGGGGAGGCCGAGCCGCTACGCGTGAAGCGCTCCTGCCATGACTATATTACTATATAGTATACAGTATGGCCAGTGCGTTGCCACGGCAACCCGGACTCTCCGACCTCCCACTGGGCTGTGCCGCTCCGACTCGCCGGCCAATCACTATCGAACACATGTTGGCCGAGTTGAAGAGAGCACGAAGCGGTATGCCACCTCTCTCCGCATGCTAATATCCCAATACAGCCTGCTCGCCACCGAGCCTCTGCAATCGCATTATTTATTGATTTATTTTATTCGGATTATTTTTTAAAGTAGATATAACATTTTTGTAACTGGTTTTGAGGTGGCACGTATCCTCAGCCCTATTAAGAGTGCCATCGAAGAACTGTATATGCAACATTTCTGAGAACCGTCTGCGGAAAATTGACGGTTCTCTATCTATTATTTTAATATTGTCGAAATTAAAAGTATGCCCTGTTTCCAATGCATGTACTGCGAGGGGGGATTTTAAATCGCCCTTCTCTATGTATTTTTTGTGCTCGTTTTGCCTAGTTCTTAGAGGCCGATACGTTTCTCCGATATACGTAGAATCGCAATCGGAGCAGTCAATTTTATAAACAACATTTCTCGCGTCCTGCACTGCAGTAGGATCTTTTCCTAGTTTAATAAATTTGTTGAACTTATCGGGAACATTGTTGACTAGACTCAAGTTGTTATTTCTGATAACAGATTTTAATTTATCATTAAACCCTTCGTAGTAAGGGAAAACTGCGAACCCTTTTCTAGAATTAAAACTATTGTTACTATTACAACGCTGTGAATCTGTATTACTCGCCCCTGAACCCTCCCGCCTGGCCCTTGAAAGGTCCAAGTTGCGAGCAATCCGTTTCTTACTGAATTTTTCTATAAAGTTTATCGGGTAATCGTTAGCTATGAGGATTTTTTTTGCTTTCACGATATTCTCACGGTGGAAACGCGGATCCGATAACAATATTGCCCTATCAAATAGGTTAAACATTATTGCAATCTTTTGATTTTTTGGGTGGTGGGAGAAGAAATTGACGTATCTAGAGGAAGCTGTGTCTTTTTGAAACCAATTTGTAAATATATTTCCACAACAATCATGAAAAATGGAAATATCAAGAAAATTAATACTATTATTGACTTCAACTAGGAAAAGATCCTACTGCAGTGCAGGACGCGAGAAATGTTGTTTATAAAATTGACTGCTCCGATTGCGATTCTACGTATATCGGAGAAACGTATCGGCCTCTAAGAACTAGGCAAAACGAGCACAAAAAATACATAGAGAAGGGCGATTTAAAATCCCCCCTCGCAGTACATGCATTGGAAACAGGGCATACTTTTAATTTCGACAATATTAAAATAATAGATAGAGAACCGTCAATTTTCCGCAGACGGTTCTCAGAAATGTTGCATATACAGTTCTTCGATGGCACTCTTAATAGGGCTGAGGATACGTGCCACCTCAAAACCAGTTACAAAAATGTTATATCTACTTTAAAAAATAATCCGAATAAAATAAATCAATAAATAATGCGATTGCAGAGGCTCGGTAGCGAGCAGGCTGTATTGGGATATTAGCATGCGGAGAGAGGTGGCATACCGCTTCGTGCTCTCTTCAACTCGGCCAACATGTGTTCGATAGTGATTGGCCGGCGAGTCGGAGCGGCACAGCCCAGTGGGAGGTCGGAGAGTCCGGGTTGCCGTGGCAACGCACTGGCCATACTGTATACTATATAGTAATATAGTCATGGCAGGAGCGCTTCACGCGTAGCGGCTCGGCCTCCCCGCTCTACTATCTGAGTATTAGTATATGCCGCCTCTATGGCGTCTTGCGCTCCTAATACACCGAGCGAACTTGGGTATCTGTGGCCGCTATATTTTGCACACCTTTATATTTTTATGTATGAATATCTGTTTTGGTGGATGTATTGAGATGGTTAAAAGGTCGATTTTTGTCGCGAGATCTTAGTTGACCTCCCGCCTCCGCCGGTGCCGCTTTACCACCTAGTGGCACCGGCATGATTAGTTTGTAAGAATCATCGAGTCACAGTTCCGTAAGTCTGTTAGATTATTATTTCTTGTGTAATTATTGTATAAATTCATTAGCTTATTTATAATATTGCTTTCATTAGATCCGTTTGCGATTGCTTTTTCTGTTCGTCGATCATGAAGACGGCGTTCGTTTCTAATTTCTGTTAAATTTTAAATTATATTCCTTGTCTATTATTATTATATTTGTAATTCTATTATAGTAATTTTGTAAAATTTAAAATTTCTGTAATTTTTGTTATAATTTCAATTTTTGTACCTATTTAATTTAGCCACTGATGAGGGGATTAATACATCCCGAAACGTTTGGCAGTAATAAAGTTACTTGGCTCGAAGAGACGCATAGTTTTTCCATTCCTCAAAACTTCCACCATCGAGCGATAGCGTCATTATTTATAGTTCATAAACATTCTTAATCGATTACATGTATTATTCTTACCACTTGAGTCCTTCTCGCATTTCTTAAAAATTATTTATTAATCAATATTCTTATTTGTTATATATAATGCATGTACACTATTACTTATTTACAGTTACATAGATACTATTTTAATCTCAAAACAGTCTCAATATTTTTAGGATTCATTTGATGGAAACATGCAATGCTATAATTGAAAAAAATCTCATATCTATCACTTTTTAGCCATTACATCCATTATTATAATTAATTTAATATTATCAGCTAATTAAATATTTAAATTCTATAGCAGGAGTACATAATAAATCCTCAAAGTACAGTAAGCTCTGCATGATCAATTTGGTTTATCCTGAACATTTACTTACTAACAACTAACAAGAGTTACGCATAAATTTTGATTACCAAAAATAAGGTTATACAATGTGCATTTGATAACAGATAGCCAATAAATGTTATGATGACTGCAACATTAATTCCTAACACTTTATAAGTCTGCAATAAAAAGTTAATAAAATTTCTATAAAAAATGTGTCTGTTATAAAAAATAATCTCTGAGGAGCACAAATTTTCATTAATTTAATTTTCTAATAACAATTTTCAATAATTTTAGGACAGTCAAAAATTTCTTTTAAATTTCACAAAGAATTTTAAATAGGTTACAGTTTTAATAATTTAGGTTACAGCTAATAAAACTTACTCTTATAATCATTCTAAATAATATCCAAGTTTTTGTCAACAAAAAATTCCACACTTTTTATATAGGAATTTCGATGTCCCCATTTGCGATATACATATATAGATAATTTTTTGAGGTTATCTGAAGATACTTCTTAAATTTTCCAATTTTCAATCACAAAGTTATTGTTGATGAAGAAATCAATCAATTTGTGATACAGTTCGTTGTCCCAATCCAACCCTTTTCTTCTCTTAACGTTCATATTTTAAAAAATTGTTGGACAATAGCAAATGAGCGAGTATGCACATATAATTGCATATAATTTGATTTCGCTCGCTTGGTGGAAATCACACAAGAGACAGAGCACAGAGATTATGCGTCTCGATTTTCCGCAATGTGCTTATGAACTATATACGGACCGTCTACCTTTGCAAAAAATTCAACGTATTTTACAATAAACGATTTCGAAATGTGTCCATCATTAATAACTCCCAGCATCCCGCAGCCGTAGCAGTATTTATCGGGAGTCTTCGCCAGCCTGGCCACCTCCAAATTTGCTTGGCACAACTTCTCTCTCCGTCCCTGACTCTGGTCCCCACTGAGGAATGCAGCATTCTCCTCCCGCTGCCTCTCCGACGCACGAGCCAACGCCTGCCTCTCCACCTCGGATAGCCTCCGGCCAACTCCCTACCTTTCTCTCCCGTTAGAGCCAGGAACGAGTCCAGCTTCTTCGAGGTTGAGTCAATGAGGAGACGATACTTGCTGCGAAGATCCCGCACCTCATCGAGCTCATCTCCCAGCTGTCCCCATTCCTGCTCAACAGTCAAGATCGGAGAGGAATCGACCACCGGAGCCACCACCGAGTCCTTCACGACAGCGTCCTTGCGCGGCATCCCCAACTGCCCCTCCACCAGGCAGATGGACTCACAGTCCTCCGGCGACTCAGGACGCCGGACCAAAAGCCGCATCCCCGGGCCCAGCAGCGGAATGGCCTTCGCTGAAATTGGGGCCAGCACAGTCGTCCTCAGTTGTCGACGCACCCTCACCAGATCCAGCTGGTCTGCGTTGTCGCTCATGTTCCTGTAGTAGATGATTGTTGTCAGCAAAATTCAGGGGTTCTTCTACCTAATACCCTACTCTATCCTAAACCTTCGCTCTATTTGATCGCATACGTCTCGGAGACAATTCAACTTGCGGTTCTCGCTGTTTACTAGAACCTTTCGGTCGACCGCGTTTTGCATGAAGTTCCAGTGAACCTCTGTTTTCCGTTTTCAACGCGTCAGACTCTGCGAGAGTCGCTTCCCCCCCCCCCCCCAGGAGCCCTCGTATCACGAGAAACGACGATTCGGGTTTTACGCGGCCTACCTCGCTTACGTGGAACATCCACGTTTTCACTCAGCGCAATATTTCACCCCTCACATTCATTTTCTTCGCTAACAATCGCTTCCTGGGTATTTCGAACGTCTACTTCTACAGGATCACCGTCTTCTTTTTCAGAAGCATCAACAGAATTTTCATATTCAACCAATGCTTCAGCAAACGTCAAATGTTCTCCTTTAACGTATGGTTTGATGTCGATAACATGTATCTTCTCAAAGCATTCACCTTGCTCATTAATCATTGAATAAACATCTTGTCCAATTCTAGTAGTAATCTTAAATGGACCAGCAAATTTAGGTGCAAGTTTAGTATTAATACCTTGAATAGCGGACGATAAAATACGATTACGCTTCCAAACCAAGTCATCGATATTAAATGTAACTTGTCTGCGTTTCGCGTTATAATATCGTGCTTGCTTCTGCGATGAACGTTCAATATTCTTCTCCACATCTAATTGCAAATCAAATAATCTACACATCCGCTCTTCCCAGTTCTTCACAGCAAGCTTTTGAGCTTCTTCTCTTGCAGCTTTTTCTTCTTTTCGCCTGGTACTAAGCGGTGGCGCAGGGTTTCTTCCCATGTTCAGGAAAGCTGGACTCACTCCTGTAGACTCTTGCACAGATGTATTATATGCAAAAGTTAACTCGGGCAAATACTTATCCCAAAGCTTATGTTCCTCCTCAATAAAAGCAGTGGTCATCGTTTTGAACGTTCGATTTACACGCTCAACTGGATTCGCCTGGGCATGATATGGCGATATCATCTGATGCTCAACGCTGCTTTCTGCCAGAAATTTCTTTATAACCTTATTACGGAATTCCGTACCATTATCCGACAGAAATACTTCAGGAGTACCAAATCTTAAAAACACATGCTCTTTCAAAGCATTCTTGATACTGATACCATCAGCCTTACGCAACGGTATTACTTCTATCCACCGAGTAAACACATCTAACAGGATCAGTAAATAGGTATATCCATTCTTAGATCTTGGAAATGGACCCATCATATCACCAGCTACAACTTCCCATGGACCAACGAGTTTCTTCTCTTTCATGGTCCCAGCAGGTAACAGCTGTTCCACTTTACACTGTTGGCACACAGTGCATGACTTCACAAATTTCTGAACATCTTTATACATCTTCTTCCAGTAAAAATATCGCGCGACTCGCTCAACGTCTTACGACGACCCAAATGTCCGGACGTGGGCTCGCAATGCGATTCGCGAAGTATCTGCGGTATCTTATCTCTGGACATGACCAGCTTCCAAGCATCCATATCTTCTAGAACGTCCTCTAAAATTGGCTCGGGCTTGTAGTAATACAACTTACCAGCAACAATCTTCCAATCTGGACATTCGTGAGGTTTTTCTAAAGTTTTGCTGGTACATCTGTATATACCACTGATCGGTAATAGTTTCTTGAACGTCTTTTAAAGATGCGATTTCTTGTTTCTCTAAATCATCTTCTTCAAACATCCGCGATAACGCATCTGGGACATAATTCTCCTTGCCAAGTCGATATTCAATCTCATAGTCATATGACTGCAACTCCAATGCCCATTGATCTAATCGACCGTTAAGGTTACGTAGATTACAAAGCCATTTTAATCTTGAGTGGTCTGTAACTACCTTAAAATGATAACCCTCCACATATGCACGAAATTTCTTAATTGCCCAGAAAACGGCAAGACATTCCCTCTCGGTGACTGAATAATTACGCTCCACAGAGGTTAATGTGCGACTCGCATAAGATAAGACATAATCTTTTCCATCTATCTCCTGCATAAGTACCGCACCTATGCCGCTGTCCCTCGCATCAGTTTTGATAAAAAATTGATGATCAAACGATGGTCTGTGTACAGGCGGCTGTCGCAAGTATAGTTTTGACTTGTTCAAATGCATCCTGTTGCTCTACACTCCAAGTAAATTTTGCATTGCCACGTAGCACTAGATTCAACGGCTCCGCGACACCACTCAACCGATCCAGAAACTTCCGGTACCAGGAAAGCATTCCCATGAATCTCTTCAGTTTGGTCAGAGTATTCGGGACCGGATACTCTAGAATCGGTGCGACTTTCCGAGGATCTGGACGAAATCCCTCACGATTCACAATGCCGTCTAAGTATTTAAATTCGTCACAGCAGAATTTACTTTTTCCTCGATTAATAGTCAACCCAGCTTCCGCGATTCGCTTCAAAACTACATCTAACCAATGTAAATGCTCGTCGAAAGTCTCGGTCGTAATAATAATGTCATCCAAATAGGAAAAGGCGTACGGCTCTAATTCAGGTCCAATGAGCCGGTCACTCAGCGTTTGAAAAGTTGCCGGCCCGCCTACTACCCCATAAGGTAGACGGGTGAATTCAAACAAACCTAACCCAGATACGGTAAACACAGTCAAATGAATATCTTCTTCCTTCATCGGTATCTGGTGGTATGCTGCACTGAGGTCAATAGTAGAAATATTTCTCGCCTTCTGAAGCTTACTCAAGATTGTATCCATGTATGGTAACGGATATGCGCTCGCGGTTATAACAGCATTAAGCTTCCGATAGTCGACACAGAATCGGTAGGTACCATCCGATTTGCGGACCATGACTACGGGGCTTGACCAACTGCTGTTAGAATGGCGTATGATTCCCGCGTCCAACATCTTTAATACTTGAGCATGCATCTCTTCCTCAATCTTCTTTGACACTGGATAATAACGTTGTTTAATTGGTCTCGCAGACCCCACATCAATACTGTGCTGAATCAGATGTGTACACCCCAACGGTACTTCCCCAGCTGGAAGCCAACTGTCTAACAGCTCTTGTAGGCGTTTTCGCTGTTCTGAGGTAACATCGGCCAAACCGATGGCTGCGAGAGCGCTTGGTACTCCTTTTGAGAGAGCAGAAATCTCTAGAGGAATTGATTCGGTGACACCTTCTATTTGTAATCTATTCTCTCTAGGTAAAAGAATCGCGTTAAATGCTCGCATAAAATCTGTTCCGAGTATACATTCGGAATCGAGTGCACTTAAAACCATAACATTTAAAATTCGCGACTGATTCAACACTGTGAACGGCAATTGAACAGAACCGTAAATCGGCACAAGCTGTCCATCAGCGAGTTTCGCATCAGGTCCGGTATAAGGAACAATAGCTTATTTCAGCGCTGTAGCTATCTGTAATCCAATCGGTCCTAGAGTAGTACGTGCAGCTCCCGAGTCACAAAGTGCTCGTAAATGAAAATCACCAATATCCACTGGCATCCACCAGCGACTGCAGTTAACATTGGATGAGTCAAATACTGTAACAGGCATCACTGCTTCTTCAGTAGCCTGACTTGCGTCTTGGGAGGCCGCCAAAATAATAGGAGAAGTATGGGCCTGAACTACTTGCTCCCTTTCTCGTTTCCCGAGCCTTCTGAAGTCTTCTTAGCCTCAGAGAATCTATTTCCAGAGTTCTTCTTCTAAGAGCACTCCGGACATGTTTTAGTGGTGTGCCGAGGCCATCAGCAGCTGTAACACCTCACAAACGGTTTACAAGGACCCCAGGAGTCCTGATCTTTATTATGTTCACTTCGCGGCTGTTTAGGAGCACTTTTCTTTTCTTCCGCAACAGCAATTATCTTCTCAACTGTGCTGTCAGATACTGTAGTCGTAGTCTGGTTCTGCGACTTCGCTCCTTTGAAATTAGACTTCTTTCCTCGATGGCCTTTTGAACTCGAAGCTGGGGGTCACCTTAACTCAGCAATGGCTTCCTGCAACGATGTTACAGCCTCACCTAAATTAGCAGGTTCTGCAACGGTCGCAACAGGGGTTGCGCTCTTTGTCTTCTCCCAAATATTCTTGACATATGTTCCTTTATAGGCCAATTTTGGCATTAAACATCTATTAGGTGACGGAGGAGGCTTATAATGATGCTTATCATGAATCAGCTTCTCAGCATTCCTCGCCAATGTAATAAGATCTCCGATATTCTTCACCTGTGCCTGAGGAATTTGCATTCTATTTCCAGCAAGCATATTATCGTAAATTATTTTCAGCTGTACTGCAACCTCCGGCGGATCATCCAACCTACTCATGATCGCTAGCATCGCCATGATGTGATCACGTACTGGCTCATCTCCTCCCTGTGTACGCGCTTGCGCTTCTGCTAACAACTTCATCTGGATATCCTGATCCATACCATAGCTTTTTCTAGCATCACAGCAAAAATCTTTCCAAGTTTTCCACGTCTGCCGCATTTGAGCCACCAAATTAGAGCTCCGTCCGTCATAACATGGAGTAACGCATTCAATGAATCCGTATCATCTAGATGCGATGACGCTCTACATTCATTCATTTTCTGAATAAACTCCTCAATGCAACTTTACTTGCCACCATCAAACTGAACTTTCCATTCTCGAGCAATCTTCCCAACATCACAGTACATTGGTCTTGACATCGAGGAATATTCTCCAACTGCTCTACATGTTGAAGCAGCTGATTCTCCTCCCCTCCGAGACATACCTTGGAGTTCTGCCCGTGATGGTAACTTACTCATTCCAGTCTTCTGTGTTGTCGGACCGGACACAAATTTTGTCGCATTCGGATTCAACTTTGTGCTGTGAGTATCAGGTTCTCTATGCACAACAAACGTATCTCTAAACTGAACTTGAAATTTCTCAAAATCTTCTTTCAATTTGCAATAGTCGCCACTAAGCTCCACTATGGATTTTTCCACTCCAGCAGCATACGCATTCCATCTGGCATCTGATGTTTTAGCCAACTCGCGCTGTTCAGCTAATTCTTCTCGCAACTTTGCACTTACTTTAGCTTGGTTACCTTGAATTACTTCTCTATCTTCGAAGTCAACTTGATTACTGCCTACAGCACCACTATTAGTGCAAGCGTCTCGCTGTTGAAGCTCCACAATTTCATCAGCTTCATTGTGCACCTCTGCTACTTTAACAATAGGCTGTTCTCCCGATATACCAACTTCTTCTTCACTAGAAACTCTGGTGGACTCTAGATCATCATTCCGGAGTATCTGGAAAATGTCATCTAACGTCTCTTCATCTTGTTCTTCATTATCATCTACAACTGATGCTTCTGATTCCAATGTTGTCGGTAACCTTACTCGTACCCATGTCGTCGACTTCGTCTCATTTGATAAATTGTCATCTCTCAAGATAATCTTCTGAAATGTCGCGTCTCTTCTTGACATCGCGATATCGCTAGGCTCATTCGTTTCAACAAAATCATACGCAGTGTAATCACCGCGCAAACGCCTAATTGACCTACCAACATTACTGTATCTACTCGTGTCTGTTACCAGTTCAAATCTCCGCAATAAAGCATTTAATCTATCCTCCGATAATGACATTGCCCATCTCTCAATTTCTTGATCCGCTTCAAAATTTGAATGCGATCCCGCTAACTTAAACAAATTTTTTTCCGTCGAAATCAAAAAATATACAAGAGACAAATTACGAAAGAAATAAACTAATAATGACCAAAATTTAAATACTTGAGAAAAAAAAACTATTCCGCGTGTCGCTCTTAATTCAGTCACAGCCTCCTTCGTTCGAATTCTGTGCAATTTTAGATTACACTTATGTAATTTACCAATCAAACTACAACCAGAAACAGGAAAAAAAAAATCAAAAGAAAATTTTCCGATTCGAAAGAAAATTCCAAAATAAAATTTACAACAAAAACAAAAATTTTATTACCGCGCTCTACTCGAATTAAGAGTTTACTTTTTTAAAATTTAGATTGAAAAAAATTTCGCTTAAATTGTATCACGAACAAACAAAATAAAATAAAATATTTCGTCAAAAACCTCAATTTAAATTCAATAAACTTACACCCAAAAATAAAGTTCAATTTTAAAACAAAATTCAAATAGAAATTATTATCTACACTGTTGGTAAATCGACGCTTCGCCGTTGCGATACGCTCCGTACAGTATACCTGTATCTAACCCTACCTCGGTGATACACTGATACACTCCCACATCCAATCAGCTGAGCGCGTATGCTATATAGCTGTTAGCAACGCCAAAATAACGCTATCACACACAATATATAAAAGAAAAAAAAATTAACCAGTCGATTTGACTACAATTATATCAAATAAACATAAATAATAAAAAATAATATTTAATGTCGATAGGGAAAACAATTATTTATTCTTAATTGTTCAATCAATAATAGTAACAAAATTACTTCCCTATTATAATTGTAGTCTGAGATTCGATTCGCTATTCAACCATTAATTCAGTTATTACATATACTGACTAACCGCAGATATCGAGCATATAAATCACGCAACGAGAAAATAAAACTTATTTCCCGAAATAATATTTCAGCCAATGCTAAAATTTTCGGTAGCTGGAAGCGCGCAATGTATATGTTCGCGGACGACAAATCTAACCGCGCGATGTAAACACTCGGCAACGGTCGCGCTCGCTCGCTACACTCTACCCGCAATGTATATCTCCGCACGCTTATCCGCTTACAACGAACACTCGCGATTTCGCACTTCGTTTTTCCTACAAAACTCAAATATTCCCTGCTCTAGCTAAATCTAACCACTGATGGGCGCCAATGTAACGGGGATTGTCCGCGTTAAATGTAGATTATTCTACTTTAATTCTCCGTGGGTTTTAGGAAAAGGAGAACAGGGTAAATACGGAAAACTATTAAATGAGACACGCGTACAGTTCGGTAAAAGGCTATTGCATATATTATGTTAATCAAATCAGGGAATCATAACAGAAAAGATGTACAAAGGTGCTTCGTTAGCACGCAACCTCACGGTCAATAGAAAGCTGATATTGTTGAACGCGCTGGTGAGAGTGAGAGAGAGAGAAGCTGATACTTACAAAAATGTGAAGGACGCTATCACGGTAATCAACCTAAAACTGCGGTCTCGCTTCGGTCCAGCTGCCTGGTAATCAATATGCTCTCGCAACGATGTAGAGTATAACTCCACTTACACACGTAATCGCAATTATTGTACAATAAACAATAGAGAATGATTATATCGCCGGGATAGACTACACGCGGGATAGACTACACGCTCCTGATACACAACACGCGCGTTCTCACCGGCGACGCGTTCAACAATACATCAACTCTCGTACAGCTCTGGTACGCGGGAACATCTGAAAAGTCTTACATGCAAATGTATATAAAATAAAACATATTATTCAATAAATTAGCATGCGGCGTGACGATACTCGTCACAGTGTAATTTAAACCTTAAAATTCAAAATTTTCAAGGTACGACCCATCGGATCCCAACCGAAATTTTTGTAAAGATTGCTTATTTTAGTTGAAACGTTTCTACGTGTGTCCCAACCCATCAGACTTGCTCTATTTCTTGCTAAAAATAAAGTTATTACTCATATTTTGCTACATTTGGCAAATAATGATCTACATCCGCCTTTATAATTATAAATTCATCTGAATTAATGATAGTATGTATAGTAGATATATATAATACATAATGAGGTGATATTTCTCAATGTAATAGATAATAATTTGTGTTAAAATTCCCGCGGCTGGTCACGTGGTAGCGTGCGTGTGTGTGTGCGAACGTATACGAGGCGCGGAGAGCGGCGCGAGAGAGAGCGCGAGTAGTACCCCGGTAACCTCCTTAGAGAGAGCACCATGTTCCGAGAGAGATTTTCCGGTGAGAAAGAGTGAGTGAGAGAAGAAAGCGAGCAGTAGCAGCATCCGTAGCAGCAGCATCCGCAGTAGCAGCATCCACAGCAGCAGCATCCGCAGCAAGCAGCAACATCGGCAGCGAGTAGCAGCACCAGCATCGGCCGCACAGCAATAGCAGCGTTGAGGCACCGGAGAGAGAGGGAGTGAGTGTATGCTCGGATATTAACCCGCCGTGCGAGTGCGTACCAGTCGTGAGCCGCGTCGCGAGAAAAGCCGCAATAAATAGGACCTAACTGCAAATTGTGTGTGTACATTATTTTCCGCGACAATTTTCCTAAGCCGCAAACACGGCCCTGAGAGCGAGAGTCTCAGCCGAGGCCAGAGAAAGCGCGAATAATTAAAGCTTCTCCGCGTTGCGCCAAGGCGCCCCCAGAAGAAGTCACCCCGCGTGCCTTCGTACAAATTTAGGTGCTAGGCGGAGAGTGTTCGCGATGCGCGGCGAGAGGAGGAGAGGAGAATCGTGGGCGATCGACGCGATCGCCAACAGCCGAGCAGCCGCAGAGAGATAAGGAGAGCGAGAGAGAGACGCCGACGAAGCCGAGAAGGCGAAGCAGCAGCCCGCAAACCTCGCGTTCGCGCACTTCGCCGGTACTTCGCGCGCGCGTCCCAGCTCACCCTCCCCCGGCCGTAGCACGGCATCCTCGCGCATTTTTCCCGACTCCGTCCGCCGTGTCACAAATTCTATATGTATAGCGATTAAAATCTGGATTAATAGTTAATTTATAAAACAGTACTTACAGTCATAGACTTGTGAGGTGGTTTTAACTTGTTTTGCCGGACCAACTAATTTCAATCACCTGTAACAAACAAAGAATAATTTATTTTAACACAAAGAGTTGTGTTCTCTAATTTAAAGTTAATTGAATTAAAAATAATAAAAGTATACATATCTGATGTTCAATGAGTCATTCACAGTATCTTCATATACACATGACTTTTGTCCAAGTGGACCTTTACACTTTAAACTTTCTCCAGGCTACAGTTCAGACACTGTTACACACGCGGAGTACGAGTTTTAGAGAGTTTAAGTGCATTTTAAACAATATATTTTATTATAAATTATTGTTCCCGGCGCGTATGAGGTTAGGCAGCTAATAGCAGTAGCAGTAGAATTAAAGCTTTAGATTATACTCAACATAATAGCATGAAAAGTGGGTTGGCAGCAGTTATGGCCTATTTGTATGAACTAGACGGCGGCAATTTTGAAAGCGCGTAGAATTTAAATGCATTTAGCTGATTGTTTTATTTATTATGATGATTTTGTTTATTTCTTACATTCTGGAATAATGGTTGAAACTATACATTCAACTATGTTGAAAACCAATTAAATAGTTTAAATCGCACCCGCATTCAAAATTGCCGCCATCTTGTTCATTCCTAATACAGGGTATAACTGCCGCCAACGCACTTTCGTGCTATCATATTGAGTATAATCTGAAGCTTTAGTTCTACTGCTGCTGCTATCAGCTGCTTAACCTCATAGGCGCCGGGATCAATAATTTATAATAAAATATATTGTTTAAAATGCACTTAAACCCTCTAAAACTCGTACTCCGCGGGTGTAACAGTGTCTGAGCTGTAGCCTGGAGAAAGTTTAAAGTGTAAAAGTCCACTTGGACAAAAGTCATGTGTATATGAAGATACTGTGAGTGACTCATTGAACATCAGATATGTATACTTTTATTATTTTTAATTCAATTAACTTTAAATTAAAGAACACAATTCTATGTGTTAAAATAAATGATTCTTTGTTTGTTACAGGTGATTCAAATAAGTTGGTCCGGGAAAACAAGTTCAAATCACCTCACACGTCTATGACTGTA
Source organism: Philotrypesis tridentata (assembly GCA_018906965.1). Taxonomy (NCBI): domain Eukaryota; kingdom Metazoa; phylum Arthropoda; class Insecta; order Hymenoptera; family Pteromalidae; genus Philotrypesis; species Philotrypesis tridentata. Next base: position 144,888 of record JACCIB010000319.1, read on the forward strand.
AGTACTATTTTATAAATTAACTATTAATCCAGATTTTAGACGCTATACATATAGAATTATTATCTATTACATTAAGAAACATCACCTCATTATGTATTATATATATCTATTATACATACTATAATTAATTCAGATGAATTTATAATTATAAAGGCGGAAGTAGATCACTATTTGCCAAATGTAGCAAAATATGAGTAATAACTTTATTTTTAGCAAGAAATAGAGCAAGTCTGATGGGTTGGGGCATACGGAACAAATTCCCAGAGTTATAGTGAGGTCTATTTTACGGCCAGTCGATCTTACAGAGAATCACCCATATATATTTATATTTAACGTGCCAGGTCTATTAATTAATTAATATAATATGTAATTTTAAATCTAGTGTGATATTGAGCATTCAGCTGTTGTTTTGCAATGTGCACACGAGCATTGGATGGCGGTTGATTGCTGCAATACGCTAAGTCGATTGCGACATCGATAGCGCGAGGCGGGCAAGTTGCTAACTCACGCGTCAGCACTTCTCGCGATCTACTGATCCAGAGTGTGAGGAAACAATATATTTGATGGCAAGTAGTTTTTGGTGGCAAATGTCCCAGATCAGTTAATCGGTAGAATTAAGTATACCATGTCTGAGAATTTAGAAGCCCAACATATTCTTCGTCTTGTCATATTCGGCTGCGAAGACTTAACCTAACTCTAGAAAGTTGAGTATGGCTCCATTGGTTAAAGAGTGATTATAGACCGAAATGGAACTCTATTATTTGAAGACTTGGCTACGAGGACTTGAACGACAAAAGTCATTACTTTCGGAAGGACCGCCAATAAATCTGGCAAGAGTTACTAGAATTCATAGCTTATGTAGGACAAAGACTTGTCACGAGGACCCGTGTATTCTAAGTTAGAGTAAGATTGTTTGCAGAGTTACTTAGAACCCTTCTTTGTATAAAATATTAGACTAGTTTCGAATTATGTATCAGTATTAGCTTGTAGGCGATACCGGCAGCCCCTGCCCAGGGACATGCTGACTCTGGTACCGCAGGTCAAGCCCATTATGTAATTCCTCCTAATTCTTCATCATTCACTGTTTCAGGGGTTATGCCTGAGTTAAAATTCAAAAATATCAAAAATTTTTTTATTTGATTTTTTTAAGGCAAATTTACTGTAGAATAAGCTGCTGAAGTTTTTTTGCCCGAAAAAATTCCGCTACAAAGTTATAGGCCAAATACTAAAAAATTATAATTTTTCAAAATTGCGTATTATTGATGTTTTGTCTTATAGCACTTTTGATTATTCAAAACAATTACCTTTTCATAGAAAATGTAAAATTAAATGCGTTTACAAACTCCTTTTGAAAATGCAATTTTATTAAAAAAAACACACATATTATTTACTAAATCATTACAAACTGTAAATAACTAATTTTTATAAAATCATAGATTTTATTTTTATTGTAAATGTTCAAAATAAAATAAATTTAGAATTTAAATCTAGTCTAGTAATTTTTTAATCAAACTTATAAAGGGATAAAAAACAGACGTGCAAATTTAAATTACCGGCTGAAAACATGGCACCTTACGGCGTATGGAAAGGGAAATCTCTATTTTACCGACCTAGTCGAGTTTGCATTCAGACATCAGCTGTTTCGTCTGCTGTCTGTAGTTTAGTGCAAGCTGGATGTTGTGCTGTTATGATAACTTCTGAGTCTACTAATCTTCAAATTTAGATAAGTGTTTGAACTATAAATAACATATTATTTGTGAAGAATTGGTTCTTTGTGAGTGTATTCTTTATTTTTAGGTATACGGACTATGAATATCATGTGCACGCCTGTGTGTTAGATAGTCTCAACGCAGCTCAAAGTCTACTGTAATTGTTAACAATCCTGTTAAAAAATTGGTAAGTAATTACAAAAATTATATTCATGTAAAATATGTTGATTGTGAATGCGTATCAAAAAATTAAATTTCAATTTCAGCTTTTGATACTGGTGCATCAACATGTACAGCACCTGGGTCTTGATAAATCCCATAATAGATAGGTATTTTATGTTAAAATATAAAAGAAATATGCCAAGCAGTTCATGTAAGTACTACTCGATAAGTATACATAAGTGTCTTGCAGAAACTTTAAATGCAATTTTCTCATGTTTGAATTTTTATGATTTTAGATCACTTGCCGCAGGATTTCTCAGGAACCATTATCCCAATCAAGCTGAAATTTTTTGGAGAGCTTCAGGGAATCCTTCGTCACTGCTTGAACGGAGGGAAATCGGCTAAGGTTAGTTTAAAGAATGTTACGCATGTGAACACATGCATAATTCACTATAATTATGAATATTATGAGCTTATTTGTTTCTCAATATTTAAAATTTTTATTTTTCAGTAATCCCTTCCGGTCAAGCTGAGGAGAAAGACATTTAGAAGATTGCCCATCCAGTTTGGTCTATATTCATCACCCGGATGCTGAGAATTCATACGGCAAAGGGAAAATTCTCATCAAATTTAATACTTCACACATGGAATTGTTTGTATAGTAAGTATAGATATATAATTGTTTAAAAATATGTAAAATTACAATTAATATGTATATTTTAAGTAGGAAAAAGAATTTTTTTAATATTACTTATAAATAATTTTTTTTGCCTAATAACTAATAATTTGTTTTCTTCAGGTTTAACTCAGGCATAACCCCTTAACATCATAAGAAATGGGCACCCCTCATATCCTGCCCGAGTCTCCTGTCTATAGTCCTCATCACACTGACCACCGAACAAAGCTCCTGAATCCACATGATTTCCATATTCACCAAGGGTACCCCCTGCGTCTCGTACCTACAAATGCACATAAGGCGCAGCGCAGTCTTCTCCCTCGACCCGCACCATCTACATCTTGCGACCTGCCACCTGTACAATTTCATCTGGTACAATTGGTATCCCACCCGCCAGTTCACTCGCAAAAATCCCACCGCCACCCTGAGTTCAGTCCTGTCTGTCTTACTCAGGGTATTCAACCATTCTTGAGGTGGATCATTCTCCAACATGCATTTCGCTTTTCTGAGCCCTCATCATTCCCTTCATTTTCTCCCTAGCTACTCCTGGAGCCAACATTTCACCGCTCTGTTCACTACGCAGGTGGGTACCGCCACCCTGCAGAGCTTAGCCCTTACCAGGCGGGAGCCTCAACCTGCCAGATAGTCTACCTTTTCATTACCAATGATGCTCGAGTGTCCTGGCACCCAGACCAACCTTTGAAGGTGACATAGGGAATGACTACCCATCAGCGCCCTGCTCTCGTGTCGTTGTCGAATAATAACAGACCGCAGGTTAAATAGGAAAATATGTCTTTATTTATAAGTTCAAAAGTTGCGTCTTACTCGCTCGACAGCCAGCGACGTAATGGCTGCTCAATTGCGCGCCTCTCCGGTCGACAATGTGCAGAAGTTGCTCGACTCCGGAGGCCACAGCGCATTTCTGCGCCGGCGGTGGCGACCTGCGCGTTCCCCTGAGCCGGGTAAATGCACAGCGGCCTGCAGCGCGGTACCGCGGTACCGGCGGTAGTACCAACACCAAGCCAGATATTCAAGGCTAGTGGATGAAGGGGTAGACAAGCGTAGCTGGTGGTAATCGTCTGGATCCACGAAATCTGCGGAGGCCTCTGGGCCCATCAACTCGTCCGCGCCCGCGGTCAGTTCATCGAGGCTGGCGGTGCGCCTTGAATGTCGCCTCAGCCTGTGCAAACCAAATCTAGGGTGAAAATGCCCAGTAGTTTGGCAGAACACAGCGCGCGATAGCTCCCACGAGATCTGGCTGGTTGCGGCTGGATACGGCGGCGGCGGTTCATTGGAATTATAGCCGACTATCGATGGAAGCGGTAGCAGTGCCGGCGGAATCGGCGGAGGCAATGGTGGCTCATCACGCGGAGGAGCGTCGCGGTTCGGGCTGTGCAACATATCGGCTGTAAGGCGGCGCGAATCGGCGCTCTAGCAACGTTATCGCAAAGGACAGCGCAAAACGGCGGTATGACTACCACTCTGAACAGCGTTGCCGAAATAGCGCGGGCGCTACAGGGAGCCAGCGCGCGGGAGTGCGAGACGTCGCCGGGCGGTTACTCCCGGCGTTACGGGATGCCTTAAGGATAAATGACCGCCGCGCGTGAATGCGGCAAGGCGGGAAACGATTTGGCGGCAAACAAAATGACCGACGTCGACAACAAGGTAAACGTGGGAAAGACGGCGAATTACCGATTTGCAGGCTCTTGCCAGTGTCGCAAAAATACAAAGAAAAATGACACTCGACTGCTCGATGTCTGGCAACGGTGTAAGCCATTATTCTCACCGCCGTACGTGGCTATTGAGAGCTCGCGTCGATGTCTTGATACTGCGCCGGTTCCGCTGTCTTCGAGTCGGCGAAGGCGCGTGCCCGCTTGGAAGATGTTATAGGGGACCTTACTATGCAAGCGTGACGGCGAGGGGCGGCATGGTGATGTGGTCCACTGCTGCCGAGGAAGGCCCGGATTGTCCGTGCGCAGCGTTGACGAAGGCGCTCTAAGAGATACCGGCTGCTGTAATGACACAGGGAATGACTGCCCAGCAGCTCCCTACTCTTCTGTCGTTGTCATCAAAGGGTTGAATAATAACAGAATGCAGGTTAAATAGGAAAAAAATTCTTTTTGCGTCCTACTCGCTCGACAGCCAGCGACGTTCTGGCTGCTCAAGTGCGCGCCTCTCCGCTCGCTACTCAACAGGCGGCACTTGCGGAGCGCAAGAAGGGAGCGCTTATGAAAATTCGGCCCTCAGCCGCAGCACCTGCTTGCGCCGACTCTATCGAGAGGGAGCCTCCGGGACCGCCACAAATCTAACCTCCTTTTCCCTTGACAGCGCCTTCAATGACTGTCTGCACCCCATCACCTCTCTCGAGTTGATGCGAATTGCATCCATTATAAGCAGCACTGCGCTACTAACTGTGCATGTGGTAATCAACCTATGGTTGGTTCCCTCATCCAGTATCCAGTCAGAGAGTAGGTCCTTATGGTCCTAATTTCTGCCTGGAATACGATCGTGTATGAATCCAGGCTGCATACCAAATTCTCGGTCTTCCTCCATGCTCTTGCCCCTACACCCTAATCGGTCTTTGATCCATCCGTAAACCACACCTGTCCTACCTTAAGGGGTTATGCCTGAGTTAAACCTGCAAAAAACAAATTATTAGTTATTAAGCAAAAAAAAATTATTTATAAGTAATATTAAAAAAATTCTTATTCCTACTTAAAGTATATATATTAATTGTAATTTTACATATTTTTAAACAATTATATATCTATACTTACTTTACAAACAATTCCATGTGTGAAGTATTAAATTTGAACAGATTTTTCCCTTTGCCGCATGAATTCTCAGCATCCGGGTGATGAATGTAGACCAAACTGGATGGAAAATCTTCTGAATGTGATTCTCCTCAGCTTGAACGGAAGGGATTTCTGAAAAATAAAAATTTTAAAAATTTAGTAATGCATAAGTTATAATATAAGTAATTATAGTGAATGTTACGTATGTTTACATACATAACATTCACTTTAAACTTATCTTTCCAAATTCTGCTCCGTTCAAGCAGTGAAGAAGGCTTTCCTGGAGTACTCCAAAAAATTTCAGCCTGATTGGACTTATGGTTCCTGAAAAATCCTGCGGCAACTGACCTGAAATCATAAAAATTCAAAACTTGAGAAAAAGGCACTTAAAGTTTTCTTGAACATTAAATGATAAAAAATATACTTACAATTTTTCTTCATACCTGGGCCTTATTTAAATGAATGATAGGCGTATCCTGGTCATCTTTGTAAATTTTGAGGATGGTCCAAAAACTTTATTCGTGTCCAGTCATCTGAAATCAAATAAAATGAAAAATCATAAAAAAATGTAATTTTTCTAAATTTGAAACATTTTTATAATTAAGTTATAAAAATGCTTTTATTCTTAAAAAATAAGTTTATATACTTACATGTGATGAACAGAAGAGTTGCACTACCATTATGTGCCAAGTTGAAGGTTAGAAAAAATAGTCCATCAGGTGAGCTGATATAGTAAGGAAGCAGAAAGCAAGCAGACAGCTCCAATCAGCTGTTTAGCTTGCTCTCTGACCTACTTTTCAGCTAGACTGTTTTCTACAAAGCTGATGCTGTGACATGTGTGATGTGTGTGTGAAAAGTGTTTGATGAAAAAAATTAAAAAAAAGGAAAACAAAAGTGAAAAAAAAAAGAAAAAAATTGTGAATGTGTTTCAGTGTTTTTTAGTGTTTGTGTTGTAAATTATGTTGTTTGTTTACAAGTGAGGTTGTGTATGGTGCATAAGTATTTGTGTTATGTGTGTAATGTGTGTATGTTTGTCTAATAAGCACCAGCTCTGTAGAAGTCGTCATCCTGATGACTTCTCTTTCATTTGGCTCGTCGTGCTTCAAGTGTTGAGTGTAGTTCTCTTCTGTCGGACAAGAGAAGCCGCTTCTGATCCTGAAGCTTGGCCCAGTTGACTGCAGAGGATCCTGGATACACGCTGAACTTCCTCATGACTTCAAGCAGTCCTGCTTTGCCTTCATTGAAGCAAGTGACTGCGATGTAGGCACCAATTTCGAGGACTGTCAGACCACTGAAACTATGCTTGGGGATGAGTTTCCAAACAGAATGATTGAAACTTTCATTACTGTTTTGCGTGAAGCCTCCAATGCATCTCTCAAGCAAGTCTGGCTTCGTCAAGTCCTCGTAAATCGGTTCAATTGCGTTCATGATGGCAGCAGGAATACTATCTCCATGGTGGAAGTTCTTCAAGTTGTTGTTCGCCTTGGCTTTCTGCCACTTGCACCAAGATCTTGATCCCTGCGGGCAAAGGTGGTGAGTTGGATTTTCATCTGTAGATTTTTTGTGATGAAATGTTGCCCATATGGTATTTCTCATTTCATCAACAGAATTACTATGGCCACGGATGGCATTGCCATAGTACTTCGTCAACTGGTCAATCCTTTGAGCAGTTAGACGGTTTCTTCCACCAATGCCCAAGCCATCTGTTAGTTTTGTGCCGGCCAAGCTTTTCTTTAGGTTCCTGAGCCTCGAACCCATCCTCTTCTGAACGTGTCCTACACACTCCTTCTTCGTGATGGTGAAGTCTTGATAGGGTTTGGCATCGGAAAGTGCTTTGAAGACTCTTGAATCTCCGTCTCCAATGTAATTTTTGTACCTTACACCATGGATGGACTCGGATCGCTGGAACATTTCGACGATGCCATCCACTTCCATCTTGCCAGAGCTTCCTTCGTGAATGGCAGAACACTTTTCTCGGTGGGCTTCATACCATTCCTTGTGCTGTGCTGTATCCTCTTCTGGTCGTTTCTCGCAGGCTAGGCAGAAGGATTGCTTCGGGGCAACATCAATCACTTTTCCATTGGCATGGCGTATTAGTGTTGAAACGCCTTGAAGGGATGAATGTCCTCGTTTCCTCCAACTACCATCGCCTGATACAGTTTGGCGATCATCTTCTTGATTTTCTGTACTGCAATCTTCCTGCATAGCTGCTTTCATAGACTCTTTAGCGGTAATCAAGCTTGCATCTTTCAAGTCTTGATTAATTTTGTCAAAATTACCGTGAGAGATTGGAGTAGAAAAATCCATTACCCCACATAAAGTGCTCAAACCAGTGTGCCCATGACCAAGCATCCTCATGGCTATAACTGCACGCTTGTTCACTTCATAAGCGTTACTTTGTTTTCCAACTTTTCTGCTGGAGTCGATGAAAGCAACTGCGTTACATGATGTACAGGTGATGGATAGCTTGCTACCAAGACCTCGTACATCAACTTCATCAAATTTGATGCATCCGCCACAAGCTTTACAAGCCAGAAACTCCTGTAATCCTGGCAGAAGCATATAAATGTCAAAGATTCTATTCTGAATTCCACTCGGTTCTACATAAATTGATTTTAATTTTTGTCTAGACCTAGACACAGGAATTTCTGGCTGTACTGATGTTGAGGTACCTGGTAAAGCTTGCGCAGCAGATCTTGAACTCCATTCCCTGGACGTTGAAGGAACTGTATCAGGCGTAGGTGATGCTGAAGTGATTGGTGTTGCTCGTTCTTGTTGTATAGATGTTGATGCTGATGCTGGTGCTGGTGCTATTGTTGAAACTTCCCATTGCTGTTTTTGATGAAAAATCTTGGGTCTTCTCTTTCTTCTTCCAAACCTTCTTTTTCTGTCAGATGATCCTGCAACTCTATGTCTTGAGTCTGGACTCATCTTGATCACAAATCACTCTCACTTACTCTACTTTTTAACCACAAATACTATCAATATTATAAAATAAATTATTTAATAATATTGAGCAATGCAGAATAAAAGTAGATATGAAAATTCAAAGCAAGTGCTTTTGCGCTCTTGAATTCTCAATCATACGGTAAAACAGGTATCTAAATGAATAGCCTTGTCGATAGAATATCGCGCGGCCTCGTCGGTAAGCGCCAAATTCAAAATTCGTTTTTTGCATAATTTTATTCATTGACGAATATTTGCGTCTAATTAATTTTTTATAAAGCATAATAAATAATAAAATGCTTTTTTAAAAATAAATTATTAATTTAAATAAACAAAACAGAGGAAAATGTGAAAATAAGCAATTTGCAAATTTTTAAGATTGCATAATTTTGCTCATTTTATTAACATCTTTTAACGAATTTTAATTGCATAATAGATATTTTTATTGTATTTTACATACAAATATTATGCATGAGAAGCATTAAAAGCTCGAAAAATAATCATGTTCAGTAACACAGCACTGACAAATAAAAACGCGAAAATTACGATTTTTTAAAAATAAGCTATTTGCACGCCTTCAGTTTTTGGTCTGTAGCTTTCTACCCAATTTTTTTGGCAAAAGGGACTTCAGCATCGTATTCTACAGACAATTTCCTATGAAAAAAGTCAATAAAAAAAAAAATCGATTTTTTGACGAATTTAACTCAGGCATAACCCCTTAAGTAGGTCGTGTGTGCTTCGATCCATTTATGGGTCTTATATGGGTTAGAGAAAAGGTATCCTTATATGGGTTAGAGAAAAGTACTTTCCCTGCCATCAGACATGACTAGAGAGATTGCTAGAGTCGGGGATTTTCGCGCGGCGAGTTTCAGTCGAGTTTTCTACGAAGCCAGAGGAATCTCAGAGGAAACATCAAATACAGCGAAAAATATAAGCAGGCGAGGGAGGTTGTGGGCCATTAAGAGTCGAGCTTCGGAGTCATTTTTTCTACACGCTTTTGAAAATGCCAACAGCTTGCTCGTACCTGACCGCCGCCGGGATGGAGACCATGTTACCCCTTTCCTAGCTAATCCTTTTATGACGGTCAGATTTTGCGCAAACAAAATTCAAAATTAATTAAATATGGACTGTAACGCTATAAGATGTGGCGTAGCGTTTACTTACCGGCCCCGGTCCGCGAATCTCCCGTTGATTCCCGGTAGGCGCCAGACGCTCCACATGAGCGTCAGAGTCTCGCGACTCTTTTCATTCGACTCAGAGGATACGAGGCGGGGTTGCCGACTAACTCAGCCCCCAACGCGATGGGAAATGGAGAGAGGGTGGCTCAGGCTATGATCTACTCGAGGATTTGAATAAGACTTGTTTATTCAATTAAACTTAAATAAATACTACAATTAGGTCACGCTTGACTCATTATGTAGATACCCAGGCAACAGTTACAAAACATATCCGACTTCTCGAGGTAACCCGATGACGCAAACTCGCAAGATTAATGATTAAATATCCACACGTAAAAAAAACAATGATCGCGCTCGTCACACGAAGCCGAGACGCGATCCGCCAAACTCACGATACTCGAAACGCATATACTGATTCCGCAAAATTAAATAATACAAGTCAACCAAACCTCACGAGAAATCCGGACTCTCGCGCGCCTTAAGGTAGCTGGCATGCACTCAGCCCCGCAGGCAACATTCACACTTAATACTAGGAATCGCGCTCGTCACACAAAGCCAAGACACGATTCGTTTAAACTACGGCGGAGTCTTTGGCACGACTACGTCCGACGGTTTACGTCGTCCAGAGCTCTCCTGGACACGCGGCACGACATCCAATATTCCCTAAACGTGAGATATCCCGTTCACTATTCTTGACACGAGATATCTTGGGTAACACTTGCGAAAACTAATCACTTAAATACGAGCCGAAGAAAGCCGCTAGACAGCCATACGCACGCGGATGACTCTAACAAAGGGAAAGTTTCAGCGCGAAACACGCGTGGAGCTACGCACCTCGCAGAGGCAGACCAAGGAAACCGACTAAGAAACAACCCACTGACCTTACTCCTTGAAGACGGTATGGCACCAGGATCCAGCTCCCGTCCCCAGATATCCGAGAGAAAACACTAGTCAAAGTTAAACTAAAGTCCACGAGAAGGCGGTGATGGAAAGCGACAGGGGTCAAACGTCAAAGGTTCAGAGCAGCCAGGGCAGGAGAGTGCCGGCTCGCTCGCTTGCGCTCGCTTCGGCGCTCTCCGACTCCCGCGCCGCCGAACGCCGCGCTCTCTGATTGACCGCGCGTCGCGGGCCGACGGCCCCGCGATTGTGCGCCGCAACTCGCTAACACTGTTCGCTTCATCGCGCGCGCCGCGCATGCGTACAGGCATCCCTATAGGAATCTTCGTTGAGCTAGATAACCGCGAGTTTTGAACGCTGTTCTATGGATCTACGGTACCACGAAGTCATCCCGATAAATCGTCTCACTTGGCGCAACGTTTTCGGGGCTGGATAATCTCTGATCGGTGCGACTTTGTTCTCATCGATTTGTAATCCGTCGCGATTGACTATGTATCCGAGATATTTTACTTCGAACACGCAGAATTTACTTTTTTCTTCGTTAATAAACAGATTTGCCTGTTTTAATTTTCCAAATACAATATTTCAAAATTTTATATCGTTTTCAAATATTTCCGTAACGATTATTAAATCGTCAATATACGCGTAAACGTACGGTTGAAGTTCCGGGCCGATTAAAAAGTCAACCAGGCACTGAAAAATTCCAGGGGAATTTGTCATGCCATATGGGAGTCTTTTAAATTGAAATAATCCTTTACCGGGGACTGCAAATGCTGTTATTTCTTTACTACCGTCGTCGAGTGGAATTTGTAAGAATGCTTGACTGAGATCGATTGTAGATATGTAACGTCCGATCCGCAATTTATTTAAAATTACGCTCATAAGCGGTAGAAGATATGCGTCTTTTTTAATGATTGCATTTACTTTACGTAAATCGAGACAAAAGCCGTTTGGTGTGCGCACTAAGTGAAGACCAATCACTGTTTTTTTTTTTCGATAATATCATCTTGCAGCATTTGTCTATTTCGCTGAAAAGAATTGCTTCGAGTGCTTGCGATATTGGGTATGGGCGTTGTTTAATCGGTGGGTGATTGCCGACGTCGATTTTTGCTTTCATCAAGTTTGTTTTTCCGAGCTTACCGCTTATTTGCGGCAATTGTTCTGCTAAGAAACGATTTAATGTTTCTTCTTGCGAATGTGTTAAGGGGTTATGCCTGAGTTAAAATTCAAAAATATCAAATTTTTTTTTATTTGATTTTTTTACGTCAAATTTACTGTAGAATATATTGCAGAAACCCTTTTTGCCCGAAAAAAATTATTTACAAAGTTATAGGCAAAATACTAAAATCAAACAATTTGTCAAAATTGCGTATTATTCATATTTTGTTTTATAACGCTTTTGATTATTCAAAACAATTGTGTTTTTATAGAAAATTTAATATAAATTGTATTTATAAACTCCTTTTGAAATATGCAATTTTATTAAAAAAAAACACCAAATTATTTATTGATATTACATACAGTACAATATAGCTAATTTTTTTATATCATGGATTTTTTTATTTTCAATGTTGAAAATAAAATAAATTTAGAATTTAAATTTTGTCTTGTAATATCTTAATCAAATTTATAGAGCAGTAAAAAAACATATGTACAAATTGAAATTACCGCCTGAAAACATTTGCACATTGCACATACAGCATATGAAAAAGTCAGTCACTGTTTTACCTACCCACACGAGTTTTCTATCAGACAGCTGTTTCGTTTGTTGTCTGTAGTTTAGTGCAAGCTAAATGTTATGCTGTAGTGATTACTTCCGAGTCTCACAAGTGTTTATATTTAGATAAGTATTTTGGACTATAAACAATATATTATTTTTTAAGAACCTGTTCTTTATTTTTAGATATACGGGCTAAATTTCATGTGTACAAGATGCCTGTGTGTTGGAGGTTCTCAAAGTGTACTGCAGTTGTTAACCAACCTGTCAAATAATGGGTAAGCAGTGGCAATATTTATATTTATGTATAATATATTTACTGTGAATATGTGTCGCTAACTTATATTTCAATTTCAGCTTTTCATACTCTTATATCAAAATGTGCAGGACCCGGGTCCCAATTTATCTCATAATATATGCGTATTTTATTCCCAAACATAAAAAAAAAATGCCAAACAGTTAATGTAAGTACTATCCGATAAACATATATCAATTTCTTACATAAACTTTAAATGCTGTTTTCTCAAGTTTTGAATTTTTATGATTTTAGGTCAGTTGCTGCAGGATATCTCAGGAACCATAGGTCCAATCAAGCTAAAATTTTTTATACAGCTCCAGGAAACCCTTCTGCACTGCTTAAGCGGAGCCAAATTTGCAAAGATAAGTTTAAAGTGAATGTTATGTATGTAAACATACGTAACATTCACTATAATTACTTATATTATAATTTATATGTTACTAATTATTGAAAATTTGTATTTTTCAGAGAAGCCTTCCGCTTAAGCTGAGGAGAGGCATATTTAGAAAAAATTCCATCCAGTTTGGTTTGGATTCATCACCCGGATGATGAGAAATCATGCGGCAAAGGAGAAAAAGTGTTCAAATTTAATGCTTCACACATGGGATTGTTTCAACAGTAAGTATAGATATATCATGCATTAAAAATATACAAAATTACAATGAATATGTATGCATGAACTACAAAAAAGATTTGTTATGATACTACTTATAAATAATTTTTTTTGCCTATTAACTGATGATTTATTTTTTTCAGGTTTAACTCAGGCATAACCCCTTAACTCTTTTAAGGGGTTATGACAGTGCTAAAACCTGAAAAAAAACAAAAATTGTTAGTGTTGTAAAAAATTAATAGATATATAGGTGCTCTAAAAACTATAGTTTTGCTTTCAAATACAAGTATTATACATCACTTTTATGCATAAATAATATGCAAAAAGTGAGTGTAAAATTTAAAAACAATTAAAGGAATTGCTTTCCAAAAATCATGATTTTCATCACTTTTGTTTGTACCATCAATTCTAATGAATCAAAGTGCCAAATCTTCCTTATGAGTCTGGTCTCAGACTAAGTGGAACAGATTCCTGAAAAACACAAAATTAATATAATTAATTAAACATATATTGACAATATTAATAATTATAGTGAATGTTACATATGTAAACATACGTAACATTCACTTTGAACTTATTTTTGCCTATTCTGCTCCACTCAGTTTGTGACCGTACTCATTAGGAACGTTTTACACTCTCGTTCATCCGGATTGATGTTACGGTTCCTTCAGAAAGCTGCGGCAAGTACATGAAAAGCATGAAAAAACTAAATTTGAGTAAAAGGCATTTAAAGTTTATAATGTAAATCATACAAATGAACTCAGCTATACTTACAGAAACTACGTGGCATACCTTGATTTGCTGTTGGTACTCAAATATACATACAATAAAGTATATTTGGTGGTACGCGCCTATCATGCTGTATGATAACAGCATTTAGAAGCTGAAAATAAAATAAAAATGATCGTTAGCTATTCATAATCAAGTAATGTTTATAAATTACAGTTACATGCAATACTTACCATTATTAAATAGACTTCAATATATTAAAAAGTATGCCAAATAATACTCCAGACTAATACTCCAGATTATAAACTCCCATCTTGCTGGCTTGCACCCGTACACCTAAAAGCAAAAAATAAACCAACAAAGAAAAAGCTCATTATGAATACAATTATTACAAATTAGTTTCCAATACTTATCTGAATAATGGTTGTACTCTGCAGAAGTTCTTGCACTTTTACAACACCACTGAGGTTATAAACATTGTTACAGCAGCTAGCAGACTAACTGCACTGATCTAGTGTCTTGAATGAAAAACAGCTGTTTAGCTACTTTCTGCTGTTTTATAGAAAATTCTACTATACCGATCAAACAGTAATCTTCATTCTCGACTGGACGCTGTGAGCCACAACCTGTTCGAGTGGCAAATTCAAATTTGTTGAATGCCTTTACTTTAACACATTGAGTTTAGTAACATAATATGACACATAGAAAAATTAATTTTACGGATTTTATTTATTTTACGGAAATAAAGTCATAACTCTTGAGAAAAAAACGGTTTTTAAAACGGTTTTTAAGTCGTATTTTCAGTAAGATTTATCATGAAATTACTCTGTAAAAAGTGTGGTAGAACAATCCTTTCCACAAGTTTCGCCTAATTAAAATATTTAAAAATCACGATTTTTAAAAAATTTACTTTAAAACAGATTTATCAGTTTTTTGTCGATATCTTGGAGGCAAATTTTTTTAGCAAAAAACGGCTTTAAGGTCCATATTCTACGGACTATTAACTGTGAAAAAAGTGAATAAAAAAAAAAATTAATATTTTCCAAATTTTAACACTGTCATAACCCCTTAAAACAGATAATCCGCTTCGGGCTATCACAATACCGTGAAAAATGTCCCGTTTTTCCGCAATTATAACACAGAGAATTTTGTTGCTGTTGTTGTGAGCGTGTGTTAGATGATTGTTGTGTACTGTTAGTATTATTTAGTAGGTTAGCGACGTTTTGATTATTATTATGCGTATTACTATTATTACTTTTATCACGACGATAACCTAGGTAATTTAATTCTTCTATTTTCACGCGTTTCATTTTGTTGTTCCCTTCATTTACTATTTGTAAGTTTGCAAGATTTCGTCGGACTACTCGCGTTGTTCTAGCTTCGCGGTATGCTAGGTCTGGTAAAAGAGATTCTTCTGCTGAAGGTGGTGGTCTATAGTTGCGAGCAATTAGTAAGCTTTTTTCTTTACGAACCGCGATTATTTCTAATTCTCTGAAGGTCAAGGTATCCGCTTTATTAATTCAAGTCTGTAATCGCGGTACCATGTTACGTAGAGCTAAATCAATTTCCCGTTCCGCTCCTAACGGAGGGACCATTCTGTCAAACATAGCCTTTATGAACGTTAAATAAGCAGCGACCGGTTCGCGGTCGCCCTGAGTACAGCGTCGTGCGTTTTCTAATAGCGCGAACTGGAAGTCCGCGTCCGAAAAACGCGCGCGCCACGCTTCTTTGAACTGTTCGAAATTATACCATTCGTAAGATCTGCTACGATACCATTGCAGTGCTACTCCTTGCAGGCAAAATGGCATGATTCCGAAAAGATCGTTATCTGAAACGTGCACGATGGTTCTCGTTTCTCTTAATCGCGTTAGAAATTCCTTGCTATCTTCGTCGCGTTTACCCGAAAATTTTAAATTGCATTTTCGGATAAAGTCGAACGCGTTTACCAGTGTCGGTGCTGCGCGCCTATCTAAGTTCAATGTTTGTCGATCGTTGTTGGTAGTTCGCCTGTTTTGTCGGTCTTCATTTTCGAAATTTTCGCGAAGTGGTATATCAGTGTCGAATTGGACGCGTTGTCTATTTTTACTATTATCGCGATCACGTAAATTATTGCTTTCTGAATTATTTATTGTGTAATTTTCATTTGATGTAAAATTATTGAATTGACTCTGTCTGCTAGGTTCCTCGCGTAGATATCCATTATTTCTAACCGATTGAGCGCGAGCCGCCGGGTTTGGCGTTGATGCGCTTAACTGTGTATTAGGGCTGTTCAGTAAAAATAGATATTCCGTTTCGATTTTGTCGTTCGTTAATCGTAGATATTCCGATCGGATTTTGTGTATTATTGTTATGAGTAATACTTAAAGGTAACCTGGAGTTATTATGAATTGGAAATTGTAAATTATCGCGTTCGTTGTTTAACGGCAACCTTGGTGTTATTGTTGGAGTGGTGGAAAATTAGTGAGTTTATTTTTAATAATAAGTAACTTTATTATAATGTGTGATGTGTCGTCGGACACGACTGTCTCCTTCCGAGACTTACAAGCGAGAGAGAGAATGAGCGCGAGTACAGTATATGCGAGCGCTCTTCTCTATATTGTATATCTATATATGTGTGTTTACATACTCGCGTATTCACCTTTTCGGAGTCGCGCTTGTCTCGATGTACAAAATCATATATATACAAGAGATGGCGCGACCAGTATTAATTCGTAGAACAACAAGCAAAGAGTATAATATTTATACAATATTCAACACGCCTCCTTAAATTTATATTCTTTGCTTTTACATTCAGTCTTGTCGCTTTCGCAATTTTCAAATATATTTAATGCTTTTCTGTGTTTTGTGAACTTTTCTCTATTCAAACTTTTTGTTAATATATCAGCTAGATTTAACTCTGAATTTATTTTTATAATATCGATTATTCCATTTTCATAATATTCATTAATGTAGTAATATTATACTTCGATGTGCTTTGAATTTTTTGTATAATTTCCAAACTTTGCAATCGCTATTGCACCCGAATTGTCTTCGTGTATGTTTATTCTTTCATTGAATTTTTCTTTAAACATTTCACTTAGCAGATTTCTTACAAATATTACTTCGGTTACTGCATCTGACATAGCCGTATATTCTGCAAAGGTTGAACTTTTCGTTACATTCTTTTGTTTATTTGTTTTCCAATAAATCAGATTTCCATAATATCTTATAATATATCCAGTTGTGGATTTTCTATCTATATTGTCTCCGGCAAAATCTGAGTCTACGATGCAATCTAGTGTATCACATTTTAAATTATTAAAATACGTTAATTTTAGATCTTTAGTATTCACTAGATATTTTAATACTCTCATAGCATATTTGAAATGAGTTTCATTATAACAACTTTGGAATCTACTCAAGTAGTTTACACTATATGAGATATCTGGTCTCGTACCAGTACTTATATAAAGTAATTCTCCTATTAAGTTTCTATACTTTATTGACTCATTTTGTTCAGTTGCTTTTTCTAATTTTAGACTCGTCTCCATAAGAGTGTTATACAATTTTGATTTTATTTCATTTATTTTATTTCTATTTTTACAACAAATTAATAAATCATCTATGAAAACTAGTATATATATTGAATCTCTGCTTGCATTATTTACATATAAACTGTAAGGGTTCGTTGTTCTTAGATCAGGATAGAGAGGAATAAGGAGAGAAAATAAATACACAGGTTCGTTTATATTGTCACGTACCTAAGCTTTATTGATATCACTCGCTAATATATAAGTCAGCGAGCGAATAATCTCGCACGAGTCTTATCGCCGCTTATATACAAAAACACGTATAATACACCGTGAAACAAATCAATCACACATTGATTTGCGCTCACGCACTCTCCCACTCTCTCTCTATTCATCCAACGCACACATACGGTAGACAAACGAATATAATTCAAGAAAAGGCGCGAATCTTCCTAACGCCATACATCAGACAACACGCACTATTTACATAGGAACGCTTTCTATTTACACGGGAAGGGACAGGACCGTTACAAAACAATAATCATGTTTGCTTCTCACGAAATTTAATTTTTCCATGTACTTATGAAAACAATTATACCAAGCTCTTGGGATTTCTCGTAAACCATATAATGCTTTTTGCAATTTACAGACTTTGTTATTTCCTACTTCATAGCCTTCTGGTTGATTTACATAAACCTATGACATTACTTCACCGTTCAGAAAAGCTGTTTCTACATCCATTTGATCAATAAACAAATCATTTTTACAACAATATGATAATAATATTTTAAGTGTTTGCATTTTTCCTACGGGTGAGTAAACGTTTTCTATATGTTCTCGTTGTTGAAAGCCGCGAACTACCAATCTGGCTTTATAGGTATTATCGTTTTTTCGTTTAAATACCCATTTGACATCAATGATTTTTTTGTTTAATGGCTTATCTACTAATTTCCAAGTTTTATTTTTCTTTCAACTTTCGATTTCTGAATTCATTGCTATTTTCCACTGTTTTGATTCGCTCGAATTTATCGCCTCCTCGAATTTATGAGGTACATTTGCATCAATGTTATTAATATAAATAAAATGCGCTATAGGATCACCGTATCTATTTACAGGACTTTTCTTTCTTTTTGACCTTCTCGGTTCTTTCAAATTAATTTCGTTTTCATTTTCACTATTTATATCATTTTCATTGATTTCTGTAATTAAATTATCTCTACTTTTCTCGAGAGAAGAAGTAGGGATAAATAAATTTTCGTTTGTGTTCCTGTCAACACTATCATATTCTTCTGAATCGCTTTCAGAATTTTTCGATTCACAACTTTCATGCTTTTCATCTGATTCGTTAAGACAAATTATTTTTGTGTCTTCTTCGACAACCTGTACATGTCTCATGTTAATAACTTTGTCATTTACTAAAACTCTGTAACCGTTTTCTGTAGAACCTACTAATATTCCTACTGTTGCCTTGTCATCCCATTTAATTTGTCTTTTGACCTCTGGGATTCGGACAAAAACTTTACTACCATAAATTTTCAAATGATTAAAGTTTGGCTTTGTGCCAAAGAATATTTTGTAAGGAGTTTTATTTTCTACAGTGTTTGCTATAGTGCGGTTTTTCAAGTAAGCTACCGTTTTAATAATTTCAGGCCAATATCGCCTATTTATATTTGCTTCTCTTTGTAAGCATCTGCCTATGTCCATTGCTGATCTATTGTATCTTTCCGCTACACCATTCAATTCATGCATGTAGGGTGGACATGGTAATAATTCTATTCCCTTATACTTAATAAAATTGTAAATCTCCTTATTCAAATATTCTTTGCCATTATCGCACTGTATGTTCTTAACCCTTTTGTTAAACTTACTTTCAACTAAATTTACAAATTCTATAAAACAACTTGCAGTTTCAGACTTATGTTTAATACAAAATATTCGCGTGCATTTACTGTAATCATCGACAAAAGTTAAGAAATATTTTTCTCCGCCATAACCAGTCGTTTGATGCGGTCCATTTAAATCAGTATGAATTAATTCTAAAATTTCAGAAGTTTTTGTTCGATTATTTTGAAATGATACATTTGCCATTTTACTTTGAATGCAATTTGCACATTTCATATCAGTGTTTTCAATTTTATCTGGCAATCCCTCAACTAATTTTTCTTTAACTAATTTATTTAAGTATTTAAAATTAACATGACCTAATGCTCTGTTTCTTTCGCGGTTATTTTTACTGCATTTATACATTTTTCTTTTTGTTCATTCACTAGAAAACCTATTATATAATATAAATTATTTACTTTATTTGCAACTACAATTAATTCTCTATTATTGTTATAAATTTTCGCGCTATCATTTCTAGCTACCATCGTATTACTTGCAGTTGTTTTTGAAAAACTTAATATGTTCTGCTTTATGTCTTTTGCAAAATAAACATTTTTTAGATTTACATATTTTTTACTATAATAATTTTCAAAATAAATTTGTATATTTGCTACTTTTGTAGCTTTGAGCGTTTTACCGTCAGGTAATTTGACATCTATCGGTTTTTTCAAAATAAGAGAATTTTCAAAATAATTATCATCGCGTACAATGTGATCGGTACAACCGCTGTCTAATAACCAAAAGATTTTCTTTCGATTTTCGCTACCGTTACAATCACTTTCTAAATTTACCTTATTTGTCTCTGGTGTATATACTTGCGTTGACCATGACTCGCTCGCGTAATCTTCGTGTTGCTCTTTCGTGCTCTGCGATGAATGTTGTCCTCTGCCTTGACCTCTGCCTCTGAAGCCTCTGTTGCTGCCTCTGTTACTACTTCTTCCTCGCTGATTTCGACTTGGTTGAGGGCTGCTGCTTTGACCTTGCTGTTGTCCTGTCCATCAGTCTTTTTGCGCGTGGCCATATTTTCCACAATTATAGCAATTTCCCTTTATTTTCGTGTTGAAAGTGCTTACATTGCTTTTGCTATCACTTTTGTTATTGTCTATGTTATGTAAATTTTTTTCTTTTATTTTCGATTTAACATAATCGACCGTATGTTGTTCTTTGGGTTTCACATCAAGAAAATCACCAATATAACTGTAGATTGATGGTAGTGCTCGAAGTAAATAGTTTATCTTTTCTGCTTCTGTTATCTTGCCGCCAGCACTTTTAAAATCATTTACGGCTTTTTCGAAGTCTACAAAAAATTCTTCGATTTCACTATAACTTTTAAGTTTTATTTCTTCTATTTTATTTCTTCGCAACATTTGTAAGGCTGTTGACTGTGTTATATACATTTTGTCAAACCTTTTTATCATCTCACACGCTGTTATGCATTCACTTACATATTCAAGCTGCTTATCTGAGATAGCACTTGTTACAATTGCACGTGCATTGAGATCTTTTTTTTTCCAATCAGCTTCTGTGTCTGAAGCAATTCTTTCTCTTTTTATTTGCTCTTGACATTCTTTATAATCAAGCAAGATCATTAATCTTGTTTTCCAACTGGTATAATTTATACCGTCAAAAATTGGTATAATTATATCTTCAGCTTTTGCTTGAGCCATTTCGTATTCACTTATTTTTGTGTAAATTTCGTTTCTCAAAACACAAACTTCTTTGGTAATTGTTATAACATTTTTCAAAATTGTCTTTCTAATTTTTTCACTTAGTGTTTCCTTATTTTCTTCGATCATTAATTATTTGTGCAAATTCATAAAATTTTCCATGTGCTCTATCACATCACTTAAACACGTTTTATGTGTGCCGACCGTAATCTCTTCGCATCACACTTTTTTCTTCAATTTTTCACAAAAATGTTTTTATCAGTCTCTTCTAGACTACTTTTATTTGTTGTTTTCACTTATATTTCTTTTTGAACTATTCTCAGTTCAATTATTTTTCACTGGAACTCTTTTGTATTTTCCACGTGGCTCTCACACCTCACTAGCACATTTTAATATGTCTTACTGCACTTTTTTAAAAAAAAAGTCACAATACGGCATAAAAATTTTCAATCTTGCTGGATTGCACCCGTACACCTAAAAGCAAAAAATAAACCAACAAAGAAAAAGCTCATTATGAACACAATTATTACTAATTAGTTTCCAATACTTATCTGAATAATTTTTGTATTCTGCAGAAGCTCTTGCACTTTTACAACACCACTGAGGTTATAAGCATTGTTACAGCAGCTAGCAGACTAACTGCACTGATCTAGTGTCTTGAATGAAAAACAGCTGTTTAGCTACTTTCTGCTGTTTTATAGAAAAATTCTACTATACCGATCAAACAGTAATCTTCATTCTCGACTGGACGCTGTGAGCCACAACCTGTTCGAGTGGCAAATTCAAATTTGTTGAATGCCTTTACTTTAACACATTGAGTTTAGTAACATAATATGACACATAGAAAAATTAATTTTACGGATTTTATTTATTTTACGGAAATAAAGTCATAACTCTTGAGAAAAAAGCGGTTTTTAAAACGGTTTTTAAGTCGTATTTTCAGTAAGATTTATCATGAAATTACTCTGTAAAAAGTGTGGTAGAACAATCCTTTTCACAAGTTTGGCCTAATTAAAATATTTAAAAATCACTATTTTTCAAAAATTTACTTGAAACAGATTTATCAGTTTTTTGTTGATATTTTCTAGGCAAATTTTGTTAGCAAAAAACGGCTTTCAGGACCATATTCTACGGACTATTAACTGTGAAAAAAATGAATAAAAAAAAATTAATATTTTCAAAATTTTAACACTGTCATAACCCCTTAAATATTATAGGACATTCTATCTTGAATTTAATTTTAACTACTCTGCACGCGTAATTTTTCTAACTTTTCACTCTATTTTTCATTCACACATGTATACTCTTGAGACGACGGAGTTTATGCGAGCGGATGTTAAACTCACTGCAAATCACACGTAATTGGTCGCTAGTTGTAACGCTATAAGATGTCGTAGCATAGCGTTTACTTACCGGCCTCGGTCCGCAAATCTCCCGTTGATTCCCGGTAGGCGCCAGACGCTCCACGTGAGCGTCAGAGTCTCGCGACATTTTTCATTCGACTCAGAGGATACGAGGCGGGTTGCCGACTAACTCAGCCCCCAACGCGATGGGAAATGGAGAGAGGGTGGCTCGGGCAGTGATCTACTCGAGGATTTGAATAAGACTTGTTTATTCAATTAAACTTAAATAAATACTACAACTAAGTCACGCTTGACTCATTATGTAGATACCCAGGCAACAGTTACAAAACATATCAGACTTCGCGAGATAATCCGATGACGCAAATTCGCAAGATTCATGACTAAATATTCGCATGCAAAAAAACAATGATCACGCTCATCACACGATTCCGAGACGCGATCCGCCAAATTCACGATTCTCGAAACGCATATACCGATTCCGCAAAACTAAATAATACAAGTCAACCAAACCTCACGAGAAATCCGGACTCTCGCGCGTCTCAAGGTAGCTGGCATGCACTCAGCCCCGCAGGCAACATTCACACTTAATACTAGGAATCGCGCTCGTCACACGTAGCCAAGACACGATTCGTTTAAAGTACGGCGGAGTCTTTGGCACGACTACGTCCGACGGTTTACGTCGTCCAGAGCCCTCCTGAACACGCGGCACGACATCCAATATTCCCTAAACGTGAGATATCCCGTTCACTATTCTCGACACGAGATATCTTGGGTAATACTCGCGAAAACTAATCACTTAAATACGAGCCGAAGAAAGCCGCTAGGCAGCCATACGCACGCGGGTGACTCTAACAAAGGGAAAGTTTCAGCGCGAAACACGCGTGGAGCTACGCACTTCGCAGAGGCACTAAGAAACAACCCACTGACCTTACTCCTTGAAGACGGTATGGCACCAGGATCCAGCTCCCGTCCCCAGATATCCGAGAGAAAACACTGGTCAAAGTTAAACTAAAGTCCACGAGAAGGCGGTGATGGAAAGCGTCCGGTTCAGAGCAGCCAGGGCAGGAGAGTGCCGGCTCGCTCGCTCACGCTCGCTTCGGTGCTCTCCAATTCCCGGGCCACCGAACGCCGCGCTCTCTGATTGGCCGCGCGTCGCGGGCCGCAACTCGCTAACACTGTTCGCTTCATCGCGCGCGCCGCGCATGCACACAGGCATCCCTATAGGCTTCTTCGTTGAGCCAGATAACCGCGAGTTTTGAACGCTCGAAGTACAACAGACAGCCAGTGTAGACTATACGACATTATTATATTGCCGCTAGTTAATTATTAATTATTTAACGCCGCTATAAAACGCCGCGGAACCCTCAGCTAACTCCCGGAATAATTCTCGTCAGGCCTATAACCAGAATTACTTTTGTTAGAAAAGAACGCGTTCACGCTGTAGTTTTTGCCCCAAAACACCTGCACGAGTGAGCTGTCATCGCAGCTGGCCTCACGTAGACAGACCTCTTCCAGCCTAGCACCTGCAAACTCTCGCCTTACGGTCGGACTAGGCCATCGCAGGCATCCTATTCCAGACTGGACTGCTTGTTGATTCGCCGGCTTTGATAAGGCTCCTTCCTCTGAGTTTCCTCGCGTCATCTCCGGTACTCGAAGCTTATCGCCGTATTAAAATAAAAAAAAGTAGTAAATAAAAAAAATATAAACGCCACTAGTCATTCATTCATCATCATTCGCACTACCTCGAGACGCTCTGCCCCGCCGCTCCGAACCTCGTGTAACATGGCAAATTTGCTAATTTTCTGATAATTTTGAGTAACAATATCTACTTTTCAAAAATTTTATGTTAATTTTCCTATTAGAAAGCACAAAATGAATGATAATAGTAATAATAGTTGTAATAATAGTAATAATAATAGTAATACTAATAGTAATAATAGTAGTATTAATAAGAGTAATAATAGTAATAATAATAATCATTATTATTCATAATTACAATATTTGTTATTAGTGCATTATTTTATTATCCAAAAATTAATTTTGAATATAAGTATATTGGCGAAAATAATATAATTATGCTATTTAATTAATATAAATTGTGACGGGTTGTGCGTCACATCCGCATGCAAATGCTTTTACTGCATGATTTGTAAGCTTATTAAATTTTGTAAGATGTTACAGACGATGAGTGGTGGAAGGAGACCAATACTGGTCGCGGCGTGGAGCATTAGATTCGATTTAGCTATCGACGCGAACGGCCGAAGTCTTGATTTTCGGCAATTAGCGTGATTACACTTTCAGCTACCTACGGCTGTGTAAAAGGTTTCCTACGGAAGTTTTTTGCGACAACTCTTGTACATATTGTATTCATGTTGCTAATACGCGGTACAGATGAAAACGACTTTTGCGGTCAACCCATGGTGCGAGAGAACGTCCTGTATGCGATCCGCGATTCTATTGCTGTTTGTGCGAACGAATCTCGAGTGTATTGTATATACCAATTTTCCTCTCCAGCTCTGACCAGGGCAAGGCAGCTAGCGAATATTCGTCGATGTCGAAACCAACTTATCGTAAAGTTGGGAAAATCGCTCGTAAGTAGAGGATCCAATTTGACAGTGTCAAGAATAGTTGCATTAAATAATTTATTCAAAGGATGAATGAGTGCAGAGCGCCATCGCATTTAGATGATGTGGATTCACTTAATGCATTACTTCATGTTATGTTTTTATCAATATCGAAGAAGATTAGAGTGAAGATATGTGATCAATTGCTAAAAATGTTTTAGTAGCAGCTGGACAAGCTCAGTAGTCATGGTTCACAAATGAAATGGATCCTACTGATTCAGCGTTGACTGCATAAAGCTTAATATTGTTACAACCGAGAGCACGTACCTGCTTCCTTACATGGATAATATGTTGAGTGATCAGCTCATAGGACCTGGATTTGACACGTATGTCTCTTCCTGACTGTATATAATACTATTATTAGTAAGTTTTGTTCTGATGAAATTTAATATTTAGATGTTATTGTGAATTGTGAAGGATTTCGTCCAGACTTTTATGAAGTTGGGCTGATTTTAGACTACCTAATCCTGAATATGCTGTCATAGTTGAAAGGATTCATGTGTATTTTGGTATTGAAAATTTCTATATCAGTTGAGCGATGTCGCAAAACCTTTGAATTTGGTGTTGCTCGGTAGAGTAAGATTTATATTGACTGTAACACAACGGGAAGCTTTCAACCAAGTGATGACACGTTAAATTGACTATCTTTTGTTCACCAATTGTATTTTATTGCATTTGTAAAAGATATTCAAGAAAGATCAGTGGTGTTTGCAGCGGTATAAGCAAGTATTAGAAAAGCTTCACGAGTTTCCAGATTGGAAGATTGTAGTATTCGGTATACAGCATCCGGTAGCGCCATCTCTACCGATTTCCCCACCTGGTACGTGAACTGTCGTCCATTTTACTGTGTAGGGGTACCGTCACCAGAAATTCTTCTTTGATAAATCTATCTACCAACTTTTCCAATGATTTTAAAAGAAACAAGGTCAGGCTTATTGGCCTGCAGCCGAGTGATGCGCCTTCCCAGGTTTAGGAACGAACATAACATTCGCCCTTCTCCATTTACCAAGTGTATACCCATATTCCAGGTAAGTGTTAAATAACTTCTCTAGAGCGGTCTTGAGTACCTCTTCTCCCTGCTGTAATAAGGCCGGAAAGATTCCATCGAATCCTGCAGCCTTATAGGGCTCAAAGGAGTCCAATTCCCATTTTATTCTTTCTCTACTAGTAATGCACCTGGCTGTTCGTCAATCGAAACCTCCAGGCCTATATCCTATTTTTTCCTCCCTCTCTCACTTCCGATAATCTGGGAAATGCTTCCTGAGCAGATTTGAGAGAGCATCCTCTGCACTATTCGCCCAAGCGTCTCCCACTTTAATTGTGTTGGCGAAGGTGCCCTTGGGGTGCTGGAGTACCCTGCACATTTTGGCCGTATCCTTAAGATCCGCCCACCGGCTGCAGGCCCTCCTCCACCCCGTGGTCCTGGCCACAGGATGGAGGACAATTAAGCATATTTTCCTCCGTTCTACTTTGCTTGGGCCTATTACGGAGTCGTGTTACGCACTTGCGAAGCTTCCCCAGCGACCTACTCCATCAGGAGGCCACCATGGGTTTAACCTTTCTCCTGAGTTCGCAGTTTTCCTCATATGAGTTCAGAATTACTTCGTAAGAACCTGGCCGCCAGGCTCTCCCTGTAACTTTGCCAGTTGGCCTTCTTTGAGTTTCTCCCATAGTTTAGCCAACATACTTTCGCCCCCAATGTAGAAAACAATCTGATTGTGATCCGACATTTTGACCTCTTCCGAAACCTTCCATCCCTCTCTATTTGACAGTGATATCGATAATGTCCTCTTTGATCGAGTTCTTAAACATTGGTTTGTTGACTACGTTCATTACGTCCATATGCGTGATCGCCAGAAACTGTAGCAATCCTTCCTCCCTCTTATTTATATCAGAACTTCCCCAAACCGTGTGGTACGCGTTTGCATCGCAAACCATCGCCAGTTCAGTTCCGTTCTACTCGCACTTCCTAACCAAACCCTCTACCTCATTTAGTGAGGGGAAATGCCCACCACGCCGCTGCCACGAGTAGGTCCCTTCTGCCCCCCCCGTATCCGTGTACTTCACCCTGGTCGTGGCCAGGTCCCTTATGCAGTGCCTAGGCACCATCTCTACCTGCAATCCTTTTACAATGATTCACGCTGTTACCGAGTCTCCTGTACCACTGACCCGGGTTCCTTAACTATTTAAGCCTGTTACCCTGCCTTTGTGAATCTGAGGTTCTTGGGTTAGGCAGATACCTGTGTCTCTGCAGTGGTGCAATTTTAGTTACTGCTACAGAGCCAGCCCCCGTGATTTCATCTGCGCCCTGTCTTGTTCTCCTATCTTGTGAATCCAGCCCTCACCAGTGGGGACTACCCCTCGTTGGCTAGAGGGTTTCGCCAGAGCAGACAGACGAAGCTCTGAGAGTTCACAAGCCTCGGCACAATTTCCTACGTAAAAGGTGGAAGAATTCGGTAACGGTTCGAGCTGGTACTGGTCGAGTGTCATTAAGGACCTCCGCTAAGGGAGGTGACGG
This sequence comes from Philotrypesis tridentata, assembly GCA_018906965.1. Lineage (NCBI taxonomy): Eukaryota > Metazoa > Arthropoda > Insecta > Hymenoptera > Pteromalidae > Philotrypesis > Philotrypesis tridentata. The sequence goes on from JACCIB010000319.1 coordinate 172,174, forward strand.
GCAAAACCAGAAACCACGGGCCCATGATAGGCGTTGGATCCCACCATTTCATGGGGGTTGCTACCCGTGACTCCTCCGGGAGAAAGAATAGTCGGCCAATGCTAATTGTCCGTGCAGGTATAACTATAACGCATGGTGAGATCTCCCCATGGGGTTGAAACTACTACGGGAACAGGAGCCGAATGGCCAGAAAGTCCTGTTATGGGATTGAATTCGTAGTGGTAGTGGTTAGCCCGCATACTGGGCAGAGGGCCTTTGAATCTTCGCTAAGTGAGCTACAGTAATCGAGTGGAATTCCTGCAGAGATCCCAGGGATTGAATGGTGTCCCGCTGTCAACTAAGCAAGCGATGAGGGCTGCATACTTAACCAGAATTTAGAAGTCTTGTCGATGTGTCATCAAACACCTGGCACTGACTTGTCGCGTTGGATCGAGCTTAACTTAACCCATTGTTTCGTGTGGTGGAAGGGATTAGCGAGCGCTCGGTGAGATGAAGCTAAAGACTCAATGGCTAGTTTGGTAGGGACAGGCACTTGCTTGAATTAGGCGTCAAGTTGAATGAATGAAGACGAATGAATGTTTGGGGCCGCCCACCCCGGGAGTTTGACTAAAATTTGAATGTACGGGGATTCATCCACCTTAGGAGTATGTGTAAAGGAGAATGATTATTAGGGGACTCACCCACCACAGCAGTCTGGACAAATCAGAAGAGCAAGTATTGACTACCGAAAATCAGTCCGGCGAGTTTAGTAGTGAATTCGAGCCATGACCGTTAGTGTTCTGAGCCACCCAGGGGACCGTGTGGGGAAAGTCTCTGGCATAACCCGCATATTAAACTAAGGACTTCGTTGTCTAATTCCCCTACTACATGGCTCTCTCATCCTTCTTCTCCCCCTCCCCTTCGTCCATTCCCTTCGGCGGGACGATGTGCGCACTGCTTTGTCCCAGGAATGGTCACAAATCGTGGGTTTTAGCGCCTCCTCCTCCGCCCCTTCCAGAAGTAACTTCACCACCAACTCCTCACTTCCTCATCCTCCTCAATGGCCTCTATCCCATTGGTGGCCCTGTGAGAACTGTATTCTTCATATTTACAATTTTCATGCTGCTGCAGTTTTGACGCGTGAGTCATCGAGCTCTACGTGACGAGGAAACTTCATGATGAGAGAACTGTCATAAATCCTGTCTCGCAGCGAAAGCCTCTTTACCATGCGCTTACGGAGGCGCGTAGTCCCTATCTTAAACCCATTATCTTAATATCTATGTGAGTGTCCACTAGGCTGTCATGTTTCAGATTGACTTGAAAATTTCAAATGCGGAAAGACATACCGTTGGGGGGACTAAGTGCGAGTACAACGGACTTTGAATTTTTTAAATCGAATGATATTTAATAGCTCCCACGCGATTGCAAAGATCTGTGGTCTAGTGTAGGAACGTGTCTTAAAAAAGTAACGAGCAGTGGAACCAAACAATAAGCATCATTATTCTAGACATAAATAAGTGCGACAGAGACAGACTTTCTCTTCCGGTCTAACCTTCAAGATTCGGCCGACGTCAGAAAAAAATGGTCAGGCTCATCGACAGTCCATGCAAAAGAAACGAGATAAAGTTGAGGGGTAGAGGGAAAGTTTGTCTCTGACACACTTATGCATTTTCCTATGCTTCTCACTCGCACTCACGGGTTTTCCTATATCCCGCCTCCTCATAGTCCTTACTATACCTATACTATATACTGTACAGAATATATATATATATACTAATGCTCATAGCCAAATACACATCGTGACGTCACGTGATATTTCAATGCGCTGTGTCTTCGTAAATAAATGTTTCATTGAGAAAAGAAAAAATACGCATCGACTATTTTACAATAATCTATGAGAGAGACCTACTACATTCTATTTTCATGTAAATATATGTATCTTATACAAAATTCAGTTCTGAACAACCTTCATCTCTATCTTTTTTTACATGAAACAAGTTACAAAAAAGTTATTCGTGGAAATCTAAAATAAGTGCATTTTCGGAATTTTATTTTGGAATAATAACAAGGTTCCTGACCTGGCACGAAATCGAGACTTTAGAGTCATTTTCAATAAGGTACTAATAACATTTCAATCATAAATATGTAGAAGAAACTTAATGCAAAAATGCTAACTTGACCCGACTATAATTATTAAACTTTTATTTTACTTTTTAAAATAACAATTTTTTTAACAATTAATTTGTTTTAATAATTAATTTCTTCTAATATTACTTGCAATGCATCTATTTACTAATGTTTGGCTTTGTGTGTAAAAGTATCATAGCAGCTTATTCTTCAAAAAATTTGACGTTCAACTTTTTAAAATGAAAGCCAAAACTTTCATTTGATATTTAACCCTCTCATTAAAATCATTTTGGTAAAATTATTTTTGGAATCATTTTGGCATGAATTTCAGAATATTGTATCAAAATTTCAAAAGCAGTAGAAGGGACCTTAAATCGACTCCAAAGATCAGTAGTTTTAGTCGAAATATGCACCTGTTAATTTCTTTAATTATTAACTTTTTTCCACGAAACTTTTTCGAGCCTATTGCTGTAAACACGGTGGTAAGCCTCAGAAAGTTCTGAAATAAAATCTCTGAAAATGACCGTAATTTCATTGTTATAGACGTAAATGTGTTTGTCTGTGTTATATTCTCTTTAAAAAAGCTAAATCGCGTGGGAGCTATTAAATATTATTCGATTTAAAAAATTCAAAGTCCGTTGTACTTGTACTGAATCCCCCCAACGATATGGCTTTCCGCAATTGAAATTTTCAAGAGTCGGTCTGAAATATCGCAGCCTAGTGTCCACATGCCTTGAAGAATTTTAAGAGGATCAGTTATCATCAACTTTCTCCAAAACTCGCGTACACTCACCTATTCTAATTCATGGTGCGATCTATCTGGCCAAAATACACAACTATGAGAAAGTATTCGAAGTTATTCAGGGTAAACGGATTAAAAATCGATCTAAAAGCATTTAAAATGCAGATATTAATGATTAATATTGTATTTATAGTTCATTTAAACTTTTGAAAAAAATTTGAGATTAATATTAATCCTTTTTTTAATTTTAAAATATTTTAGGGTACTGTTGGAAAGGTAACGATAAGGGTTCAGCATGATATTGAAGATTATAACAAATTCGACTCAAAGTTAAATAATTTAAAAGATTATCCATCGCAAGTAATGAGTATGGGTTCTTTAATTAAAACAACAGAAAAGAAATCAATGCATGTAAGGTATGTATAAATAAAAAAAATTTAAATTATCAGGTGCATTTTCATGTCTATACGTTATAATTTCTTTCTATTGTGTGTGTGTGTGTATATATATATATATATATATATATATATATATATATATTGTAGCAGCACGATTATTAGTTCTCGCTATAATCGTCTGTGTACAACTGTAGAAGATCTCCATGTTCATTATATTCTCGTTGTAGTCGTTTCCATGCTTAGCCCGGCTCGGCCGACTCGGATACCGCGTACGGATATACAAGGATCGCGAAGGCGGCAGGGGACAGGGAAGTGGAATAATCAAATACTCGTGAAGTAAAGAGATATATTATAAGGATTGGAAACATATATTATAAGGAAAGAATAATGTACAGCGCTCGATCACACTACGTGTGTGTGTGTGTGTGTGAGAGAGAGAGAGAGAGATATTTGATATTTTGTTTATTTTCACCTTGGGATTGAACCCCATCTGGTGCATTGACGCAATACAATGTTAACTATAATCTAGCATTCTTAAATCTAAAATTTACAAAGAATTGTCGCAGTCGCGGAGGCGAAAAGCAAACTAAAGCTAGTTTAACCTAACTGATTAACTAAGAGCTCTAACTGATTAATGCAAAGGGAATGAGTGTGGTCGTTTAGAGGTATAAAATGCGGTGTGAGTACAAAGATGACGTACAAAAGAAGTCCAGTGGCCCGGAAAAATCGAAAATTTTCTAAGATGAAAAAGGAGAAGAAGTTAGGCCGTAAAACTAATCCCCTCATGCAGCACACGGGTTTGCCACTCTGCCTCATCTCTCCGAAAAAGCTCATCTCTGAGTCGATGCTTTAGTACTCCTGTATCACTCGGCCTGAAGTTCGACACTCCTAACAAGTTTAGAAGTGACGACGCCTGGATATGAAAGGATTGCTGCAAAGTCTCCGTGCGCGGCGCAGTATATAGGAGGGCCGGAGGCGGATTTCGCAGTAGGCGACGGGGCAGAGCATTCGCATCGAGGCACCTAAAGCTTTTTACAAGATAACGTGGATTCTCATGAGCGATTACAGAGTAAGCGAGGGACCCCAGCAGATATTCTCGTCTGCGCTTTATCGAAAGCCACCCCAGTCGAAGCCGATAGGGAGTATGCCCGATACGGAACGTTTCCCAGCACAAAGCGTACGCAAGCGTTTTGCAGCCTCTGCAGCTTATTCGAGCCGAGAGAGGACCAGGCTCTCTACAAGCATACACCTTAGACCTGTCGAGAGCGCGTGCCTATGATACCTCATTGCATAAAGGTTTCGAAGCGCTTTGCTTGAAACCGTGCCTGACGTATGTACCCCAGTTGAGGGTCGAGGAGATCCAGACTCCTAAGTTGCAGGCCTCAGAGACATAAAGGATAGGGGTGCCGTTAATGCAGATCGGAGGGAGCATGTCAACTTGGATTCGTTTCAAATAGACCTCGCTGCCAATAATCATGGCCTTACATTTGCCAAGGTTTAACGAGAGTCCATTGTCTGATGCCCACCCAGCCAAGGCCTGAGCATCCCGCTGCACAGCGGCAAGGTCCTGAAGAATATAGGATGGGTACCAATGCTGATAAATCTGCGTGTCATCAGCGTAGAGAATGTACCTCGAAAGGCGAAGCACCCTGGGTAGATCATCAATGTAGATAGCGAAAGGTAGGGGTCCGAGAACGCTACCCGAGAGAGAGAGAGAGAGAGAGAGAGAGAGAGAGAGAGAGAGGAGAGAGAAAGGAGAGAGAAAGTAGAGAGAGAGGAGAGAGAGAGGAGAGAGAGAGGAGAGAGAGAGGAGAGAGAGAGGAGAGAGAGAGGAGAGAGAGAGACTGTGTGACCGAGGGAAAGAGAGAGAGGGTACGAGAGAGAGCATGCGCACCGAGTAAGTGAGGATGCTCTGACATGTACGTGAGTGACAAGGGCGGGGAGATCACCCCCGCAGGCCAGACCTCGAGCGCGGGGCCAGAGTCAGTTGAAGGGAGGCCTCCCTCAGTCTAGCATCTAGCTACAGCAGCATCAGTGTTTGCCAGGATTTATAGTATCGCTATTCATCCAGATTTGTGTTATAACAATATAGCATTGAGTGAAACGTCATCTATGTCTTATATTACCACCCATTACCGAACCAAGATATATGTATTATAAAGAATAGTTCATTTGTTTTCGTAAGCAATCGTCTTATAAGATTCGAGCAGTAGCACAACAAAACTTGGGTGACCTACCGCGCGACTTTTTACAAAAAATTGCTGCACATCCTAAGGACGGTTACACGCCAAGAATTCTCTTAGTGTGCGCCCGGATAAGCGATAACGTGCGTATTATAAATGCGACAGTTATTTTATATATATATATATACTAGGGGGGTTCCCCCCTGCTCGCTCCGCTCGCCAACCCCCATGTATAAGACGTGGTGAAGGATGTTTAGTTCAGGATGCGAATCATGCCCGCTATATTTATATAGCAATAATAACGTTTATCATCCTGCTGCTTGCTTCGCTCGCTAATCGGTATTCGTTAATTTGATAAAAGATGTAACTGTAAAAACGATAACGTTACAACGTGTGAAAATAAATGTAAAGTATTTTATGAAGTTAAAGTGACAGATTTCCACACCACCCTAGGGGTACTGTCATAAAACATATAAACATTAGACATTATGTTTTATATAAACATTATATGTTTTGGCGCGTTGATTTTTTTTTTTATTTTTTTCTAAACAATATTTAAAGTTGATTGGTAACATAATGAAAATAAAATTTATAATCTAGAATTTTATATAATGTTCAGAAAAAAACTGTGGAATCATCGCCTGTAGCCATATAACCACAATTACTACTAACAATGAAAATTTTGGGATTAATAATTAAAAATTAATAATAAAAATTTTAGTAATAATAAAAAAAAAATTATTGATATGTAAAAACTGTTAACTGTTAAATTTTAGGAATAATTTCAGACTTTCATAAGAATATGTTATTTTTTAAATTCATAAATGTAATAAATAATATTACTAATTTTTAAGATGTAACTTACATATTCATTATCTTCATGTCTGAAATTTTTCGGTAATAAATTTTTTCTTTTACGAAATTTCAAAACGCGAATTATGTCGAGACTAATATTTGTTGGAATTTCATCTAAACTGGTAAATTTAGTTATTATAGTATTATTTGAAATTTCATAAAATTTAATCTTAGAATGAAAATTTTGAAGTACCTCTTCATCGTATTCATTCATTATATGATTTAAATAAACTTGATAATTTAATTCTTCATTTAAATGATTTTCAATTTCGTGATTTACTTGTAGTAAATGATTTCTTTGAATATCATTTTCTACTCTTACCCATAAATTTTGAATTGGATCCCATTCCATGACGTATCTAAAATAAATAATTTAATAAATATATTAAGGGGTACGCTTTATTTAACTACTGAATAAATATTCTTTATAAATTCATATTTATAAACAATAATACGTCTTTTTTCAGTTGTTAATTTAAGCCTACCGCATTAATATAACAATAATACATATTATTGTAACAATATTACATAAATTAATTATCAAAAATTTTCTTCCACACTATATTATTAAGTTCTGCGGAATTTTCTGATGCTTCATTTTGAATATATATATTAGTTGGATTTTTACATCTAGAAAGAGCTACGTATAATTGACCATGTGAAAATAATGGTTTTCCAATGTATAATCCAACACTATCAAAACTTTGGCCTTGAGATTTGTTTATAGTAATAGCAAAAGCTAATACTATTGGAAATTGTTTGCGATATAAAATAAATGGTAACGCTGACGTTTTTGGCGTACTCAATGTAATCCTAGGAATAAAAACTCTATTGTGTTTTTTTTCACCGGTTATAATTTCTGCTTCTATATTGTATTTAAATAATTTTGTAATTTTTAAACGTGTACCATTGCATAAACCTTCGTGAATACTTAAATTTCTTATCAACATAATTATTGCATTAACTTTTAAGCAAAGCTTATGGGGAGGAAGACCTTCTTTTATGTTATTAAGCATTTCTATAGAATAATTTAAATGAATGTTTTCATCGGTTTGATCTGTTTCTTTGTGCGTAGCGTAATCTATACTATAATAATATTTTGTTTCTCCATTTAACAATTTTAATATTTTATTGTTGATTTTTCTAACGTCGTCGTTATGTGGTGCTAAAATAACTCGATCTATAGAATTGTATTTATTTATATCACTGTAGATTTTTGAACAAACATCATTTGTTTTCCAATTATCTGGAATTTTAAAAGAATTTATTTTACCATTTCCTAAATCTAATAAAAGTGATGAGAATTTTATATTTTCTGAACGTAAATTTTGCGTTAAATGAAAAATTTTAAAAGAAGGCCACAATGAGGAATATTTTATAGTTTCTTCAACAATAGCATTTTCGTAACTGTTTTTGACGACTGGAAGTATTTGTCGAAAATCACCTCCTAATATTATTAATTTACCTCCAAATGATTTATTATTATTACATATATCTTTAAGTGTTTTATCAACGATCTCTAATGCTTTTTTAGGAATCATTGATGCTTCATCCCAAATAATTACATCTGCTTCTCTTAATTTTCTCTTATCTGATGCAGATTTTAAACATGCAATTTCAATACTATCTAAATCTAAAGGTAAACGGAATGCTCTATGACTTGTTACACCCATTGGTAGTAAGATAGATGCAATTCCTGTCCAAGCCATTGATACAATTTTTTTTTGTAATGATAAAAAGTAATAAATTAATGTCTTGTATAGGAATGTTTTTCCTGATCCTCCTGGACCGTCAATGAAAAACATAGTGTAACTGTTATTTGTAACATTTTCAAATATTAATTTTTGATCATTATTCAGTTTAGAATACATAGAATTAAAATGAACTTTGCTTTCTTGAACAACGTATAAATGTATATCATTTGATAAGTTAATAATATTTGGATCAGGTTCAGGTAAACCAAAATCTTTACAAGTCATTTCTTCAAGTGATAGAATATTATTTATAGAATTTAGTGCGTTTTGTTCTGGATCTTCTGAAAAATCTTCCATGAAATATTTTTTAAATTTTTCCCAAATGATGTTACCTTGTATATTTTCTGATAAAAGAAACCATGCAAAGAATTTACGTAATTGGGAAGGTAACATGACAGTAATTGCTTCCTCAAATATATTATAAATTTGAGAATCATGTTCGATTAAATCCATAGCTATTGCTGCTTCTTTGTAAGAATTGTAAGTTATATTTGCATAAGTTTTAAGATCTGAAAAACTGGTTGCACCTGTAACTCTATTTAGTATTAATTTTAAAAAGAATCGTTCACTATCTTTTGGTGACACTATACGTAATCTTCCTATTGCATAATTTTCTTTTTCATGTAATCGTTTTACCCATGATTTAGTTTGTAAGTCAAATCGATAGTATCTGGGTATATTAACATATCTAATATTTCTAGCAAAATTGTCAATTTTATTTAAACTGAACCATGCTGTGAGAGTGGTACCTCTATGCTTAGAAATTGCTTCAGTTTCTTTGTTTTCTTCAAAAACGATGTTTTGTTGATTTTCTGTATGAACAGCTAAAGGTATAACTGTACGATTTCTACCGCATAAAGGATATTCTTGTAGTCGCCATGCTGCTTCCATAGGACTCAAGTATCTACCATTAACAAATTGTGTAATTTCGTCATATATCAAATGCTCTTTTTCTTCATCTACTTTCTTTAATTTACAATAAGCCATATCTCCCCCTTTATGAATATAGTCGAAAATATATTTTACACTTTGAATGGAATAGCAGTACTCTACATTTATATGACATTTATACTTTTTCAGTAAAAATTTATTGTACGGTACAACCATTGAATTGTCAACAGGAATTTTTATATTACTATTTTTGTTACGATACACGTGATTTGCTGAAATGTTATTATCTCTTTTATATAATGGATAACCGCTTTTCTGAAAGATAGTTGTTGTCTGAAAGTTTTTAGGAAATTTGCTTTTACATTTTTTATTTTTGTCCATGCAAGTAGATTTTTCTGTGTGAGGACCGTGCAACATGTGCTTAATTACCAATTTACGTAATGTATCGTCTTCACTCGGAATTTCTGCTGATATGTGTTTATCAATAGCTGCAGGTGTTAGCAATTTATCTTTAGGATGCAATGTTATGACTACATGCGCATGAGGTAAACCTCTTTTTTGAAATTCAATTGTATAAATCCAAGCAATAACTTCACCAAATAATTTATTTTTCGTAACATCATTTAAAATAGAATTAAATTTAGCAAAAAATAAACGGACTGTAATATTTGGAATGTCGTTGGGTGTAGTATTAGGTGGAAAATTTTTAAGAACTTGTTTAAGTTCTTTCCATTTTGGATTACACGTTATTGTCATAAATATGTCAATTTTCGAATCAACACTTCTGCATATAGCCATTGCATCCTGATAATGCTGTTGCATATATCTTGGACTACCAATGTATGTCGATGGTAAAATAAAAATATTTCCTATTCTCTCTTTATCAAAATTACTTGATATGTTTGATGCACTACGCATAACGTGATCAACTAAACCTTGATAACATTCAATCCTTAACTGTTTCTGATTGTTTCTAAAAAAATTCATTCTATTACTTTCAACCATTACATATGCATGTATAAAAAACTGTTGAGTTAATCTTCCACTATATAAGAGGGGACTAAAATCTGAATTTGGTCTGTATGCTAATCTGTATGAATAATATTGTAACATTGTAAGCTTTTCTGAAGAATTTGGATTTTTTGTATAACCTATACTCCATCCTAAATCACCATTTGGAAATAACAATGGAAAAACCATAGGGTCAACATGATGTGATAATTTATTCAAATACGTCATTTCAATTTCATGATCTTTCGATTTACATTTCGGATAAATACATAAATCATAATCGTGAGGTATTCCAGATTTAGAGACGATAATTGCGCCACATTCAGCTGTTAATGGTTTATTATACCTATGTCTATGTTTATCGTTTTTTTGAATAAAGTAAAGCCTATAATTTGGTAGCTGTTTAATATTTGCTAACTGATTCAAATACTTGTACTTTTCAGCATATGGATTTTTATTTAATACTTCAGTTAATGTCTGTAAATGTTCTTTACAGATGTTTTTGTTTTTTTGTAATCGTTTTTCAATTGCAATATCATTATCGTAGATATACAACTGGCCACAGGATTCGTTTTTACTTTTTGAATTTATGAGAAAGGTTGGTGTTGAGTGACTTACTTGACCTTGAATTTTAAGGTTGTATATAGCTTTTTGATTTTTTTTGAACTGAACATTAGCATTGAAAGTTACAAAACAAAATGCATTATTATAGTATCTAATAAACAATCTATATAATTTATCAGTCATAAGCAAATCCTGTAACTTATGATTGTATATCATTGGAGATAAACAAATTTTGCCTTTGTGACAACATGTTGATTTTTTCTTTTCCTCTTTCCAGTAAACAGCTGAACAGTTGTCACAAACGAAATTCATTTCACCAAAAAACGATACATCACTTATGTTGTAAACTTTTGGTTTTTTCCTCAAAATTTTGTTTTCGCTATCTTCTAATATACGTTTCTTGTTTCCAATGTATTTATTTATTATTTTCATATTCGTGTTATAGTAAGATATAATGTCGTAATGGTTGAAAACATTTCTAATGCTGCTTACTAAATTTAACTTGAAAACATTCAAATTATTTCCAAATTTAGAAATTTTACTTGAATTTAAATCATTAACTGATACAAATACATTATACATATTTGCAAAACTGTGAATTTCTGCTTCTCCGCCATAAACTTTATTTTGTGACATATATCTAAAATATTCTTTAGCATTTGTCACGCATTTGTAATAACTTTTCTTAACAATAAAACATTTGTAGTCTTCCCAATTAGTTACAATGTTATTTACTAAGTTTTGCTTTACGGCATAATAAAATCTTTCCTTATTGTTCAAAAACAAGGAAAAACAGCGAAATAAACTATTTTCATCGTCTAGAATTTTAATTTTTGTAATTTCTTTTTCTTTATCACATTCATTTGAATTAATTGATAATTGACTGTTGATTGATCGATTTGACTTATCTTTAGAATTCATGCAGCTAATTATATCATAGTGACCTGAATTTAGTTTACCAGACAGCAATAAATTTAATTTAGAATTATTGGATTTATTTCCAAATTTGATAACTGATTTTGTATTAACGTCATTAATAGATACGTCAACGTTATAAAGATCTGTAAAACTACGAATTTCTATTCCAGTTCCATAAATGCCAACGCAAGACATGTATTGAAAATATTGATCACTATTGTCAATGTCTTTGTAGTAACTGTTACCGATTACAAACCATTTATATACATCCCATTGGTTAATAACGTTTTTTATTACCTGTTGTCTTAGTTGAACATGAAAATCTGGATTATTATATAAATAATAAGAAAAACATCGAAATAAACAATTTCCATCGCCTTTAATTTTAACTTGTAGATTAAATTCATTTGAAGAATTAAGTGATGATTGTTTGTTATTTATTTGATTTGACTGTTTATTAGAATTAACACAGCTAATTACATCATAATGACCTGAATCTTGATTACCAGATAACAATAAATTTAATTTAGATTTACTGAATTTGTTTCCAAATTTGATAACTGATTTTGTATTAACATCATTAATAGATACGTCAACGTTATAAAGGTCTGTAAAACTACGAATTTCTATTCCAGTTCCATAAATGCCAACGCAAGACATGTATTGAAAATATTGATCACTATTGTCAATGTCTTTGTAGTAACTGTTACCTATTACGAACCATTTATATACATCCCATTGGTTAATAACGTTTTTTACTACCTGTTGTCTTAGTTGAACATGAAAATCTGGATTATTATATAAATAATAAGAAAAACATCGAAATAAACAATTTCCATCGCCTTTAATTTTAACTTGAGAACTACTTTTCATTTTAATAAATGTAATATTGTTACCAAATTATGTATATTTTATATACTAAAAAATTAAAAAAGTGATAATTATTGATATCAGACCTGTTGCTGCTGTTCCTCTTTTTATATGATACTGAAGTAAAATATTGGAGTTACTACGGTAATACTTGAGTCAGTGTGAATAGTTACTGCGTTATCAGTTGTAGCACCATGATAACCATGCATCAACGAGAATATAAGCGTATCTGCAAATATATTTATGTAAGCAAATGGTTGGAGGTGGGGTAGATAGGAACACTTATGTATAGTTACAGTGTAACAGTAAAAGAATAGTGAAATTACTATTTTACTGAAACAAAGAAAGCTTAAGTAAATATTTCCGCCAGTTTTGGAGCAATAATTGCCCTAAAACTGTAGCATTTTTACCTAAATTGGAGTAACTGTTGCAGTATACCTCTACTCTACATTCGGTTGGATTTTTTTATTTTCTTCGTCATTCTGTAAATTGTTATTTACAATGAAAACTTCGAAAATATACATGATGATACATCTAAGTATTAATTTCTACAAACCGAATTTAGAAATATTTCACAGGCACTTATTAATGTATTTAAATCCATTAACGGTTCTTCTAAAATTGTGATATTGTTTAACTGTTTTACTCTCAGAAGAAAAGTTTTTCCTGTACATTATTGTTAGTTAATATATTTTAGTATGATATTATTATAAACAAATATAAATTTACTGAAAAAATGTTTTAACCATTTTCTTGTAAATCTCCAATAATTTTTAATTTTTTTCCACGTTCAATGTGTACTTTTTCTGAATGAATTAATAAAACGTCTAATTTATAAGTTCCATCAGTAATGCATCCGAAATATTCTGATTTTGTTCTACTGTTTTTGATCACAAACATATTTCGCAAATATCCAGAAATTTCTATACAATATTAAGACATTAAATAATGTATATATTACATTTTATTATACCCCAAAACTAAAATTTTTACTTATCAATCCTTTGTGCTGTGGTATATTTTGAAATTGACATTCTTTGATAGTAGTATTATTATTTGAAACTGTAAAAGGTCCAAGCATTGTTATAGAACTATAATTTTGAAGAGTTAATTCAAACGAAACATTTCCTTTTGTATATTTCTTAGCTTTTCCGACTAACAAATTTTCCAATAAAATTTCTAGAAATGTATTCAAAAACTTTTTATCGTGTAAATATTACTAAAATGTAATTAAATGTAGATCCAACTTTATAAGATTACACTTACATGATTTAATTTTATTTCAGAAGCAAAAGACTCAATATTTTCACCGTAAATATTACATTGGATAGATAAACCATCATTATTGTTAGCTACAAACTTAAACAATTTAAATTCTTTCTGAGTCATACTATTAACAAATGTTTCTTCTGCTGTAATCTCATCTACATATGCTACAATACATCTAAAAAACAAATTTAAAGAGATGTAAAATCTATATTACAAAAAGTCTGTATAAAAACTTGTAGTCAAATTAATTCACTCACGCAGACTTATCTCCTACGATAAATTTTTTCATATTTTCAGAACTTGTAAATGGAATAATTTTTCTTTTTTTAGTGAGTGTTTCTGATTCAAAAGTATTCTGTCTTTTTTCACTCATTTTGCTGTAAACAAATTTTAAGATGATTCTGTAGTTTATAAATTTACATATATTGATATAAACATATTTACTTTTTGATGTAGTTGTTCATGTCGTTTCAAATTGTCTAATCTATTTATTTCTTTGCCACAAAAACTACAGATATGATGTTCTATATGTGAATGACACAGAGCGTGTCTTTTTAAATGATATATTCTTTTAAACGCGCTATCACAAATATTGCATTTGAACAATTTTTCTAATGCATGTTCTCTAAGATGTCGTTGAAAGTGCCTTTTATTTTTTATAGTACAGCCACAAATGTGGCATAATATATTATTAATGTGAGCCGTTGATAGATGATGCTCAAACATTATGTAACAGTTGAATAATCGTTTACATTTTGTACATTTCATTGTTTTAAAATGGAATTTTCAATTTCGAACTAAACCAGCCACGGAGTATGTAAATATAGGTCTCTATGCCACACTACATAAGAAAAAAAATGTCTTCCTCGCTGAATTTTCACTTGATCTCATATGTGCGAGTATAATTATAGACATGCAAGCGTTAGCCGACGCGACAGTTACACATGAGAGACAGAGGCTGCAGAAAAAGAGGAAGAGTACTCCCCGAGGTTTACCTTGTATGATGCTATGTATCCTTGCATTCCTTAAATGCATTGGCGAGTATACTATTACTATACATGAATTAAAAAACGCTTACTTACCTGTAGGTTGTACTTGTAGATTGTAAGATGAAAAGTTATATAGTGACGGTCGACGATTGAGTATTATTGCAGGTTGATAGGGACAGAGGGATACGGCGAATGGAAAGCGATGGAGTGCGGAAGAAATTGCACGCAGGCAGTTGCTGTAAAGAATGTTAATTAATTAAGGTAGTAGTGTTAATATGTTAAGTAATTAGAAATGTTAATTAATTAAGTTCTGCGTCACGTTCGTACATAAATCAAAGCGAAAAAATAAAATCAAAACAAACCATGATTCGCTGGCTG